>JAWWEU010000001.1:74591586-74630922 GCA_035583155.1 Acropternis orthonyx
GAGACTTCTGTGTACTTGCCACACCTCTCCTCCATCTGCTTGAGTGCCAGATGCTGCTTGCTGGGCTGGTGGAAGCACTGGGAGGGCATTCCTGGCTCACCCCTGACTGCACTCCTGTCCTCGTTACAGCAGCAGGGACCAGTTTATCACTGTGTGGGTGTAATCCAAACTATGTATTCTACACCCTCTGTTCATTTCTGATGAACTGTTAATAATGGATTGTTTGCAGCAGCTGCCAAAGGCACACCTGACACCTCAGGCTACAAGCTGGGTGTTAAGAAATCCTTCCAGGCATGAGGATGTTTTTTATCTTCACACCAATGACTCAGCCATGATAACTCCCATCCTGGAAGGCATTAGCACCTTCACACCCAGCCTGAGGGGGTGATTTCTGCTAATGGGCCATTAGGGATTGGCACAATAGGCATCTGCAAAGACCTAGACCACCAAAGATTCCAAAATTATCGCATGACTCACCCATTGTGAAACTCCCCACCCTGAGGGGAGGTATTGGGCATTCCCATCTGCACCTGAGCATCTATAATCTTTGGGGTTTGGGACTTCTGGCACCACTCCCTGGATCCATTCTGTTCACAGCAGAGCATTTTGGTCTCAGAGTTCTCATTCTCAGTTGCTTTTCAATGTTAAGAATTTTGAGAATCTCTTGTTATTTTGCATAAGAAATGGCAAAATTAGAGATGAGTTACCTGATTATCATTTGTAACATTATAAAATTATATCTGAGTATCTCAAATGGAACAATGAAGAAAAGGTTTCCATAGGTTTTGGTCAGAATGATAGTGGCAGATTTGTCAGACTTGAGGGGATGCTCTTTGCCCCTCCACACCCCCTGGTGCTAGCTCAGAGCAGCAGGCAAGATGAGCAGGAACAGAGGACTTTATTCAAACAGCCCAGGTTTATAAACCCCTGGGGAGGGCCCAGGGAGCAGGGCTGTGATTGGATAAGGGTTTGGGTGGAGGGGAGTGGTCAGGGTACCCGGGTAGCCAATGGGAGAGGTAGAGGATCCATACCCAGTGAAAATCCAGGGATTGGGGAAGGATGGGGAGGGATGGGTAAAATGACCAATAGGGTTAGGACAGAGGCAGAGCTGGTTATAGGGGCAGGACAGCCTGGCACTGTGCCGGCAAACTGTGTGGTTACTGCCAGCTGGGGGATTCACTGAGGTTAGGGGAAGACTTGTTACAATAAAACACAAGAGGTAAACAGTTTCTCTGCTTCTTTGGTCCTGGATGAGTTTCTGTAGTGATGATTTCAGTTCTAGAGGTGGTCCTTCCACTTTTCATAGCTGAGTCTGTCTCCCACACAGATTTATTATAATCTGAGTTCAAGTGAGTTTGATATAGACTACTCATTTAGAATGCTCACAACATATCTTGCTCTAAGAACTATTCAAAGGGTTCTTGAAACAGTGCAGTATATTTTCTTAATCTAGTATGAAATTAATAAACATCATAGTCATAGCTGTTCTTATGCTCTTTTTGGCTGAATATTTAAATCTTTCTTTTTGTAGCATGCCAGCATTAATACAGAGAATGAGAGAATAATTTAGGTTGGAAAAGACTCCTGCAAGTAATCTGTTTTTATCTCCTGCTTAAAGCAATGCTAACTTCAAAGTTACCTTACATTGCTCAGTACTTTGTGCAGTTTCTTTGAATATCTCAAAGGCTGAGGATTACAGATCCTCTTTCAGGAACTTGTTTCAGTATTTGACCACTTTTAATGTGAAGGTTTTTTTCCCTTGTATTTAAACAGTTTTCCTTGCAAGAAGTTATGCCTGTAGCCTTTTGCGTTTTTAACTTTGCAGCACTGGTAACAGTTTGACTCTGACTTATCTCCCACCTCCCCTTAAGTGGCTGAAGACAACACTAACATTCCCCAAACATTTTCTTTTTCATACTACACACCCAGGTCTTTTAATTTCTCCATATGTTCACCAGCCCCTGACAATCTTGATGGTCCCTTGCTGAACTAACTCCAATTTTCATTTTCCTGGAGACCTACAACAGGTCACTAAACTTCAGATATGGTTTAATAAATGCAAATAGAGAATTATCACTTCCCTCAGCCTTCTAGCTATATGCTTACAAATACGACCCAATCTATATTTAATCTTCATCGTCATGAGTGCACACAATTGAGTCACATGTAGCTTGTTACCTATGTGGAGTCTGAAGTCTTATTTCTGAAAGGCTCCTTTCTGGCAAGTTTGAGACACAGAGTCTATATGTGCTTTGTTTTTGCATTTGCCTTGATTCAAAACCTTGAGATTTCTGTTATCCTATTTCTCCAGCTTTTTGAAGTCCCCTTTCTTGGTATTCCTGCCCTTGAGCACATAATCTGTACACTGTTTGTGCTCCATCCCATCATCGTTGTCAGTAACAACAATATTGGTTTCAGTAACAACTGTTAAGAAATGCCATTCATTGATGGCTTCAAGTTGAACTTTGAACTGATGGTACTTTTACCCAGTGGTCTAGGCAGTATTCAGTGTTCTTTTCCATCTATCAGTCTAGTCAATAACCCACCAATTACACTAAAAGAATACTATGGGAGAATACTTATTAAAAACTTGTTAGAGTCTAAGTAAATAACGTTTCCTTTCCTGTTCATAGTCAGTTATTTCATCATAGAAGACAAACCCGTTGGCCATACACACTGGTAAATTAATGCTGGGTATTTTCTATCACTTTTTGTTTTCCACATGCCTGTACATGGCTTCGAAAAGGATCTGGTCCCTTATGTTCCCAAGGACTATGGTTAGACTGACCTGCTTTTAATTCCATGCATACTCTTTGAAGAAAGGTGTGACATTTTCATTCCTCACATTATGAGAGAACTCTGTGATTGTCAAACCTTTAAAAGATGGTATAGATCTGCTTTATAGAGACATTAGTCAACTCTTCTAGATGCAATCTGTTTTCCTGCTTAAGTGGTCTCCAGCTTGAACATTCTGGTTGTGCAGACAACCTTTTATCACATAACATAACAACATGATCTCCAGAATGTGTCCACCCCAGTTTTACCTCCACTGCTAACCTAATCCCTGGTCCTGACCCATAAATTATCACCCGTCTCTTATAAATCTGAACGTACACTCAAGCTATTCCTACAAGACTGTGTTTCCTCTCTCTGTTATTCTTTTTGAGAAGCTTGAATCCATTCAGCACTTTAATTATTGAAGCTATCCCACCATGTGTCTTGCATCATAGTCATATTGTGGTTCTATGATTGGATGCAATCTTCTAATTTCTTCTTTCTCTTTTGCTTCATATGTTCACATACACACACAGGAAACAAGACTTCTGCCATTTACCCTGGGGATGGAATGCTACACCGTCTCACCTTCCATCCCCTTGACCCTGGCCCTTAGATCCCTGTAGTCAGAATATTATAGTTGCAATAAGAGAAATAGCAAATGTTTTTACATAGCAAATGTTCTACCACATTGTATTCCAAAAGAGCTGTTGAATTTCTAAAGCTCAAATGTCATTTTGTTCAGAGAGGTATTGAAACAAGTATTTTCAGATGTGTGTTTCGTTCATGGTCAAATAGCATTAAAAGAGGGATAAGCATTTCATTAACTCCATTCTACTTGGGCAAATTTTCAAACAAACAAACAAAAAAAGTAAGAGTATACCTATTCCTATATAAAGGAAAGGTTGTAAGCATTTGTCTTTAAGAAAGGTTTCAGGTCCATAGATTCTCTGTTGTCAGACCTCCTGTCTTACAATTCTGAGTTAAACAAGCAATTTAAAATGCAACTCTGACCTCAACATTTGCAATTACACAGCAGTACCTAACTGCATGATAAGGGCAGCTCTCTGTTCAGCACTTTGTCTGTTCTGGTCTTAAATCTGAAGCAGCAATTATTCTCACACATTGAAGTGAGAAGAAAATATTTCATACTCAATACCTGTCTATGTTTCAGCATCTGGGTACGCAAGCATTATAACTAGGTTAGATTGTATTTGTTTTCTCCTGGACTTGTACTTGAATTTCCCTTTTATATCTAACGTGTTTCTTAACACTGACACTGAATTTCACAAGAGAAGCAGCCTGCAGCACACAACAGGAGAAATGCAGGAAATGCAAACAGCATATCAGAGCTGCTTGGTATAGGTTCTGGTTTGATTTTCAGCATTTTATAAGCAGTAGTACTTCATAGTACATTAGTACAGCTCGGTTCAGGTAAAGCTCAAAACAAACATGCATGCAGAATATAACCATCAAAGTGCTTAGACTAAATTTCCCCATGCTCCTTAGCGTTAAAGAAAATTAATTTGACAGTGCTCTGGGCATTGGGAATTCCTTTCTACCAATCTGCTAGAGCTCAGTTTGGTGCACTTTCACTCCCGAGGGGATCCCAGTCTATTAGCTGCTGATACTGTTTCCATCAGTAGATCCAGACAGTAAACCGATGTTCCCAAAAGTGGTGTGTGCACACACAAGCACAGGCACACACACACACATATACAGCCACAGAAACCAGTACAAGCTTTAATGCTGCACTCACATGAACACAGACACCACTTAAATCCTGTTCCTCCCCTTCAGATGATCAGGACTGAAGATTTTTGTTGATGGATAGTCACACTTACTCCTTAATCCACAGTCACATCCACATTCAGAGATTTCTTGATTCTTAGCACAGCTTTTAAGTTCACCTAACACCTGTGGCTGGATCCTAGGTCTGCAACTCATTCAGAAACTCAGACCCTGGGTCTTTCCTACACTCCTACACACTGTCTAATCTGACTTGAAGTTTTGTAGTGGAACAAACACACAGATACACACAAAACAGAGGTCTTTCCTGCAGCTGTCCACAGACAAATCTCAGTCTCTCCAGTTGCTGGTTTCTATGTCCATATTTGGCATGAAGTTCACTATCAATTCACATACATGGTCTCAGAGTACAAAGCACACTCACACTGAAAACAGTGAGGAATAAAGTTCAGTAAGGTTGGACAGACTGAAATCACTAAGTACAGAGCTCAGCAGAAAAGCAAAATGGCCATGAGTCTATCAGACACTTGTAGCTTCCTATCTCTTTGTCATCTTTGCTGCCTCCTCATCCACATATATCTCTCCTTTTCTCTTCCCTTTACTTCCCAATTAAATAGTTCACATCAGGAGTGTTCCCTTTTAGTCTCAGATCTGCTTCATCTGTACCCAAATCTGGTATTTCTGATAGGTTACCGAGGCACTGTTAGCCTTGCAAGGTCCCAGAATCCAGCCGGTCCTCATTGTTCCCTTCCAATTAGTTGAGAGGTGTGTTTGTCCCTCATACAACTTCCTTTAGCCCCATGCAAAATCCTTCAATTTCTCACAGTCCTGTCTGAAAGTTTTTATCAGGTTATTATTTTCTAATTTGCTATATTCAGCATTTTCTCATGCTAAACACATGTTGTCATGTTTTTCATGTTCTGTTCAGTTAGCTATATACCAGATCAGGACCTCGTCATCTGCCTGCATATGTTAATACTAATATATCTATGTGTGTGTGTGTGTGTGTGTGTGTGTGTGTGTGTGTGTATGTACATGTGCATGTATATATATAGATACATTAAAAATGTGTGTGTGTGTGTGTAATTTTCTTTACTCACCCCATTTTAAAGTAAACATGAAAGACATTTATGTGTATTGATATATACAGGAATAGACATGACAAATCTACTAAGCAGATACTGAAGTAAGCTGAATGTGTTCAACACAAAAAAAAACCCCAGCTGTTCCCAGCAATATATACTGCAAAACCTCACTCGTCTCTCTTTTCCTGTGTATATGGTGAAATTCTGATCATAATGAAAAGGTGAGAATGACTGAATATTCTTTAATGGAAACACATCCAGAATTCATTCTTTCACACAGGGAAAAAAAAAAAAAGGCAAAAAACTAGTCATCTTGGGTTAAAAAAAATTAAAATGAAGCTACTGTAACTTGAAACTCTGCAAAATAATATTACTTAGGACCATGGTCCAGAGGAAAGGCGCAAAGGCTGCATAAAGAAAATTTTCATGTGAACTTGATATAATATTCTGCACAGTCCTCAGTGTCATCCCCGCTTCAACTCATTCTGAAAGCAGGGAAAGGAGAGGCAGAAGCAGTTTTATTGAGCTCAAATAATGAATTTACATATTTACAGTGGCCAATCAAGTTTATTATCTAGGAAAAGAGACAATTGTATTCTAGTTCCAATTTCAGCCTAAGGGATGGAAGACCAGTTATCTAAGTAAGAAGGTGAGTCAGAAACTGCTTTTAGATGAACAAGGATTTCTCTTTTTCCACTGCTGTCATGATTATGCAGGTATACCACATGCAAGAAGCCAACTGAAGAGCAATAATAGGTGGCAAAAAAGTGAAACCATTTCTCAGCCGACTTTTCTGTGGAAATAGTATCAGCTGTCATTTAGTTGCTCCTCAAAACAATGGGTTTGCTTTAGGAGAAATTTACTGACTCCCTGGACTCTGGTCTCTGAGTGACAGACTAAAAGTGCTAAATAGCAGCAAAGGAGAAATTTGTCAGTTCATATGAATGATGCTTGGCAGGCAAATGATTCTATAAAAATGGGCACACTGGTACAGGAAATATTACCCTGAAAACAAAGAATAATCATACCTTTTTATGATCCTATTTTATTAATAATGAACTAGCAAAGGTCAGTCCTAATTTATGTAATAGTGGTGTCCACAGTTTATAACTGTTTTGACAAGACTGAACCTTCATGTGCCTGTGACCCTGTGACCATCTGAAAACAAAACAAGTAAATGTTTCATAGGACATAGCTATAGAGTGTCTATACATTCAGTTTAGTGGACTAATCAAATAAATTGTTTTCCATTCCCCATGCAAAAAACCTTAAAAAATCATCAGTACATAAATTATTTATCACAACTATTTAACCACAGTCTATACATAGGCAATATGAAAGCCTGTTTTAGAGTTAAAGATTTCTTTGCAGGAGACCACTGCAAAAATAAGAATAAATATTTTAAATTCTATGAACTGCTGTTGTTCAAAGGTCAACAAGTCTTTTTTGTACTTAGATATCTTGGATTATTTTATCAAACTTTTCAGACCATCCCTACTGTCCTTTTTTTTTTTTTTTTTTCATGTGGTACAAACTATTGTGAATATGTTGTCTCAATTTTCTATTTTTATTAAGATTTTTTTTACTTGTTTAATTTAGTCATGTACTGTAAACATTTGAGCATCAACGAAAAATAAAATTAAACAAACTGCCAATGGTGATAATTCTTTAATTGTCACTTTGTGTAGAAAGATTTCTTTGTGTGATAGGTTAGCCATTGAGGAAAAAAAGCTAATTTTGCCTTTTTAGTTTACAGAGCTGAAAGTATTATTTGTATCACCCTCATTTACAAGACTTCATGATTGTTGCAGCTAATTATGGAATGATTTTTTTTTTTTTTTTTTTTTTTGGAGTTGCTGAGTACGTGTTTTTATTTGAGAACAATACAGAATTGCTACATGGATCACTTGTTTCTGAAGAACAATTTCAGCATTAAGAAACTTTGAACCACCTTCACAGTTTTTAAGTTCTTAATGGAAACTGAATGTCTCACATCTTGCTTCTACATTGACTGTAAATAATATGAAGAAAAAATTAATCTAAATTATGTTATCATGCTGTAATTTCCCACTAATGGATAAAAAGGTTATATTACTTTATGATGTAACTACTTACTGTTAAATTATTAATAAATATTATATATCAGAGATTAACAATGTAGGGGTCTTTTTTGATTTTAACATTCAAAATCTATTTTCCAAGTAATCAAATAAATATATCTATTTTGAACCAATAGTCCTTTGTTGGTATTTTGTTGACCTTATTCTGACAAAAGGGCTATGGCACTTATAGAAAGCATACACATTGATGGATATGGTGCACTACACAAGATCAGATTTTAATCTATAACTAACCTTACAAATCAGCTTAGACACACTAGCAGACTTATGCGATGGACAAATGATTATTAGACTGAGCATAAGAGATGCATCATATTATTTAAAAAAAAAAAAAAAAAGGAACGACTGTTCACAGAACTTCCATACTGCAGTTAAGATCCCTGTACTCCATTTGTGTATGTATTTTGCAATGAATAACAAGGGCAGACTAATGCTGGAGATAGAATTTAAGCACTTCTTGCAATTTTCAGTCCCTTTCCAGTAGACTTTTTTTTTTTTTCTAATTGTATAATATTTGTAGGTATATCTTTGTATGCATTTTTTTTCTGAGTTAAAATTTTCTGTGTATGTGTTTAAAAGTAGGACAAGTTTACCAGCTAGTCTGTCTGGAGGAGAAAAACAAAACAAAACAAAAAAAGGCAAGCAAAAATTGGGGTTAACTGAAGATGGATAAATGATATTTTCTGTCATAGCAGTGTTTGTCTGCAGTCTCTTAGGTCAATTATTTGAGGACTCAGATTATGGAAAATTTTAATTCCCTTCTCTACCAAAGGGATTTAGACAAGTATTTGTACTTTGGGAATTCTAGGTAAACTGCAACAGTGGAAAGAATGGTGACTTTTTTACCCCTCAATCCAATTTCACTTCAGAAATACTCCAATACTCTATTCAGAGAATGTTTCTCTTTGGTCTGGTGGGCAGAATATTAATACAGAAAACAAAAGGGGAATGGCTTCATTCCAGCCCCATGTACAGCAATACTTTTTTATTATTTTTATAAATTGGAAGAGCTCCAGCAATACATTTTTTACCAGACTATATACTGGTGCCTGTGGTATTGAATTTATAAGTTAACTGTGCAGTCTAAACTTATATAAGTTTTCATCTATTCAACAGCAAATATCTTCAGCCACTCTCATCCCAGTATAAACAAAACAAACCCAAATCAGTTGTTTTAAAATAATTAAGTCCTAAATCATAGTGTCAATCTATTTAAACTACTTGAATTCACACTGTGTAACAGGTTTTGTAGTTTTCAAAGGCATTTGTAAAAGAATCTATGATCTCTCTTTCCTTTTTAAGATCTACATTTGCTTTGAAGGGTATTTGCTGAGTCTACATGCTTGTCATAGCTGAAGAATATTTAGATCTTACTTGATGAGTAAGATCTTTATATCTTTGTGTTTTGCTGATCTAGTACAACTATTGTACCAATTCAGAAGACAGGATCTGTCACCTGCTTCTATCATGGAAGTAAAGCTGTGTGAGATGATGTAAAAAATAGCAACAATTAATATTGCTATAGGTTAATTGAATTGATGGAATATAGTCCTGAGGAAAATAGTCACCTGACATTACTTTGCATCTTACTGACAGGTTGTCTTACACCACCTAGCTTTTCCTACAGGATATGCTTATGTTCTTTCAATTTGAATATAAAACCTAGCACAAAATAATGTATATATGTATTTCCATATATACACATACACACACTCATGCATGTATATATTAATTATATATAACTTTCCTCAATATACCTGATGTTAGAAAGGTGAATGTAATTAACTCTCTTCAGAAATGTCTCTCATAAATAAAAACATTTGACCCTTATTTTAGTGTGAAAATTCCATTGGTAGACCACATATTCATTGCTCCTTTTCATAAACTTTCTTGATATATATATTTCCTGGAGAAACAGTATCACCTTTGGAGACACGTATTCACAAGCACAGCTTCCATTCCTTAGACTTTGCTCACTGACCTTGTTTCATTCTCCATAATTCTAGCCACCTATTCCAGATACATAATTCAGGATTCTATTTGTCATGAACTCATTCTGTAGTTAGTTGAAAGTGAAAAAAAGGGACCTTAAAAAGCAATTTGGCATTAGATAAATCATCTGAGGAAGACTATTTCTTCCTAATTATTAGGGAAGAAGCCCAGATAAACATCACTGCTATAAGCTAGATGTTTGTCATTTGGTGGAAAGACCTTCATTTCTTTTCATCTACTTAAGCCAAATTATCTTTTATCAGCCAAATACCTTTCATGCTCCACTAATGGCATCATAAACATAGCAACTACTTTTTATATTTGGTTTCCAAACCAGAAAAGCACCATATTCCTGTTTTACAGAAGTAGACAACTTTTGTAGATGAAATGCATTTCCCAAGATAACAGAGAATACAAGTCAGATCTTCAGTACATGCAAATTGACCAGTATGCATATGTATTGTATTCTTCACTTGTAATGGATTTGTCTCACTTAAATCTCACTGTCTAAGAAGTGTAAGGTAGTTGCCAAGTTGTCTCTGACTTTGGAAATGCCTATTTTCTTTCTATGAAAATAGAGGGAATTTTCTTGGAGGGATTATACTAGATGCCAGACTTCTTTTTATGGTTTAAGCCCAGCTGGCAACCAAGCACCACACAGCTGCTGGCTCACGACCTTAATCCTAGAGGAATGGAGAGGAAAATCAAAAGTAAAACTTGTATGTTGAGATAAGAACAGTTTAATAATTGAAACAAAAATAAAATATAGTAATAAGTAGCAATGCTAATAAAAGGGGAAAAAATAAAACCCTAGGAAAAACAAGAGATGTACAATAAAATTGCTCACTCACTATCTTCTGACCAATGACAGACCCTGTCCCTGTACCCCAGTTGGCTCCCCTTTCCAGGTGACTCACACAATTTATATGCTGGGCATTGACCAGTTCAGGTCACCTGTCCCTGTTATGCTCCCTCCCAGTTTTTTGTGTACCTCCTCACTGGTAGAGCATGGAACACAAAAAAAGTCCTTGACTTAGGATGAACAGCATTTAGCAGCAAGTAAAACATCAGTGTGTTATCAACATTATTCTCATACTGAATCCAAACAACAGCAACTGTGCCAGCTACTGAGAAGAAATTAGCTCTATCCCAGCTGAAACCAGGACACTGTATATGGATGCAGTTAAGTGAGAATAGCATTTGCTCTGTCTAATTTGCAGTTTTCTTACAGTTGCACATGCTGAAAATTCCTTGGTTTTGAGAGCAGAACAGTTAAGAATCAACTGTCTCATTTTAGAAATCTTAAGGAAAGACATCCAATGTAGTTATGAAGGGGAACTCTTACATGATTTGAAAATAAATGCTTCTGGGGAATAAATCATGACAAGCTCATATGGATATCAAACTCTAAAAAGTGCACTAATTTGATGCTCACCATAAACTACAAATTCAGATGACTAGCTCAAATATATTAGTCATCTTCTAGAGAAAGACACAGATAGACAGTTACTGGTGAGGTAAATCCTACCCTGAGTGTTTATATTGAAATTAATATAAGAATATTTGGAAGGGCAGAAAATCGGTGAAACAGAATTCCAGATCAAGTCATAGTGTTGAGCATATTCATCGCAAGCAATTAAACAAAGGATTAAATTCAGTCTTAGATGTAAAAATTGTAGATTGCTAAATCTATTTAAAAGTGTTAGACTGTCCTTACAGTCAGAGGTAAAATCAGACACCTCCAGAGAACAGTTCATGTAATTTACGTCATCTTCTCACAAAAGAAGATCAATCACCTCAGGGAGGTATTTATTCCTCTATATTAAAATAAGACAAGTCTAAGGTGACCTACTCATGCTTAGACATCTAATCTGCACATCCTCAGGTTAGAGCAGATTAATTCCACCCGTAAACCTGAGAGATAAATATAAATACATATCTGATATGACCATTAAAATACATGGCTTGGAGTCAATGCAAACTTTTACAAACATTTGGAATTATTTTCATTCTGTAACCATTTAAGGAAACAAATATTTCTGCACTCAGCCTTAGAAAAATTGCAGTCTTAACCTTTGAATATTTCCAGTGACATTTTTCCTTTATTTCAATAAACAGTTACACATTATTTTTTAATAATAATCAAGCTCTATTACTAAATAGCTGATAGGTTTTCCTTTTGTAATCAAAACTGAATTTGAAAAATTTGGAGTTGAAATTTTGCAACTCTTACTGCTAAAGGTTTGGGGTGTATTTTGTAGATCTTTGAGATTTTAGAGTTGCAAGCTTTCTTGCTCACATATTAAGTGGTGTTAGAAGTTACTAAAGTTTGAAATTAGTTTAATAGAGCAAGTAGCTTTTTTTATGTGAGACAGGTATCTGACCTAGCCTCACTGTCACATGGATGCCTAAAATGGAAGAAAACGCTTTTGAGACAATATTAGTATAGATGAAATAGAGAGCAGGCCTTTAGTTAAAGTTCTTTAAAGTACACTAAATACATAAATGCAAGATAAAGTATAAGGTTTGTACAAATTTTTAACACTAATTAATTATAATATCTAATGGGTACATCCAACCTGAGAGTTGTCCGTCCCCAGAACCTCCCTCAGGCACGCCTCCCCGGAATTGAGTCGAAGGTCTCAAGACCCCTTCCTTCTTCACATCATCTTCACATCACATGCCTTGTTTGGAGCTTCTCCAAGGTTTCTGGCCTTCTAGGTTGCTCTGTCTACAATGATATCTTATTATGTACTTCTAGGTACATGTCCCAAACAAGACGTCCTTGCTAAAATCTTTTTTCTTGAAAAGAACATTAAACTAAACTTCAAGAATTTTGAGAATTTGATACAAAGCAAGAGAAAGGGAGTTTAGTAACTGTAAACTGCTATTTTAAAGTGTTAGAAATTATACAGCTATATTAAAAATCTATATGTTACAAATCTTAAGAATCTTAAAGCATCAACATAGAAAAAGTTTTTAAAGAACATACCAAAAGGAAAACACCACATGAAATGGGACCTCTCACAGTGTTGTTCTTAACTGGCAGTCAAATTAGCAATTACTGACAATTTAGCAGTTATTAAGCCCAGAATTTAAAGATCACTACCCTTTACTTTAAAATCTCTATCTTAAAAATAGTTTTCTTACAAATTAGAGGCATAAAAAGAAACAAAAACTTGTAGCTCACCAAAGAGTAGTCTATGTCATACTGTCTTATCAAATATGTGGTCAGTTATCATCAGAGAGCTGATTCTTAGAACAGTCTGTGTTTATACACAGTGGGACTAACACTGGATTAGTCACCGTGGCTACCAATAGTGTTGTTCTTTCAGCACGGATGGGATCATCACATCGGGATGTAAGTAGGTGACCATGCTGATTTTACTTTTTTTTTTTTTGTCTGTGTAATTCATGACCCCAAGTGAATTAACATTATCACTGTGCATAATCCTACAGCTTTTTACTGTTCCTAGCAGACATGCTCCTGGAAGAATTTCTCCCCACCTGCAGAAGTGCTGTTTCTCAGTAGGCATAGAAATGTGGGAAGTAGATGGTAGATTAAGGGTGGATATATAAATGCTGTCGATGTTCACCTGTGGTGTTAAAGTGAACACCCTTCCTCCCCAAAAAAACCAACCAAACAACCAAAACTGTTTGGCAGATACAGCTTGATTTTACCAAAATTAGACAAGCAGAAAGTGTACAAATCTGCATAAAACAATAAAGAATAATTTTCAGTGTATATGGATCCTAAAATATCTTTTTAGAAATCACGTCTGCCTTTCAGCAGCCACAGAACGAAATGACACATGGAAATGGAGTAAAGTCTACCTTCAGCCTGATGGGTATTTTATTTTCAAAGGCATAAAGAGAAAACCGTAAGAGTTGAAATTTCTGTAAATAATTTTTACAGATACCTCTGGTCCAATTTGTATTCTCTGCAGTGTGCAATTTCAGTGTTCCTTCAAAGCCCAAACATTTTGTTTGTATGCTTCAGCAATGATAATTTAAAACTTCACTACAAATTGGGTGGGTAGATTAATACATAACAGAATCAAAATGGCTCATGGTTCTTTTATGTAATCTGAGGTAATTTGCAGGTTCATTTTAGATTTTAGATTCAGTATTTTAAAATTAATATCTAAGTTAATAAGTGTGATTCCTAATTTCACTGAGTTAATTCATATCTGGCAGTAAAATAAACTGTGTATCACTGTGTTAATTCTCATTGCAATGTATCTGTTAAGGACTATTAATAATTAATATTTTATGAATTCATAATTTTCCAAAGACTCAGTCCAGGAAAAAAATTTTTAAGTTAACCTGAATTTCAAATAGAAAACTTTGTTCTCAGCTGCTAGCAGTGTATACTGAGATCAGCAGATGTATGCTGGCATTAGAAAGAATATATTTTCAGATCATGAATTCACACAAAGCAAAACAGATTTAAATATCCATTTAGCTAATACTTTAATTGAAAACATTTATTTAATACTAAGGTCCTTTTCTCCAGCTGCTTCCAAAATCACCTTAAATGAAAATTGCGGTGACTCAAACAGGTTTCTTAAAGAATATTATACACAACTATGTCATAAAACTACAGCTGAGAACATTGTAGGCAATTTCTTTCTGGTGGATTTTGTATCTTTCAGCAGTTGAATATCTGGAATTCATTTCTCATCCTATTAAGTGATAATCACTACCGGCCAGACTGTATCATTCGTTTTTCAGGAAGGCTGCCCATTTTGCTTGGAAATTAATAGTCTTTTTGATAGCTGAAATTGATAGCTGAAAAACACCAGTGTCTTAATATTTTTCACTAGTGGTATTATCATTACTATTATTGCTATTGGTACCATTATTATTATTACTGTTATTTATATTGTTGTTTTTGTGTTCTTTTATTATAGTTTTTATCATTAACTGTTTTCATTTTGAAACATGTACATCTCTTACTGGGAAAAAAGTTATTTTGAATTATCATAAATTTTAACATCTGTGGAATATCCCACAGTTGATATACCACTCAGAGAATAATATTTAAAAGAAGATTGCAGTTTTGTTTTTAATAAAAATTTGAACTATGTTTTTTCTCTCTTGACAGACATGATCTTCCGGAATAGAGATGATTAACCAAGCCTTGGCTGAAAACTCAAATAATTAATATCACAAATCTGACCTATTTTTTCAATAAATAAGCAATATTTCTGTTTTTCTCTTTATGTAATTTCAACTTTTTCTTTGTATAATGTTATATATTATTACATCTATGTAAGTGTAAATAAGAAAAATCATATGATTTTTAAAACATAATAAATGTTGTAGGATATTAAATTACAAAATTTAAAGAGGATTTTTTTTTTCAACTTCTGTAGTTCTTTTTGTGAATGGTAGGAATCAAAGAAGCCTGATATTGCCTCTGGCTACACAGAAACACTCAAACTGAGAAAACTCAAACAATGCAGTTTGTACAGAACATAGAACTTTTACCACACCACAGCAGGGTCAGTTACAGGAGATATCCAGAAAATTCTCTCCCCCAAAAACCTGAGTTCTCATATCAGTATCTGGCATCTGCAAAGATACTCCAATTATAGAAAATAAAATCTAGAACAATTCCTGCTCTTCTCAAAAAAACCCTCAACCTCACCGCCCCCACACCCCGACCCCCACCCCCCCCAAAAAAAAAAAAAAAAAACAAAACCCAAACAAACAAACAAAAAAACCCAAAACCCAAACAAAAACCCAACACAAACTGAAACAATGACAACAACAAAAGAGGGGTGATGTCTGTGAATGTAAAGAAATTTTTAACAATATGTAGTTACTTTAAGGATAAAACCTTTGTCTTGTACCACTGAATAGGACAAAAGTTGTTTTTGTAAATATCTAGAGTTCTATCTGCTCTGTAGAAGCCTGGACTTTTGACTTAATGTGTGTCCTAATAAGTCAAAAACTACTTCTGTGATAGCTTCACAAGGAATAGAATATCCAGTTCACTCCTCTTGAAGTTACATTTTAGTGGAATATTTGATTCCCAGTGTCCACATCACTTGACAATAAATCCGTCCAAATAGCTGTTGCTGACCTTCTTTACTATATTAATTGGGCTTAGAATATTTTTTTTTTTGAAATAGAAGCTTTAGCCACTATTTCTTTAAGTGAAACTCTGTGATATTTTTTGAATGAAAAGCACAAAATGTTTAATCCTTTTTGTTTTGTGTCCAATATTTTGTATTCTTCTTCCTCTTTTTCTTACACATATTTTTATGTTGGCTTCCCTCACATGTATCAGGAACAGATAAGGAGCACTGTCCTCATTTGCTATACTATCAATGCAATGTTTTGTCATACAGTGCCAAAGGCATTCTTTGATTGCTATCTGAACCAGATTTTATCAACATCTTCTGGGCATTTAGACCATGTCCACACTTATTTATTAATATACATCACAGTGCTCCACAGCGCTCTGATCTGTGATCATACTGCCAAGCAGCTGCTTGGAGCATGCCCTTATCACTATCTCAGTTTTTTCCCTGCATTTTATTTCACCTCATTTTATATTTATACAGTACAAAAATCTACCACTAGAACTAGTTTTCTAGATGTGAAATTCTTTATCCAAGACATGAGTGATACCTACAACAAGCAGGTTGAGTTTCTAGGGTTACTAATGAATATTGACTCAAGATACTGCTCTGAAATCTGGAAAAATAAACTGTCTTGATGCTCAGTATTTTATAACTCTCAATTTAAAGACAAAGAACCAAAAAATATAACTTATTGTGTTGCCACAAGCCTTAATATAGTTGTAGATTTTCATATGGTTTTATATAGTTTTGTAGTCTTTTTGCATTTGAAAAATAGCTTGTAACCCCTGTACCAAATACTTAGGCTGGATTTAACCTCTGTGTCACATTTTGAAGCTTGCTTATGTGCTAAGGGAGAGATATTATGTTGTATTCAGGGAGCTACTAGAACATGTTATAGTCAAAATACAATATTGTTTAGTAGTGTAAAGAGTGGTGAGAGGTATTGGAAAACCTCCAAATAGAAGATGTAATGTAATTGAAGATGAGGGTGAATGAGGAAAAGGAGGTCTTTTAGGACCTCCAACTCATTTTTAGAAGGGGTGTGTCAGGGAGGTGGTTTGGGATAGTTTGTAGGATGAGTCAATTAGACATTGGGTATGTTTCCTAGATAGGATAATTAAGTAGAGTTATAAATTTGTAGATTTCTGTATGCCATGCGTGCATCACTTATTGCTAAAAAGCTTTCAGCTGAACTTTAGTAAAGGAGGTTTTTTTGCCTTCTCCCTGTCTTGGAAGTTTTCTTCCTTGGATTCCAGTCAACAATTGAGGGAAAGAAAAAAATTGACAGTAAGAAGGAAAATAGAGTAACTTGTGATAACCACATAAGTAATTTCTGATATAACATATCAATCAGATGAAGATTACATTCATGATATGCACTTTGCTTGGACAGTTCCTTAACTTGTACATTTTTCAGTGCAGCTATGACAGTTGCCAAATCACAGAACTCTGTTGACTCTCTTGCTGGGCAGCAAAGTGTCATGGAGTTTGCTACTGGTAAGTAGTGTTAAAATGCTCTTCAACTCAAAGAGTTGCACTTGGGTTTTAGTATTCTTGTATTTAACTTGAAAGAAGTGAACACACCTTTTATAATTACATACGGTGTTTTCTATAAGCAGTCTTCCAAAACAGTCTTCACATTTTTGCACTCTGGATCTGCAAGTTTTCTCCTGCATAGATATATCTGAATTTTCACATAAAATGTTTTCAACATAACTTGACTAGCTCTTACAAAAAAAGCTATTTGAACAACTTTATTCTTTTCACACTGGTTTACAATACAGTGCTGTCCCTCCTCAGCTCTCTGGCATTCTTGAACTCTAAACCTTCTCTTTTGTATCTCAGCCACTATGCTTACACAAGGGAAAAGAAGGAATTCTCAGACCAGAGTTTTTCAGCTTTAGATATTTATCACAGGAGTTGAACAACAGAAGTGTTTATTACTCTTCACAAACTGTAAAATGAGACTGTCAGATGAAAGCAAATGCTGATGCAAATAAGTTGGTCATCTAAAATAAGATTATATAAATTGAATCCAGCTGATGTCTTTTTTTCTTTTTTAACCTTGAGGAAAACATGTAAAAGAAAAATATAGCAAGACTATCAGATAAAATCGTAGGATATATAGCAGGGAAGAAAATGTACTGAATTAGAAATCAAAGTCTTATGATCCTGAGCTGTGAGATAAGTGCTATCATGTTTTTACAGTTATTATTGTCTTCTACTATGTCTTTCTTTTCCATTTAGACATAAGATCTTCCATGTCGTATTGTGTGTGGTGCAGAATGGAAATTTTGGTATCTCTCTCTACTACAGAAATAAGACATTACAAACCCCTCAAAATTATACTACCGATGAACATAGTGAGGGAGTCTTTTACTTTTCTATTCATAACTGTAATATATTTGTTTTAAAACACTGATTTTACAAAAGACAATAAAAATGAAAGCATCACGGCATCATTATGAATTGCACATAAATTTAAAACAAAGAAAGGTAGGATGTGAGGGATATTGTAAGTGAAAAGAGATCTCCCTTTTTCTTCTTTCATTTATACTTCACTTCTTATTAATTCCCAACTCTCTAATAATGTAAGAACTTGGTAGATGTCTCTGTCAGAGAGCAAAGCCTTGTGGAATTCCCATCTTCCTAATAATGCAAGACCTTGGTAGATGTTTCTGTCAGAGAACAAAGCCTTGTGCAAATGCTGAGCTGGCAGCACTGAGATTTTTTCTTTCATTCTTGCACCCAGACAAGTTCCTCACTCACATAAGTCTTGAGGCTCTGCTCAGTCATATTTGAGTGACTAGGGAGTAAAACTGCAGACTACAAAGTGGAACTCTAAAAACAAGGGAGCTTACCTCTCATCTTCAGCTCTTTGTCTTCACAATCAGATAGTGGTAATACCTTGGAAATAACACTAGTTGGAGTGTATATAAGCAGGGCTGAGGCAGGAAAATTTTCAAGAGAATGTGTGTCTGCCATTCAAATAACTCAAATATGTCTGTGTGATCTACTGGAGGAGTAATAATTCATTTATGTAATAATGAAGGCCTTTTTCAGAATAAAATTAAGTACTTGACAAAAAAAGGCCTGGATTACGCCATCCATTATTTCCTCAATCTCCTGCAGAAATTAGTGGCTTTGAGAAGTAAATTGTTAACTCCCATAAGACTAGAGTTTTACCATAATTTATGAAAATACTATTGAATTTATTCCAAATATTTGTATATTTCCAAAAAAAAAAATAACCCCCCTGAGGTATGTTGTTATCCATTTGACATCTGGGTTGATGCTAAACAGTTTTCAACCTTTAAATTGTAACTTGAAATAGTATTGGCTTGCATATTTGATATTTTTTGCTTACTCGTCATCTATTTGAGCAGTTCTTTTGAAATTGGATTTTTTTACATCCCTGAAAACAGACCTGGAACTGGGGAATTGCATGATCTGAAGCATGGCGATCTTTCAATGGATTCTGTAAATTCATTTATTCTTTAAACACAGAGAGCTTACAGTTCCCTCTTCTAATGCCTAGAAACTTACTCTGCTTTTCCTCCTCATACTTGCTATTAGTCCTACATAATGTTACTTGTCAGGGCCAATCTTTTAACTTTGTCAAAATGAGTAGGACTTTTTTTTCCCTTACACTTTGCTTTTATTCTTACAGTCAAAAACTGTATAGTGGAAGTACAATAAATCTTTAAGCTATTACTGTCAGAACAAAATGCACATCACTTACACAAGCTGATTGTTTAAAAAATGGATGCATATGCTATTTGATTTGCTGTTCACTAGCATGACTTTCTTTTTCCCTTCTTAACAAAAATTCTCTTCTTTTGATCTTATTCAGAAAGTCAGTAAGTCTTTTTTAGGACACTTGAAAACCTCAATAGATGCTGATTTTTCCACAACATCTGTCATGTTCCTATTTTTCCATGATGAACAGACATTTTTTAAAAGTAAATGCAGAGCAAAACAGATTTTGCTAAACCTTAATTATCATTTTTATAAAATTCTTCACCCATAGAATTTAATATGAGAACTCTTTATGGCATAACTGGTTTAGCCCAACAGTGTAAGTTGTATTGCCATTTTATTTCTCTACTGGGTAGAGATTGCAGCCTTGATTTAACCTTTCATGTGCTTTGAAGCTGAATTTTAAATGAAAGCAAAGCTATTGTTATTGCTAATCTGCTCTTCTAATTGTACCAGCATTCATTTAACTTCTTGTAATATCAAGACATTGAAAACCTTATACTGTCATGCCCTTGTTAAAACAGATATTCAGTAGTGAATATGTAGTGCAGTATATCATGAAGGTTTTGTAACTCAAGGAGAAGGTTCACTTAAAGGTACATTGAAACACATAACTAATGTTTGTATAAAAGTATTTTTCATAAAAATGTTACATGTCTATTATTTAGACAGAAAGTTATGATTACAGTAGAACTTGCTTTTCCTTCAAAAAGTAACTTTCTCAGAATCATTTTTGGGCTAACAATAAAAGCCCTCTAACTCTTCACAAATGGAGCATTCTGCTAAACATTTTTTTTCCTAGCTGGAGCTTCTATAATAATCTGAAATACATTTCTTTATATTCACTTTTTGTCTCACTGTCATATATTTCTACTTACTGTGATGACCAAGCTTCACCTATAAAATGAGAAAGTAAAATATACCACTGTGAAAAAGAACTCATGAGTGTATCACTGGTCAGACAATATAATAAAGACAACTGCTTTTGAATGGGATATATGATGTACAAAAGAGCTCAACAGTTCTCAAATGAGCTTCCACTAAAGCATCTCTGAAAATGCAGAAGTATTTTATCAGTATTGTTGCTGGGCAGCAGAAAAGATTCAATCACTTTTAATATTTTAGTGTTGTTCCAGTTAATCTCTGCTTAATTGCTGAAAGAGATGAGAAGTTTTATTTCTACCATTATGGATGATGTTAGCCATTTTAACCGTCACAGTTTAAAATAAAACAAAGATCAGGAAAAGAGAAATCTATTCAGTTGATGAATTCTCATCAAATTACATTGTTCCTGAGAATGAATGAATATAAAGCATATTCTAGCTGTTCCATTACATTTTTAAAAGTTTATTTTGCATGTTTTATAAGCTAGAAGACAACTATTACCATGAAAAGTTATATTTAGTTCAACTTCCACAATTTTTCCTTTAATTGATATTTAATTCTATAAATATATCTGAAATATAAGCTTTTTTTTCAGAATTTTTTCCTGGCAGCCTTTTTGTAATGATATTATATTCTTAAAAGGAGTAGTGGTGGGGGATCCCAGTTCTGAAACTTTTGAAAGAGGTACTATTTTCAAGGTTTCATCTTCTCTGCATAGATAAAATAAATTCTCTCTAAGATAATTCTATTTTTAAGCCACAGAATAATTTCATTTGATTTCTTTCATGAGTTACACTCTAACCAAAAATTACCTTTTACCTCTAAGTATTACTGTTCTTCCCAGTAAATTTAGTTTTCCTTCTGGAAGTTGTCTCATCTGCCACGTTATCTGATACCTAAACAATTTGGTATCCAGTAAGAGCTCACAGATCCTTATCTCTTCCTAGGTTCTTACGGATCACCTCAAGTTTATTATGATTATTGACATTTGGAAGATAGCTAAGGGATGTGGGGATGTGCTTCTGTCAGCATGTTTGTAACACCAATGCAGTCAATATTATGGTTGTGGATTGTCTGATTAAGACGTTCTTTTTTTTTTTTTTTCCCCCCACAATTCATTGTTGTTATTTTATTTTTGGTTTTTATTTGTTTGTTAGTTTTGGTAGGTGGTTTAGTGGTTTAGTTTGGTTTAGTTTTCCCACAAATACCTTCATCTGATAACATGTGGAACCTCTGGAAAAAGACTGCTCCTCTTATTGTCTCTCTGAAACCAGTGGGGGGTCACTGGAGAAAGAATTAGACTGGAAAGCCCCAGTGTTCCCTATGTTAGCAAATGCCTTATTCAGATGCAGGCTGTTCTGAAATGTTTCTTAATTGAGCTTGCTCTCTGCAGATCAGTTATTGCACTTCACAGACACGTGTTTTATAGTGATAGGATACTGAAAAAACAATACTTTTGTAGCATGCATTTCCCTCCAAGAGAAATACAGGCTTACTTTTCTGCCATACCAATCCAATCTAAAACCAGTTATATAACTAATATTAAACTGATATAAGTCTCAGCTTAGAAAATGATTGAGCCTGTGGTAACTTATTTCAGTCTCCATTTACCCTGGTTTTGAAAATATCTGGAGCTGTTATAATTATGCCACAGACTCCTTCAAAGGAAACAAAAAATTAGGAATGGAGTCAGGAGCTTTATTTATCAGAAAGCATTAAACTAAAAATACTAAATCCAACATGTATTTTTTCTTAAACAATTAATTTTAAGATACACGAGGGAGAAATAATGAAAGGTCATATGTTTGAAACTAACTTTATTACAAACTATAAAACCTGAGAATTCTGTGACAAACATTTTTTTTAAATCAAAAATGCCTTTCTTTTGATATTCCAGTGGACTCTGGCATGTATATTTTTTTCACAGTTGCACATTCTGACTGAATGAACTGAGTTACTTGACTATCATGAAATGGCCACAACTCAATAAAACATATTTTAACAAAAGTAACTTCAAAGCAACTTATCTGGAAAGGAGAGTGCAAATTAAAAACATGCATTATAAAGGAGTGAATTGTAGCAAAGAGAAAAAAAAGTCCCACTCAAAGATATTTTGTCCAATAGAACAAAAATCAGACACATTCTCATGAATTTTTGCAAGTTATTGTCAAGGCAACCATCAAAACAATGAACATATATCTGGATATCCCAAGCTGTTGGAAAAAATGGTCAGTGAAAATGAAACTTACTCAGGAAATAGGAAAAAATCTACCAGTAAAAAAGGTGAAGTTTGAAATTGTCACTGTAAGATCACAAAAATGTGTGACATTCAGATGCTTATTTTTCAGTATGGCTGACAAATCATACATGACGATGATTAAGCAAATTCAACTATAAAATGCAACACCCCTTTCATTTTGTGAAGGCATTAAAAACTGTATCATCTGACCAGAGAGCTTAACGAATATTCTGTGTACTTGAAAACAAGATGAACTCTGCTCCTATAGAAAAGTAAACACATTTATACTCAAATCTTCTCATGTGTTGGTGGTGCTCATGGTGGTCTTCAAACTATGAATCTATGAGTCAACTTTGACATGTAATTCCTTCTGGGACAAAATGAAAATAGCATTTGTTTTTTAAATTTCCTATTATCATAACTAATGCAAATATGTACAGATGATTGTCATAAACTATGGGTTTCAGTAATTCAAGCAATTAATTGAAGGAATTATCACAGATATTTCTTCTTCTTTTCCACAGTTAATTATGTGTAGTCTATATTTTGTCTCTTCTTTGTTTCTAAATCCACGTTCTTTTCTTTCAGTACATCAAGAGTTTACTACAACTATATCTAACACACTAGATATGGTGGGCAGACATTCTAAGATAGTATGTTAAATGCTGTTTTGAAATATGCCATTAATGTGCTTTGCTAACATGCTAATGGTTGAAATGATTACAAAATGAAGGTCTTTTTCTCCAGAGATAGATTGGTAGAGATCTTTAGTTTTGCGAGTTTTCTTTTTTTCCTTTATTTGCAAACATCACCATGTCTATAATTTGGGAAATAATGAAGCCACTAATTAAGTAATTAGTAACAGTAGTATTAAACCATTATATGTCTTTATGAAGATTCAAGTATGAGTAACAATCTATTCTATTTGATACATGTCCATTTGTCTGCTTTCATAAATAGGCTCTTAATAACAAAATCTATCATTTGATAGAATTATTTACCTAGGCTGGGACATCAAACATCTGAAATGTACAGGCCATGGGACGAGAGAACTCAGATCCAGAAAGATTAAAACATGTTAATACAATTATGTTACTTAGATATAACACAAGGATATCTGGATTAAATGTAATCATAGAATCACATCTTTATAGAACAGTTTAGCTCCAGTGCAACCCTTGAATGTCATTTGGTTGAACTTTCTGCTTTGAGTGGGTCTAACAGCAGGGCAAATGACTTAAAGCCACCTCCTGGGAAACTCCAAAATCTCTGAAATGGAGACTGCACATCCGCTCAGAGTAGCCCCTCCAATTTCTAATAACTTTCCCTGTGAAGAATTTTTTCATATCTAACTAGAATCATCCTTGCTGTGAATTGTAATTGCTACTGTTTCCTGTTGACTACACTCTTACAGGAAGAGTCCAGCTTTGTTTTCTTATCCTAAGAAGAACAATGAGTCTAATACTTTCCCATTAACTGACAACAGCCCTTTAACCTTCTTTAACTGGTTGACAATACAAACTTTCATAAAGTCTTATGTTTTGTGTCTAGTCACTGATCATTTTCGTATCTTTTTGCTGCATACACTCTAGTTTGTCCATGTGTCTTTTTGTACTGGGGACCACAAAACTAAACAGAGCACTACAGATGCCACCTCACAAATATCACACAGAGAAGCAAAATCATTTTCCTCAACCGGCTAGCTCTGGCCTTAAAAATGCAGATGAATATGTGATGGATCTTTGTCATCCCAAGGGCTCTCTGCTGACTCTCATTCACCATTTTATTCATATTGGCTCCCTGTTTCTTTTCTGCAAAGCTGCTTTCTAGCCAATTTGAACTTCTAGCTTGAATTTTTCCATAGGGTAATGCTACACCAGGAGCAAAACTTTCTATCTGACTTTGCTGAATTTCTCAGCAACCTATTTCCATAGCCTGTTGAGAACCCTCTAAATAACAGCCCTGCCCTCCAGCATACTGGCTACCTGCTGCATTGAGCAGAGCTAGCAATCAGACTGCCCAGGGCCTTTTGACAGAAATTAAAATACGTCACACACAGTAAAGAAAGGTTTTGTTTGTTTAATTTTGTTTTGTAATGAGCTTAATACTTGAATATACATCTTGGAGGTCAGATAAGCCTTTGTAGGGCTCATCTTGAACCTTGCCTAGTTCACATTTCTTTCCAAATTCATTTTATCGGAATAATTCTATTGTTTTATTATGTGTTTGCTAACTGGAACCAAAATATCTTTCAACAGATACACTTAGGGGGAATATGAAGGAAGCCTAAGAATGAAATACCTCCCCTGTCTAGGTTCCAGAATTACAGTTTCTTCATAAAAACACTTCCATCTGTTAACATATGTTATGCAATAAAAACTGCTTATAAAGAGAATGGTATATAACTTAATTGCAGGAGAAGAAATGAAGAAGGTGAAAGTCTGGGCATTCAAGTACCTCTTACCCATCTCGTAACTCAGAATACAACTTGTTCTGTTTGTGCCTAGACCTGCCTAGAATGTCCAAGCAGAAAACTATAAGCACTTTGAAGCTGCTGATTTGATTTCCCTTTGATTGCAGTCACACTGTTACAAAAGTCTGTAGGCATTTTTTGCTCTCATTATTCGAGCTTCATCTTGTTTAACTGTCTTACTTGTATTCAGATAAAAAAATGTAGATCAAAGTCAAAACAAAATGTAACTGTTTTTAGGTACAAACCATACATTAATATAGCTATAAAAGATTTATTCACAGTATTAGACATTCTTTCCAACCCTTCACCAGTTTTTTTATTTCATCTTTTTTTCCATGTTGGTGTCTCTTTTGCTCACAGTTCTATATATCTTACTTTTTTTCTTCTATATTTTTCTTGTCCCATGTGTAGTTATTATATTTGTTGTATGAATTTCTCTCATACGTAGAACTCATAATCATAGCTTGCTTTTTCTTACTCAATCTGTTTGATTTTTTTGAAAGCAGATATATACCTGATTTGGAACATTTTAGAAGTTTGTAGCAATCATTCATTGTCAAGGTAAGATAAAAATGTATTTACTCTGAATTTCCATGAGCTCACTCATCAGAGTGGTGATGCTGACAGAATTCTGATTTTGCATGTAAATTCCAGGGACTCTGTTTCTTAGCTGTACTTTCAGTTCTTGCAGTTCTGCATGACATACAGTGCAAGTTTCTAAAGGTTATTTGTTGCCAGTATAATAGTCATAATACAGGGAGAGAGCAGAAGAGATTTTGTACATTTAGAGTCCAGTTTCAGTTTTGATAGATGTTGATAACAAGGCTGTGCCTGTGTGCACAATTCCTTGTTTACTCAGTAATTCCAGGGGTGACCTAAGACTTCACCAGTCAGTCATCTGAAGATATGAGTTAATACACTGTCTTGTCTCAATCTTCATATTGAGTATTTCACTCATTTTACAACAGCCACCCCAGGGCATAAAATCAGATAGCTCTAGAATTACACCCATACAGCTCCTGCTGTATGTATGTGAATTTCAATACCCAAATGTCTTGACTGAGATCATGGACTAAGAGACTGAGAGAATATATTGAGACCAGTGCTGAGGAGAAGGACTTGGGGGTGTTGGTGGATAACATAGCCAAGCAATATGCACCCAGGAATCCAGCCATATCTTGGGCTACATCAAAAGAAGTGCGACTGGCAGATCAAGAGGGTTATTCACCCTTTCTACTCAGGAGACCCCATCTGGAGTACTGCATCCAGCCTTGGAGCTCCCAACACAAGGACATGGACCTATTGGAGGAAGTCCAGAGGAGAAGCAAGAAGATGATGCATCATCTGGGGCTGCAGCACCTCTCCTAGAGAGAGAGAGACAGATTGAGAGAGTTCTAGTTACTCAGCCTGGAGAAGAGAAAGATCTAGGCAGACCTTTTAGTGGTCTCCCAGTACTTAAAGGAGGTCTTATAAGAAAGCATGAGAGGGACTTTTTACAAGGGCTTGTAGTGATAGGACAAGGGATAATTACTTAAACTGAAAGAGTGTAGGTTTAGGTTAGATATTAGGAAGAAATTCTTTACTGTAAGGGTGGTGAGACACTGGAACAGGTTGCCCAGAGAAGATATGGCTATCCCATCCCTGGTATTTCAAGGCCAGGTAGGACAGGATTTTGAGCAACCTTGTCTAGTGAAAGGTGTCCCTGTCCATGGCAGGGGGATGGAGAATTAGGGCTCCTTTCAACCCAAACCATTCTACAATTCTATGATGAACATCCTGAATGGGCTGCCCCAAAGAGTCATCATTATATATTTTATTTTATCAATACAGAAAGTCTTCAGCTGGAAAGAAATCAAAAGCTTCTGCAAGTTCTGTTTCACGTTCATCATTCTATGTCAATATCTTGGATAGCCCAAAACATCTGAAATAGTGATAATGTTTCACTATGACTATAAACCAAAGTGTGTGGAGCTTAACTGAGTTTTAAATGTTAAAGGTTAAAGGGTTCTGATCTTTGTGCACTCATGGCATCTTTCTTTAACTCTATAAATTTTTCTTGTTCCATTATGCTGTAAAATCTAGTGATGTTACACTGCTGTGCATTCGGTATTTTTTAACAACATGAAAAACATTTTGCCTTCATAGCCAAAAATTCTCTATATGGAGGGGGTGGGGGGGGTGGGGGAAGTAAGTGATATTTCTTATCACCCCATCTATTTTCCTTTAGAATGTCTGGTCACAAAAAAAAGTGCACACATTGTATATAAATGATCTGTTACAGAAAATGTTTTGTGATGACAGTGTGTTTATATGAAAGTTAAAAAACTGCAGATTATTTTACTTTTATTATATTAACTATCTTTTAAAATTTAATATAGTAACTATAGTTATTGTTTAATTTTAATTGCCATGAGCAAATGATTGTGATTTAGTCTTCCAAGTATCCCATGTATTTCAAAGAGACCAGTGTGCTGGAGGCAGGTAGTCTCTGGTATTTACTGCAGTATAAGGAAAGCACCAGTTGCTTAATTAACTTCTCTACAAATAGGCTTGTAGAGTGATCTGGGACACACTGGAGTTCCCAAAACATATACCAGCATCTGACATGATACACATACTAAGGGAAACCTAAGATCTTCTGGGGCATCACTTAGTGGTGAAGGGAGTCTGCACTCAAATAAACTGTATTGTTGTACCCTTCTAGTGTGCCCTCATATAATTTAATCAGATTTGAAGGAATGTGAAAGATTAGATCGCAATTAACAAAATAAGTTCAGCAACATTACTTTGATTGACATATTACCCCTTTTTCTTACATCCAGAAGTTAGCAAAAATATTTTACTTTCACTTATAGCTCAGAAGGTTCCAGATAGAGGTGACCTTTGATATGAGTTTTAAACAGTTCAATGAAGAAGACAATAATTAGTAATTATTAAGAAAAAAAAAAAAAAAGACAAAACAACACCAGAGGAAGATAAAATAAAATAGAAAATGCAAATGATTAATTTACCTTGGTTTTTCTCATGTATTATACAGAATAAATGCAAAAAAATAATACTTTTCCTATTGTGTAACTCATCCAAACAGACATTGTCAAAAGAAATTTTAGGTTCCAGATTTGCAGGGATATTTGTCAAATTCAACCCAAAATTTGGACAAAACCATTTAAAGACTGTACATAAGCAACACATCTGAATAAAACAAGGGAAATTCTGTCATAAAAATTGGAAACTTTTTTTTTTTATTTATCCGTCAAATTTTGCAGCTATTTGCTGTTGCAGATCTCCCATCAGGTCTCCCTAGTATTGTCACATTTCATTGTGTAATTTTTCTAGAAGGACTGTTTAATCTATGCGATCACATTTTTGTATATGATTTTGCGTTACTCATAAACTACCAAGGATGCACTCTTCCCACAAGATATGAACAAGTTTGCCATCAGCTTTTTTTTCACAGGAGGGTCTCTCTAACTGAGGGTACCCTGAAGTTTTAAACTACCATTAATCTCCCTGAGAACAGTCATACTGATTGATTTTTAGTGACAGAAAAAGTATACTGGTATTTCACTGATCCCATGAGGAAATCTTAAGCAAATTTTCAAAACTAACCAAGCCTTTTTATCATGATAAGAGGAGATACAGGGCTGGTTGCTGTTTCCATCTCTTTGTCCAGTTTATCAATAGATGGCAGCAAATAGCCCTTTTACCTCTGATCCTCGGTCCAGAAGGTTATACACCATTATTTATTTAGTGTTCTTTTCTATTTCTGCCTTTCTTTCTAAGATGACCACATACATGAGTATGTGACAATGCAGTTAGATTATAGAACACATGCAAATGAAGTATTAACTTCCTCACCAGATCCTTGCTAGGGAGAATCCATAGGGTTTCACTGAGAACTGTAAACAGTTCCTGCCAAATCCAAGTTAGCAAGGAAGTGTGTATGAAATTCACTGAAATTGTACAGTGTCAGACTGAAATATCCCATATTTAAGTTCCCATTTATTAAGGAGCCATAAAACTCAGTACCTAAAATCAAGGGTTCAATCTATCCTTTTGTTCCTCAGTTTTAGGTTTTGGAAAAGTTTATGCTCTGCCTAGACATTTGCAGCATTCTTTGTTCAGCTTGTCCTGGAAAAGCCCCTTGGGCCTAGTCAGTCTGGATAAAAAAGGACGTGTAGTGATCTCTGAGGGGGGAAATGGTTTCTAAAACTGCGGAATATCTTGGCAGATTTCACTCTACGTGCTCAAGGATGCTTTTTTCACTTCCTAGAACTGTGTCCTGAAAAGCTTTTGCTTTGAAATTTTAGCTCTTTCTCAGGGAAAGGAAGGGAAGGGATGATGTCACGATAGTGCTCTTGGAATATAAGAGGAGGATAGTAAGAAAAGAGTAATAGCTAAAAATATTTTTATGTAGTATATTAGAAAAATGATAATAAAAAGAAAAAATATATTAAAATGTCAGCTTTTGTGACACCTCTGTATAACAGCAGTAGTTAATAGTTTTCTACTGAGAGCCATGGGTCAGATTTACCCATAATAAAAAAGAACAATTGGAAGAAATGTGTTCATGTAAGATCCCATCTGGTTTGAAGACTTAATTTACTATCTGAATACATCCAAATACATTGAAAATTATATGAATCATCCTTTTTCTTTTCCCCCAGGAAGATAATTTTTGGGTTTTTTTTAAGTATATGTGGGGGGGTTTATTGCTAGGAATGTCAGTTCATCTTGGATGGTTCTGCAAACAGAAAGAGGTATGAATTAATTAAAAAAGGTAGGTATTATCAGAAAGGAAGGGAGAAAAAATAACAGTCCACCATTTAAAAATAGTCTGCAAATGATAGATGTTGAAAGTGCATTTAAACAATTATCAGTGTGAAATGAATTTAACACATGTTGTGTAATTTATTGTTTGGCAGTGCTTAGTTACTTAGTTAAGCCAATAAAGTTATTGAGATTTGGAAATGAAAATGAGAGTTTGTCTTCATTTACTCAAAATGTCCTTCATTTGTTACTAAATTTTTAGTTTATACATATTGAAATTTTTTATAAATTAGTTTTCTACACTACTCACAATTTTCTCCCTTGAGATTTAATATGCCATATGGGAAATAAATTATAAAATGTCACATTCTGCTGCTGTATCTTGAGCCAATGTTGTGATGGAATTGAAAAACACTGTATTCAGGGTTCAAGTCATTACAGTTTCTATCCCTGCCACATTGCCTGTGACAGAACAAGGATGTTGCCAGCACAACAAACACACATGTATGAAATCAGTGAGGCTTAATTGCCAGTGACCAGTGCATCACTCCCTGATCAATTTTATTTTCTGTTTCCTTAAATTGTCATGCTTTAATTATTTTTTGTAGAAAATACTACGTAAAAATACATCACTGTTATATTATTAGGCAAATAAATGTATTTAATTGTTGTTGTAGGGCATTGAGCCTGACTGGGTGCCAGTTGCCCACTAAAGCTACTAAATCAGTCACCCTCCTCAACTGTACAGGGAGAGAAAATATAACTAAAGGTTTGGGGGTTGAGAGAAGGACAGGGAGATCACTCAGCAGTTAAAGTCATGGGCTAAACAGGTGAAGCTTGGGGAAAAATAATTTATTACATGTTAAATTGGACTAGAATAATGAGAAATAAAACCAGATGGTCAAACAGCTACCCCCAGACCTTCCACTGTTGCTGGGCTGAACTTCAGTTCCAATTTTCTCTATCTCATCTCCTCAAGCAGCACAGGGGGATGGAGAATGCGGGGAGGTGGGATCAATTCAGTTCACGCTGTTTCTGCCATTTCTTCCTCTTTAGGCACAGGACTCATGACTTTCTTACTCTACTCCAGTGTGGGTCTCTCCCACTGGATACAGTCCTCCATGATCTTTTTTAATGTGAGTCCTTCCCATGGGCTGTTCTTGAACTACTCAAGCATGGGTCCCTTCCACAGTGTGCAGTTTCTTGCAAGCTTTTTGAGGCTTCTGGAAGTACTCGTGGTGTGATGGCCTCTCTGTGATGGTCCTCCTTGTTAAAGGGAAGATGAGGAAGGTGAGCTTCAGGACCTGTGGCTGTTTTTCTTCCTGGTCTGCTAGAGCATGTCTGCCTTGATCTCCTGCCAACAGGTATAGCCAACCACAAGGCTGAGCAAGTAGTCCTAGGGTTACAGACACACGTATACACAAGCACACACACATCAACATAGATACAAGAATGTCTTTACAGGTGTCACACATAAAGTCAGCACTAACTTAAACACAAACAATACAAATGACCTGAACCTTTACTTACTTGCCCTTTTCAGTATAAAGGTAAGATGAGAAAAGACAAATAGCAAGTATCAAGGGAACAAAACAGGGAACCCTTGAAAATGAGATACGGTGTGAAAAACAAGGAATGAAGAAAGGGGCATAGCTGAAGAGAGCAGAGGCAGAGCAGAACTGAAGGAGGAGCATCACAAAAGGAAAAGTGCAAGAAAAGAACATATAGTAAAACCAGAAAATTTCCTTAAACAAGCATCCTGCTGTATCCTCAGCTAGACAACCTATTCAGTCGTAAAGACTCTACAAATGGGCATTGAGTTTACTCTCATAAATTTAATGATTGCATGGTCATACCAGCAGGAATGACTTTAGATTCTCTTATTTGGTTTTCAGAAATGTATCCCTCTGTGCATGTATTTAATTTTCCTTTCTGAAAATAATTCCTCTCTTTAATAACTTTTTCTATTCACAAGAGGCTTCATCCTAACTTTTCATTTTACCATGTGTCAGGATTATATATTCATCAGAGATCACTTTCTGGGAAACTAATACAAAAAAGAATTGTGCAGCATGATGCTAGTTGAAGGTGGTCCACTTCCAAGAGTATCATAAGTTTTAGCAGATGTTGGCCAGACTGCACTAAATATGTGTCTGTAGCTTTAAGAATCTCAGAACTCTTCAGTCAATGACCACAGACTACTGCTTTCAGATTTATATTTTTTAATTTTATTTTTTTAGCAGATGAACACTCAGACTCATGTGAATAGCAGAGAGGATATACAAATAGGCAGGAAATCAAACTCATTGTGAACAATGGTACAAAGTGTCAGCAGAGAGGACCAGCTGCTTCCTAATGGATGGGAAGTCAAGTGTAATAACATGCCAGCAGGGCAGGAGCCTTGACAGCCAGAGTAGTGCCCAAAAGTACCTAACCAGGGAGAGCAAAGCAAGACCAGGTTAGCAGCAAAAAAATAAACAAAAACAAAATAAAACAAACAAAAAAATCCCACCACAAAACAACAACAACAAAAAAAAACCAAACCAGATCTTTACAATATCATCTTGGGCTCTCATTTTCTCTATTCTGTAAATCTTAGTACTTGAATTTTTTATATTCTAAACCCAGATACATTCTAACCTAGACATCCTTATTTATGTTACCAGCACAGCTCCTTATCTCTGTCATGATGTCAGTAATCTGTGTATCACTGAAGAGTATAGAACTGCATTATAAGGGACACACCACCTACCTGCTAATAAAATAGTTTGAAAAGCACCTGCAGTAGAATATGACAGACTTCGTAATTATATGAATGATAGCTAGTAGTTTAAAACTTCTATTGTTATGATCTTAATTAGCTGAGATTACTTTAAACAGTAACATGTCTGAGTGTTATATAGGTAGAACATAGCTCATGAAGAGTTACTGTTTTGAAAATATATTAATAAATATAAATCCCTCATCACTTTCAAAGATGTTATATTTGCCTCAGTGAAAGGCTGAATAGGAAAGGATGAAGAAATGATGAAAGAGTATGGGAAAATTAGATGCAACAATACACAGAAAGAGAGACAAATTAGAAAAAGAATGTGATACTAAAATAGGTAAATTACATAGAAGAGAGGAATAAATTAATCTGTTTATAGCTCATAATAGGAATATGTTTTATTATACTACATGTAAGTAATGTTTTTCATAGTTTTTCAGAAAGATTAATTTTTCTTATGCCACACACTAAAGTTTTTCTAATGGGACAGTTTTTTAAGCACAGTGATTTAAGTGATGGGTTTTTTTCATTTTTTATAGAAGAGGAATTAAACCCGCAGTTTCCTTCACAATGCAAGGTAATGAATCATATCCAGTGTTAGGGGCAATGTCACAGAGTTTGTGTTTCGGAGAAAGTGCAATATGTGAACTGCATGATCACTAGGTATTTTTATTATTCTGTGTCATCTTAGATTTCATAAAGAATATAAACGCATTTTTAGAGAGTTTAAAATAGAGGGTTTATAAAAAAACTTAAGGCTTCTGGCCTCCAGAAAAAATAGAGGCTATTGTGGCTTATTCTTTCCTCTGCTCAACCTATTAAAAAAATTTAAGAGAAAACACTGCAGAATAGCTGCCAGGGGGAAAAAAAAAAAAAAAGCCAAGAAAAAAAGACCCACAACAAAACAAAACCAAACAAACAAACCTGCAAATCTGCAGAAAATATATCAACTTCCAAAAAATCTTAAATTACCTCAACCAAACAAACCCTCAAACCAAACAAAATCTGATGCCAAAACCAAAACTCCATGAAGTTTATATTTAGTTTTTTAATACTATAAAGAATGTGAAAGTATATTTTATAATTCTTGTGTGGAGACTTCTATAAAGACATACGCTCCTAAAGTGTTACTACATGAATGTAGAAGCAACCTTTCCAACTAGTAATTTTCAAAGGCATTGAAAGGATTGTTTCCTTGATCTACCACTCAAACCAGCAGCTCAGAAACAATTACAATAAGTTTTTTCTGTTCGGTATCTATTTTATTTGTCTCCTGATACAAACTTATATTCCCTAACTATTATTGCAATATTCACTATAGCAGTACCTTTGTGTCTGAAAATATTTCACAGTTATAAGAAGGTATTATTTAGGAAAATGCTTTTAGTAGTCAGGAATTGGGTAACAGATCTGAGGAGACATTAGAAACACTCTAGCATCTAAATACCAAGAAATAGTGGGATATAAACTTATCTTTTTAATCCTTTTAAAAAACCTTAATTCATTGTCTCCTGTGTATAATTTGTAGCAATGGATCTTAGATTATCTATGCATAAATTAAAAAAAAAAAAAAAAACAACAAACCATGACAAAACTGCTCATCACATGTTTTAATTGTTCATTAAGTGTTAGCTAACCATAGGACTGTAATATTGAAATTATAGCTTGAATGCAAATGTGCAAATCTAAGCAATTGCTTCTTAAATTTTGTGGTTTGTTCCAGTGAATTTATTTCCTTACTGCTTTTAAGAAAAGCTCCTGCTACTTTGGATTACTTAATTATTTTTTTTTTGTTTCTAAAAGGGACCTGTCTAAAGCTGAGGTAGTCATAAGCTTGCTTTTGGTTAGGGGAGAGAAATAGACACCTCCAGCAGAAGATTCTTCTTTCTGTAATCCAACACACATGAATAACAGCTTAGAGGCACACATTTCTCTTCTGACTGCAAAGGGAAGCTATGTGAATGGTTTGGAATCAGACACACAATGTTTTATTTCTGAAGCTAAGAGAAAGATCCAAAAAGCACTCCCTTAAAAATAACACAAAGAAACAAATATACAGTTGTGTATGTGTGTATTTGTATGAATCTCTAAGACTCAAAGAGTTTTCCTTGTTTGTAGCAGGAAGTGTTTTCAAAAGGAAACCAAGACACTTCCTGGAAATGCGTGAGTTTCTGCTGGAACAACCTTCCAATAAATTTAACAGAAAGCTTATAAATGACATGTCTTTCTAGGAAGGATAAAGAAATGTATCATCATTACTTTAATAGTGTGCTGAAACCACTGCTTGAGAGATTATTCCAGGCCCATTTCCTATGATTTCAGTGAGCTGCTCCAGCATTTTAAGTTATATTTCCAATTACATCAAGAATAACTTCAACCTTAAACTGCTGAGCAGGTAGGCATAAAAACTTTCCTTATTCACATATTACTTATTCTCTCACTTCTCACCAATAGTACTACAGTAGGCTACATTTTTAGAAAATGATTATGGATCATTTCCACAGTAAAACTTCTTTAGGAGAAGGCATTCTTTCATCTCTTTGATTAGCAAACCTCATTCAAATTGCAAGTGACCTGATAAAAATTTTTGCATCTCTCTGAAGGAGAATTCCCAAGCCTCTAACTTGCTATGAAATATGTTGAAATTCTCTAAGACAATAATGGCTAGCACTTGGAAAAAATTGTGCTTAAGTTCCTGCAAGGAGAACTATCTCCATAAGATATGCTTGATCAACTTAGTTATTATACTTCTAATTGAAGCACAGAACAGGAACAATGCAAGCAAGGCATGAATTATTTTATTTTATTTTCTGATATGGTGGTGTTTCCAGTTATTTATCATAAACAACACCTTCAATAAACTGCGAAGTTTGCTCACAAACAATACAATGCTGCTTTCACAGCAAGTGATTTAATTACATCTTTTCAAATATTGATAGAAACCTCGGACAAGAAATTTGGTACTAAATGCTCCTAAGTATCGACAAAAATGCCAAACTTACCTTTTATTCCTTTTTTTTTTCTTTGTATCCTTGTTTCAAAAAACAGAAATTGATTTATTTTACCTGAAACAAAAAATGGAGTTCAAAATTAAGCAGTTTTCAGAGGCAGTTTTAATCAGATAAGGTTAAAGCCCCACAGAGCTTGCTTTCTGTCTTTAATTCCCACTCTGTAGGAACTTTTTGAACTTCCCCTGCTGCTTTATTCAGATGTAATCAGTACCCTTCAATGAAACTCTAATTTAAAGAGAATTCATTATAGTAGATGACTTATTTAAATAGGTGAAAAATGAATGTCCCTGAGCAGAGAACTGCATGTTCTAAGATGAAAGTAAGGTCTAATGGATAAGATATAACAACACTTCTCACCATTGAACGTGATTTATATCTGTATATGGGTATATTTCTGTATAAAGAAATATATATGGCCATAAAAATAAAATTTATGATGAAGTTTCTCAAAGTGTTTTGCAAACATATTAGAAGTGTCCTTTGGATATTGAAGTGTAACTAAATATTATTTTATTACCTTTTATTTTCCATGTAAGTATCAAATACAATAAGCCCAAGGAAGCATAAACTGCTTATAGTCATATAGTGAGTCAAAAACAGATATCAAAGAAAAGAAACTGGATTTCTTAATTCATATTCTCTGTAATTAACAGGATACTACAAAGCTGATTTTCAATTACTTTACTCTTGATGTGGTAGTGTATTCATGCAATGTAGTTGTAAATCTTTGACATAATTTTTGATTTGATGGCAATCTAAAATGTATTTTTACTTAGCCAGGTCAATATACCACTGACTAAAGATATTTAATACCTTAGATAAGAAGACTGAAAGTATATTTTCAAAGCTTAGTAGTGAAATACATTTGCATTTAAAGGTACAGGACAGCAGAAAATCAGTCTTACTGCTTCTAATGGGGATACCAATATTGCAAGATATTAAATGATGCAATGTCTGTAAAAAAATATATACTCCTTCCTTAGACCAGATGTGCATGCAGAGGAACAGAAAATTTCAGGCATGCTAATCTGCTTCTGGGGTTGAAATAGAAGGAACAAACTTGAAATTACATATGAGTTAAGAACAATTTGTTCTGAATTTAACTTAAAAACATGGTAATCATTGAGATAGCTTGATGCAAGAGTTCATCCATAGCCAAGCAAAGGAATGTGTTTCAATAGAAAAGATGAGGATATCATATCACTCATGAGAGACAGATTATCTGAATAATAAAGGATGCTGGCACCAGTGGCATGCTCAGTATATTGTAAAAAACAATCCCAGTGCTACTGAGATTACATTTATGCATTTGGCTTATATATAGAGTTTCTCCTCTATCTTTGTGTCTCTTAAACATGACAACCAAGGTCAGATACTGAATGACTGCTTTGTGAGAAATAATCTTAAATTTTTCACTACATGCTGGAGAACTTACTGGCTTTTTTAGACTTAATTATGCTGAATAAATAATTATTAATTTACTGTACATGGAGTACTTTGTGGAGTAGCATGATAATTCTGTACTACATATTCTCTCAAGTTTAAGACAAAATAAGGATATCTGTTTTTCTGAACATAGTTCTTTCCAGAGCTGAATTTTCTCCTTGACTCCAAGACTACAGCGGTGACAGAATCAGGATGAGGTAAATTGAGATGGCTATGGGACTAAGGGTAAAGGAATCGTCCTGAAGTTTATTTCACCTACAAATAATTAATTTCAGCATGTCCTGTTCTTTATCGGTAGTCTCACAGTTCATCCTTAGAGAATCGTGCCATTACAACTGTAAGACTATAGGAAAACTGAACAACTTCTTTCTCTTGCATTTATTCTTACTGGAGATTCTATATCTGATAAAATCTGATAAAATATTTCTAAAGTACAAATATTATTTTTAACATGTAAATTCTTGATGACATAACATTAGCTCCAATTTTTGATGCCTGCAACTCATGCTGATAGGCCCCATATTCAAATGTCAAAGGCAGTGTAATTAAAAAAAGTTGTACATACTTTGTGCACTCTTATGCAGAGAGAATCTGGAAGTGCAAGTTTATGTGGGAAAAGCATGTCTGCTCCTTTGAGGGCATCTGATCAAAAGAGCCACAAATCAGAATATGCAGAGACAAATCTGTCTGACACATAAGGGAGTTCATGTTAAGAACAAACCTGGTCAGTGGCATGAATTGATAAGAGTATGTGGAATGTAATTTTTTTTTTTTTTTTCCAAATGGGGGGGATAAGAAAAGAGAGGGAGTCAAACAATGACAAACCAACCTGGTCAGTCACACTAATTCACTGGCTATCAACAAACATCAGGCGTACTGGCACTTTGCAAGTGGAAAGAATGCAAACCTGAGTGTCCTACATATCAGAGTGGGTCAGTGGGACTGTGTCAGCTGATGACTCAGTGTGTAGGGGAAGAGGTAGCAGGGAGGAACAGAAAAGCGGGTAGGCAGAAAAGGGCCAGTTATGTGTAAAACAGAGCTAGTTGAGTATGTTTTGTTGAGCTCTGCACCTGATCAAGTCTGTCCTGTCCTCTTATATCTTACTATGCTTTATTTCCGTTCTCTCTCTGTAATCTCACTCTCTATCCCATGGGTGTGTCCTTCAAGAACTCAGTATCAGCTTCTCATGAGGCCTGTGTGTGTGTGAGATGTGGCACCAGACACTGGAGTCAGACTTAGGCTGTGGGCTCCCCTGAACTATGGTGTCAGCTGCTGGAGCCACTGGAGTCTCCGTGTCAGCAGCTGAAGTGAGTGGGGGTCTGTAGACCCCAGACACTGTGACAGGAATTATGCGTGTCCTAAAAACCAGCTACTGAGGGAACCAGGGTGAGTGAGGTGAGTGAAGGACCTAGCACTGCCCACTGGTGCACCTAGAACAGCCTGTATTCCTGTTTCAGCTGCAGGCAGTGACTGTCTATCTTCCCCAGACTGTGTGTGTGTGATGTGTGTATTCACAAGTAAACCTCAAGTTTGCCAAGTAGTCAGGGGGTCTGTGTTGGCACTCAGAAATCCACAAGTGTGTGTGTGCTTGTGCTCTTGGAAAATTCAGTACTTGGTTGAACCCTTAAGCAGGAAAGTGGCAGCTGTGTCTCCTAGCCTGGGCAGAGACCCCAGGTTCCTGGACACTGGTCAGGGCAGGAGGGAGTCTTGGCATGAGCAAATGCAGGAGGCAGACACTTTTTCCTTCACAAGTGAAAATATATAAAGAATTCAGTCAAATTGCTTTGAGAATCTTAAAATTGAGGTTTATCAAAGAACATTGTGTATCCTGAGACACAGTTTCTTTCAGAATGCATTTTAATTCTCAGCAAAATCAAATTTTAGAACTCTGAATATTTTTAAAGATACCTCAACAGAAAAGAAAACCACACCTGCTTCTACCTACAGTCTGATCTTAAGTCACCTGTGCTAATTGTAATTACTGCATGGTAGCCATGTTAGACAAATTTGAGCAATGTTACTTTGTTTTTAAGTGGGCAGGAAAGATTCCCTAATCAGTGTTCTAAAATTACATCAAAGCTTGCATATGTTTGTGTGTGTGTGTGTGTGGTGCACAGTGTGCTGGAGCCTCTGCCAGGGCTGCTGTTCCAGAGTCATCCAAGGACTG
>JAWWEU010000001.1:74633361-74685718 GCA_035583155.1 Acropternis orthonyx
TCTGTAAATATATGTGTATATACCAGTTTCAGTTTTAAGGGGTTTTTTTCCTCACTTCTTTTAACTGAAACTCTGTCCCATTGGGAATTGGTTGGCATTTTGCCAAGAGTCAAACGGAAACAATAACACAAGGGAAAAGACCACATCACATGAGGGAAGATGTATGGGTGAGTGAAGGAATCTTTGCAGAGGTCTGGCAGATTCCACAGCCTAAGCCCCATGACAAACAGAAGGAAGAAGGTTCAAAAGTTGTGCTTGAGCAGGGGTGGGACAAAGATTTCCAGGACCATGGGAGCTGAAAGTTTGGAACTCAGGGCTAGATGAAAGTGACAAAGTCCAGGTGGTGATATCCTTAATCATACTGTTAAAGGGAAAGGAAACAGAAACATATACATGCTGTATGTCAACTCCTGGCTGCAAAGTCGTTATGTTCACAGCTTTGGCTCCTGTAACTATTAACCCACTTCAAGAACTAAGAGCTGTTAAAGATAAACAAGATGCACTTGATAAAGTGGGGCATCACAGTTTCCTCTCTAGGACAATGAGGAGAACCTTAAGCAAGATACATCAGAAAAAGGAGATCAAAGCCTGAAGATAAGTAGGAAAATGTGAGTGGGAAAGGGCAATGGGGGAGATGCTCGCATTTCCCTTGAAACAGTGACGTGAGCCTACAGCCACTTGCAGTGCCCTTGCTCTAATGTGTACAGTATGACAAAGAAACAAGAAACTGGATATCAATAAGAAATTACAGAGTATTGCAAATAAATAGCAGGGTAGCATGAACAATTGAAGTGTCATGATGTATGGATAGTAAATCTTTAAAAAGATAGGAAGAGAAGGTGACAATGTGTGTGAGGAGTAGCTGAATGCAGGTCCCTGACTGACTTTAGATGCTGCTGTATTTGTCCTGCAGCTGATAAATAAAGAATAGCTGTCTCATTATGTTGATAGCAAATGGCAACTGTGACTACAGCTACCATTTGATAATAGAGCTTGAAGATCCTTAGGGAAGACAAGAAGACACGTAGCAAAGAATTTGGACTTCAGGAGACCAGACATATTCAGGGAGCTAGTACGCAAAGTTTTGCTTCCCCAAATAATTTGATGGCATACAGTAATTTTTTATCTGTGCTTTCTTAGATTGAGGAGAAGGAGTAAGTTGTCAAGAAACTGGAATGGAGCAAGTTACTGAAGAGTAACACGAAGAGCCATTAAATTTTTTTAAAGTATGCCATGGAGTTTTTTTAAGTATGATCTTAAAATTAAAACAAAAAAAAAAAGTGACAAAGTTTTAAGTTCTTAAAAGAAGAAGAGTTATGAACCTAGGGGTAGATAACATCTACATAGATGAGGAAGAAACTGGAGATTATATCAAGACTAAAAGGACAGAAAGGATGGCAGGAAAAGTGATGGCACAAAGACTTTAATAAAGAGGATTGATAACGTCATGTTCGGCACACGAAACTAATGAAACTGTCAGAGACACATTAAAAATGTTTTTAAGGTGAAAAATATCACAATCCTTCAGCTATCAAGTTTTAGTAATGAAATGATTTAGCAATATCATTGTACTTTGAAAGCATATTAAAAATAATTTTATTCTCTTTAGAGGCATGTGCTGTTTTAAAATAGTTCTGACTGTACAGATATCCACCTTCAACACCCATTCCCATTTTCAGCCTTCTGCTTTTTGCTGAAACTTCCTTTATATTCATGAAGTTATGAAAAGTACATCAGGTAGTTTAGATAATACCTAGTATTTGCTTTTCTTTAACATTCTCAAATATTTTTAATCAATTTTGGGGAGAATGGATATAGAAACAGCATTTCTAGCAGTCTTTTCAAAGTTTTTCAGATTATTGAAGGTTCATGACTAGGTTTCACGAACGAAGATTTGGGAAGGGTTCTACCCATGCTTGCTGCAAGCACGCTGATGGCTAAAAAGGCCAATGCAAGATATTGAAGGTTAAAGCAACACAAAAAAGTCAGGTTGATGCATCTAAACATTCCAAATTCAGTTCAGGACCATTTTAAAGCTGTTATTTCAGTTATTTCTTGGTGATTGCTGGGCAAACTGTTTTTCTATTTGGCTATCTCAATGATCATGCTGCCTGAATGTCTGAAACAAGTAGTTTTGGCTTATATTCACAATTTTGTTGTATGAAACTCCAGTTCACTGATCGTCATCTACAAGTGTGAATTCAAAGCATTAGGAGATATTGGTAAAAGGCCTAATTCTGCAAGACAAGTCAAGAGTTAGAGACTTCACCTCACCATGAAAGGTACATAGACATCTCTTTGCCTTTTTATATATGACTGCTAATCTTTAATATAAATCATTAGCTGTTTTGTTATCTAAAGTACTTTCAGTTTCAACACTCCATAAGCATACAGTTAATTAATCTTCCTCTATGAACTATTTGGAGCATAAATTCAAGCAGAAGCCTTGTTAACAGAATATGTCTAATACAATATAGGAAAAATAATGTGTGAAAAATGCTTAATATTTAGAAAATTGAAGTTTAATTACATTTCAAACTATTAGCCTAAAGTATCAGGATGAGTGTTGCCTTCTAGTTTAGATGCCTTTAAATCTATGTTCCACAAGACAAGCAGAGTGATTCTCAGTGCTGGGACTCCCTGTATGATCAATTGAAAGGTGTAAGTGCCTTTGGAGAGCAATTTAGAACAGTGAAAAGAAACACCTACATTTTAACACATTGACTTATTGACTATAACAAGCATACATGCCTCTTTAGGGAATTTGGTGCTCTTTAACAATAGATCAGAAGCTGCATAGAGTCACCCATTATAAATACAAGCTATATGGATTGTAAAAGATCACTCATCTCAGAGCTGTGATCTTAATGTCTCTTCACCTGCCGTTCAAGAAGACAGCATATTTTCTCTATGACTGAGCTCCTTATAAAGTAGAATGAAGAAGTTAAGTTATAAGACTTTTCCATTGTAGTAGTTCAACAGAATTCTTTAAACAATTATTAGTCAGTTATTGACAGAAGAATGACTTCTGGGAAAGCTGTCTCTTTAGCTTACTGATAAGACTATTTCTTTAGGACACTGATACCTGTCCTCTCGAAATCTAGTCCCAAAGCGGGGGCTCCTAGAGCTGATTGTTAAGGATTGCATCCAGTCGGATTCTGAAGGTCTCTGTATCTGGATACTCCGGGCAATTTGTTCCAAGGCTTGACCTGAGATTTCTGTGGTTAATAGATTTTCATATAGTGAAGAAAACAGTGAATATGTTAACTATTCTATGTCTTTTCACCAAGTTCCCTGCCCACTCAACATTCAGACAATAAGCACTCTGGATTAAAATATACAAACCACAATTATCTCTATGCATCAGTAATTTGGTTTTTGTGGATCACAAAAGTCGGAATTCTTCTCACAATATTGATTACATTCTTTACTTTAATATGAAGATGGAAAAATAAGTACCTCCAATTATGTTCTATAATTTGGCTAAAATACCCTTTAACAAGATAATTCATGAATTTAAATGTCCGTGTATGGAAGAGAAGCTGTAATAGTTCTATTTCATATGGGAATACTTAAACACTTCAACAACTAAATATGTGTCTGACAGTTTCATACACCAACTTTAATACTATCAGTTATTTAAGACATGGTTTAAGTTTATTGAATGGATTAGTTTTTCCAGAAAGTGAAGCAGAATTTTGCCTCTTCTGGTCTATCTTTGAATCAAAGTTGCTCTTAGTCATCCACTTATTTGAAAAGAAATTTTTATGAGCATGTCTACCAAAAATGTGATTAGGTGCCTAGAGAACTTAGCCCTAACAAGACTGAAAAGTATTATATGAATCAAAGATCAGGAAGCCACAGATAACAGAAAACCTAAAAAAACACATTTTGCTTAAATTGGATTAAGATAAAAATAAGCTGACTGAATTCTTCCTGTAATGTCTATCTTTTTCTAGTTCAATTCATAACCAGTTATTTATCCAAAATGGAAGAAATTCTTCTAGGATACCTGGTTGAAAGCAAACTCTGGATGACAAGTAGGGTGTGGTCTTTGATAGTGTCGTTTAGTACAAATTGAGTTTCTATACTGAATTAAGCAGAAAAGAGCTTTGAAATCATTCCACTGGAATAATGAAGTCTAATTCATTATTTGCCTTTTCTTCTCACATCTTATCTTTCCTTATCTCCTCTTTCCTCTCCTGTTTTCTTCCCTCTCTTCTCCATTTTACACAGAGGTTTCTAAACTTTTGCAACATGTCACAAGTCACAAGTAGGCTTTACATTATCAGTGGGAGAAATTGTTACTCAAAGCTATTACAAGCTTCAAAGCAACTTAGTGAAGAGCTGTCATGCAAGGAGCTATGAAAAGGCTGACCTTGTAACACAGAAACCAGCACTTGAGAAGCAACACAGGACCCTGGATTCTCCATTGGCAATTGTATCACATCTTACACATTTGTTTATTTCAGGTAAATGTTATCCTAGTGTATTCTGTACTTGGTGACAATCAAATCACACATTGGGTGCCTAGTAACATAATTTGTCACTATTTGAAATTCTAAATGTCATGGTGAGCTAGGTTCTCTCTCTTCGTGATTTCCTTGCCCACACCTTTGAGAGTCAACTTTTGAGCTGACTAGAAGTATTCCTTCAAGCAATTGGAAGGGAACCTACCTTGGTGTTTAAAAAATGCTGTTTAAATACATTAGAAAGGAAAATAGTCTGTATTATTTTTATTTATGAAAAGATTTAACATATGAATGTCAACAGAAATTATTTCTAAATGTGCAAGATGCAAAATGTCCTAAATGAATTTCTAATACATTCAGTGTTTCTGAAATTGATCATAGATTGTTTTGTCAGCTGTGAAAGTGGTACAATGTTTAGTGCATTATGCGGTAACAGTCGGAGATTAGTATAGAAAATGAAACTATGTAGATTCAAAATCTGTCTAAATAAATAATGTCGCTCACAGAGAAAAAGTTACCTGATAAATTATCACATATCAAGAAATAAAACAAAAAGCCCCACCAAAACAAAAAATACAAAGCATGGGACAATACTGGTAACACCTTGAAAGAAAGATGATAGAAAATTCCCTTTTTCAGTCTCATGTCAAATTAGTTATTAATTGTGCTTCCTTGCAGAGCAGGACAGGCAACTAATGTTTTAATGGTTTAAGCTACTGCAGAGGTGAACAGCAGGAAGCAATTAAAATCCACAGGAATATGTAGTACATGTTCCTCTTTTTCTAGAATATAAGGGATCCTTCACTAAGTAACTACTTCATCACAGTGACTTTCTTGACCTGTCTGGTTACAGAAAGAGAGATCTGGGAATGGGTGCTAAGCTTTGTACTGGTACAGAATATTGAGCAATAGAAACTATACCTGAAACTCTAGACAAACACTGCTAAAAATGTTATTCCTGAATTAAAGAAAATTAGGATTTATTTAAATGTAATCTTGTCTTTTGCTCATAGGGACAGTTCATTTCCATAAAAATAGCTATCTAGGGCCATTTGTAATAACTTAATGTCTAAAAACTTTCAGGGAATGCAGACAAGGGTCTCACAAGAATTTAAGACTACTCCTATCCTATTCTGGCTTTCAACCAGGGTAAGTGTCAAGACCTATAATAGGTCAATTTCCACCAGGTCATCTGCTCTTACTCCACTAAAATGAACCCCAACATTAAGAACTAATGGTAGATGTCTTCCATATATTTACATCTATCAAAGTGTCTCATGTAGCCTTCTTTATAGATAATGATTTTTCAATAGATTTTGTCCAACTTATTTTCTCTGTGTAGAAATATCTCTGAGTTGATACATTCTGATTTAAAGGTGGTATCCAGATTATAGAAATCAAATTTAGACATCAAAATGAAAGAACTTACCTGTGAGCTAAACTTTCATTATATTACAGGGTTAATCTAACGGGGCTTTTTAACACAAAGTTTTCTATTAAATCTCAGACAGAAATCTAATTTTAGGTGTCTACATGTTTGCTAAGTGATTAAACTTTCATCATAGACAAAGGGAATGCAACCAGTACACTCAGTGGACCTTGTCTTAGTTGTTCATAAAGGTGTGTAGTGTTGAGGAATACATCTGGTTCAAGTAGCTCAGTTGCAATTTGCAGATTGAGCTCTGGGTGGGAGCCCAAGACAAGAGGCTTTGCAATTTCTTTTACATGGACATGGTAAACCACATTTTCATGAAGTCTTGTGAAGACATTCAAGAAGTTTTGTTTCATTCTACTTGTTTTGCAGTTGCTTGTGTTAATTGTATGAAATAAATTGAAACTTTACAGTTTGCTGATAACCCAAGACATCTTTTACAAAAGTGGTTCTGGAATTATTTTACAAGTGGTAAGAAAACACATCAATCCTTTAAAATGCCTGTAAGAAGAGAGGCAATGCAGTCATTTCTGTTCTGGGAGCTTCATTGTTTCACATTCTAAGTACACTGTCTTTAGTCAGCCCTCAGGTGAACTATTTATTGACAGGTTTTGTAACAGTTGGAAGGCATAAAATTGGTTTTGTGACACAAAAGAGTGTCTTCAGCCAATGCATTTCTAATTGCATCAAACATATTGATTTAATAACACTTATGAATCTGGTTCAGATGTCATTGATTCTCAATAACAGACTAAGGAAGTTGTATCAATTTGAAATCATTAGCAGTATTAACAGTTCAATACTAGATATACTTTGCTTCAAGAAAATAAAAAGTGGAGAGTAAGTTACACCAGAATAATATAATATCAGCAAGACTAAAGAAAAAAAAAATCTGAATCACAATGATGAATATTATTACTATAATGTGACAGTATATGGCAGAAGGCCTAAAGTAGGTTATGTACACCATCTTTGCATACAAGTGTTGAAAAAAGCATAAGCAAACTTTCAAGGTGATGTTTTCAGGAACATTTATGCATTTGGTCTGGTAACTGGGAAGTGCAAAATGAGTGGGAAGTTATGTGAACAAACTAGATTCAGAGCCATTCTCTGCTTGAGATGTCTTAGTAATAAACCTCCTGTTCTTTGACTGTAGGTCTGGGAATCCTACAACCCTCATGTAAAAATACCAAAGCTTACAAAACAGGGATACAGACACTGTACTCACCAGTGGGGGATTGATAGATTCAGCATAATCACAGTGTTGTGGAGCAAGGTGCAGCTGAAGAAACTGCTCTGACACGAGAAGACATGAGTGATCTGGATAAGAAGAGGAGGCCAGAGCCACGTGTGTCTCAGGCTGCAGGGCATGCCTGCTGCCCACTGTGAGGTTGGATTGGAGGTATGAACATTCTCATGAGAAGCAGGTACTCTGGCTGAAGCACCAGGGGAATGAGCTGTGGGATATGGTAAGCAAATGTCACGGTATCTACTAAAAGAATGAACAGGAAATGAGCAGATTCTTCAGAGACACCCTGAAGAGATAAGATGCATGCTGCTTAGGGACAGCCAGAGGCTGTCAAATAAGGAAACTTGATAAAGTTTACTATGAACTGCATGGTTAATTTTAATTCCAAAACCAACAATTGAAAAGTATAATTTGGACTGATTGCAAATTGATGTTGTTTTTTTAAACTTTGTTTTCCTCACTGAGGGAAATTTTATTTCAAAACAAATTTAATAATTTCCAGATATAATCAGAACCTGAGAAAAAGCAAACCAAAACAAATAAAAACAACAATGGGGAGATAAAATGCTATGTAAAGAAGTTGTAAACTGAAGTTCGAAATTTACAAGCTTTAAGGGTTTCAGTACTGGTATATAACTTTCTCAAGGTACTGCAAAGTCCTTTAGTTGTTTCTCAAAGCAGGAGACCAAAATAAAGAGTTATACACACAGATTAATCATAGGTCAGTTATTCAGTTTGCAGATCCACCTAATTCTGTCGGATTGAATGAGATCTCTCTATTGCTTGTTGAAAATGTGATCCTACAAACTCCAGTTACAAAAACACAATAAACATCACAATATTCAGCCATGTAATAGGCAGATATGTCAGTGATTACAATCTTTATCTGGGACTGATTATCACATGAAAGGTGAGTTCAGTTCTTGTTCAAATATAGTCATCCTTTCTGTATGTAGGTGAATTTCCACAAATAGTTTCTACCCATCCAGTGTAATCAGTTTAACAGTCACAACACAGAAGCAATTTAAGAAGGCAGGCTTCCACTATTAAATACTGCTTCTAAGCTGAGAAACAGTATAGCTGTGACAGAATAGAAAGGCTGATCATACTCAAACATATATTATAAGCCCCCCTGTGTCATATATTAGCATTCAGTGACTGAGTTTCACAAACTATGTATCCATCTAAGCATACCTTAAAGCTTTCTGGCCCTCAGTTCCCAGGCTCTGAATTGAAGTCCATAGTAGTTTCCTGATTGACAGGATTTTTCTAAGGAAAATTACATATGCAGCGGTATTCAAAGCACATGGTATATGAAATAAGAAAGTTATTTTAACCTCATATAAGAATAATCAGGTCATTTACAGTTTAACCTATTTTTCACTAATTTCTATTGTTTCAAACCCATCTGTGCTTAAAAAGTTACATTTTCAAAAATATTCTGAAAAATCGGAACCTAGTTATGAACCTTATTACCCTAATTTTAAAAATCATTAATTAATTTTAAATATATATGTTTTCAAATATTGCCTAAATCATTAGAATGGTTCTGAAATAAAATGCTTTTTTTTCCTCACTCAGGTTTGTTATTGTTCTTGCCATAGCAATCTACTTTTTATGTTCTTACTGTACTTTCCAGTAGATAATTCAAAATTAGAATTAGCTTCTAAAAACTTGCTTGTGAGAAGTATTTGTTAAAAGTCAAGGGAAACATTTCTTTGTTCAGTCTCATGAATCTTAAAGAAAATAATTTTTATTAGCCGGCTCTTTGTTTCTAATTAATGAAGACTTACTAGTACAGGTTTGCTTTGTTTCCATCACTAAGACCTTCCTTACATTTTGCAGCATCTGAAATAAATTTATCATTGAAACTTGGCTCATTTACTAAGGACCACATATATGAATTCAGACAGAGATTTTGTTTTTAATGATACACAATGTAAAATTTAGTATGTCTTCAGAAACACAAAATTTATAGAAGGCTGAGACAACTGTTCTCCAGCTGTCTTATCACTGTGTAGTATGGTCTGCAAGAAGAGAAAGTGTTAAAGTAAAAAAGCCACATATCTTTAACTGAACTCTATCTACATCACTAACAGTTATTTGCATTTCATTCATAATGTTTTTCTGTTCTATTCACTTAAAACTAGATTAAGAGAAACTAATTGAAAATGCTTAATAAAGATTATGGTTCAAACTGGTATGCCTCCTTTATTTTGAACTTGGACCCAAAGCAGGACCAAAAAAAAAGAAAATTACTATTACTGCAGTTGAGAATTTTTATAATAACTATCTGTGGGTTGTAACTTCCAGTCTGTGAGCCAATTTAACATAAAAGGAATTGAAAATTAATCTCCAGCTAGTTCATTGTTTCCATTCTTGCAGCTTAATTCTCACAATTGAGTGTAAAACAGCTAGGACTCAACACAAAGGCTGATTTCCTCTCTGTTGTACAGTCATACTCTCAACAAGAAAAACAACTATGAAGTTTCTTATAATCCCATTGCCAGCTTCTACTTTTCCTTGCTTACTTCATTGGATTACTCTTTTCGATCATCTTTCTTTACCATTCTATCTTTCGTGGACTTTTACTAGTTATTGCTAGAAACATTTTTAATAAATACCTCTTTTTAAGAGATTTTAAACTTAAAAATATGATCAGTTTCTCTTGATTTTCACCATGGATATATAAAGAAAGTCTGTGCAACAGAGAGTTTAATCACTGTTTTGTAATTAAGTAGGTATATGCTGTAAATTCAGTATGGGGAAGTTTGTCTACCAGGAAGGAGACAATACCAGTTATCATTGGCGTATCACCCAGCTATACACTGTGAATCTGTAGCTGCCTGGGTTACTGTGTAACTAGAAGTATCTTGACTCCAAGGTAAATATGTGTAAATCTGCAGTGCACATCAGGATGAGCAAGTAGTTGAGGATGTCAAATAACACTCAAATTACAGATTCAAAAATGGGGGATAACAAGTTTCTGCAAGAGTTTTCTAAGGTAGAACCAAGATTCTCAAAGTTCTGAATCAATATGATTATATAGATGCTAGTACAGGATTCAGGACAAACAGACACAGGAAAAAAAAAAAAAAAAAAAAAGACTTTTCTACATGGTTAACACATAGTTATAGGCACATCTCTGGAAAGTAAGAAAAAGGAAAGAAACAAATCCATAAGACAATTCATGAAAATCCATATGTATACATATAAAAGTTGACTTAGAGAAGCTAAATTAAGTTAATATAAAACTTTATTTCAGTTAGGGATAAAAAATAAGGTGTGCTGAACAAAATAAAAGTTATTGAGCATATTCTCAAAATTTTAATTATTATTAACATGTCAAAGAGCAATAATGTACAGAAATAAATAATGACCTTAGTATTAATCTGATAAGATGCAGGTTTGACAGCAGGTTTTTTGTTGGTGGTTTTTTTTTTTTTTTTTGGTGAGTGCTCTTTTTTGGTGGGGTTGGTTTTTTGTTTTGGGGGGTTTTGTTTTTGTATTGTTTTGTTTTTGTTTTGTTTTGTTTTGTGGGGGGTTTTTTGTTTTGTTTTTTGGGTTTTTTTGTGGGAGGAAATGCGAAAGCAGCAAGTTAATAATAGAAGGGCTTGATCACAAATTGTGCAAGTCTCACAGCTTAGCATACTAATTTTTTAAAATTTAATATACAACAGACAATCTGTTGTTATTAAATCGAAATTAAACCATCACCTCTCAAAAAAAAAAAAAAAAAAAATACGGTGAGGACTGGTCTTCTTTTTTTACTCCAGATTAAATTTCTTTTGTGTGAACTGGCATTTCTTCAACTTCTGATTGAAAACAGATCAAATGTTTTTAGGCAAAATGTCTCTAACACAATACAGATAACACTCCAAAGCACAACACAACCTAAATTTCAGTGGAGAATAAATATAGATGTCTTCCAGTTCATGAAACTTCGTCACACCATCATCTCAACCAGCAACAAAGCATAAAAGTTCTTCCCCATGTTTCCATGAGTTTCTCAGTCTCAGATCTATTGCATTTTTTGTGTATTTATAATTCCAAAATACATCACCATTAAAACCACACAAAAACCATACTCTCCATTTTTTTAACTTATCAGCTATTAATATACCACAGTATGTTTTATTACCTATTAATAATAATAACAATAAATCTTTTAAGCTTTTATATTCACTTTAAATTTTGCTGCATGATATTTAGAATTAGAAGATCTGAAAAATACAATTTATTTCCCTATCCTATCCCATTTCATGCTTTGCTATTTAGCATTGCGATTAAGACTGCCTTTCTGTTTAAGTCACTGTAACACATACTTGCCATGTATAAATCAGTTTGCTCTTTTATTTCAACTTCTTCTGAGGATCTATCTCAATTCCAGGGCTGAAATCCTTTCCCTGGAATAATTTTCCTAAGCAATGTTTAAATTCTGTAATACATATATGTGAAATACATAAGAAATAACTTCTCTTTGCTCCATTTCAAATATACACAACTGAAAAATTAGTACCACTATTTCATAGTTATATAATCTTCCCTATTACAGTATTTTTCTCTATGGTTTCAAGCCTTTGCAATGTAGGCAGAAAACTTTATTGTTTGTACAGTATGTTTATACAAAGCCAACAGTCATAAACTTTGCTCTTTTCCATTACAAGAAAATAGCAGCACTGATTAAATGGTACATTTTTAAAGTGCAACGTTAATCCGGTGGAAATCTACTTTAATGAAAAAAGAAAAGTTTCAATCTTCACGTAACAGCTGCAGATGCAACCCTTGAAGTATGAAATTTAGATAGAAACCCAAAACGTAGGAATGTGCTGGAATATGCACAAATCACTAGTGAATAAGTAACACTTATGATTTATATATAATTAAGTTCAGCTATTAAAATATTTCTGCTTGTTTCTGTGAGAAGCAATCTAATGCTAAACTATGCCAGACACAGGGGAAAAGAAGAAACAATCACTGATGCATTATATAGGATACTTCTGTCAACTAAACTATATTGTATCTGAAAGCCTAATTGTAGGATTGTTGCCTTTTGTTTATTAAGCTTCTTAAACAAAATATATGGATTTAATGGAATATTTTGTCTGAGGAAGAGGTCTACGTAATATAAGAATAACCAATGTAAAAGTAAATATTATTTTCACATTTACATTGGTGTTAACAATTATAGGTATTAGTTTGAAATAAAGTCAAAATGTAATTAAAGGTGAAAGTACAATGAGCCATCCATTTTCTCCTGTGGTTAAGAGAAAGTTCCTTTTCAGTAAGATACTTTCCTTGTAGAACATGTATAGTTCCAGAGCTTACCAGTGGGGTGTCAATTGACCATTTTGCTCAATTTTAGTTATTTCTTTTTTTGTATATATTTCATAATTGTAACTCTTGACACATTTTTGAACCACTTTATTGATTTAACTGAGATTTTATTTCATTGTGAACGCAAAAAAAAAAAAAAAAAAAAGAATCTGCAGGTATTTCTACTATTAATTAATTTCTTCGGTCTTGAACAGCTGGAATAAAGATACCTCTGCTGGAAACATAACAGAGAACATTCCAGACACAGGCATAGTTATTTAGTTCCTGCCTCTGAAAAGTTGCTTGTTTTGCAGTCCACCTAATTGGAAAATTGAATTCTTCTACCTTCTTACCTGAAAGTTACTAAAGCCAAATCTTTGGTCAGCATATGTCACAATAACTTTGTAAGCCTTATGTTCATTTCTGTCATTGAAGAATATAGTTACTTTTGTTCAAACTGAAGTAGAAATTTTCAGAACAGATTCTTGATTTAATAACTAATTTTTCTCACAGTTTCTACACATAGAGATGATGACTCTTTATGTTTGCTGCATATTCCCTACATTTTTTTCTCTCATATGTACTATGCTTGATATAAGAATAACTTAATATGTGGAATAATGCTTTGGTCTCTTTATAGTCCCTTTGTGATGATGGGCCACTTTACTCATCTGCCTGGTCACTTATAAATCATGATACATTCTAGGCTGAGCAGCTTCAGGGCTTATATAAACAGAAAATAACAAAGATGCAGTAAGACAGTAGTTTTGGACCTAATAATGGTAAACTTGATAGAACAGTGCCACATATTTTCATAGCTGGGCTAATTTTCTTTGTAGAGGTAAGATCATACACTAAGACTCTTATTAAAGATTTAAAATTTTAGATGAACTTCTGTAGGGAAAAAGATAGTAACAGATACTGAAGCATGAGAAGTGTCATCTACTATTTTCAGCAATTTTGCCAGCCCATTGTAGACCTGGAATACATAAATTTATAGAAACAAACTACAACTGAAAAATAAATAAAATCTATTAATCTTTTTGTACTACATTGTTTAACATAAAAATGAGTTGGAAGTGGTGACACTGACTTAAAAGGCAATGAATTTCCTTTTCCTGTGGTCTGGATGCAAAACTTCTACTGGAAGTCACATAAGGATGATATAGAAGAATGATTTTGTACTGTAGCATGTGGGAAATGGATTAAGCTATAAAGGATGGAAATATCTCTAGAACTGGAATCACCACTGCAGAAATCCTATCAAGGATCAAAAGAAGCTGAGAGGCTGTTTGCCTCTCATGTTTCACTGTAGCAAAACCCCTCCCTTGGGTTCTGTGAATCCCGCCCCTGTGGCAGTGACCTCAGGTTTGCTGGGACACTGCCAGGTTGCCCTGCCCCTATAACCAGCTCTGCCTCTGTCTTTATCCTATTGGTTACCTCACCTGTCCCTCCCCATTCCTGGCCCCATCCCTGGGTTCCCATTGGGTATGGATCCTCCCCCTCTGCCATTGACTACCCGGGTCCCCTGACCACTGCCCTTCACCCAAATCCTTACCCAATCACAGCCCTGCTCCCTGGGCCCTCCCCAGAGGTTTATAAACCCAGGTTGTTTGACTAAAGCTCCTTCTGTTCCTGCCCACCTCACCGGTTGTTTGTGTGTCTCTGCTGCTTCAAGGGACTGTGAGCCAGCCCCAGGAGTGTGGGAGTGGGCAAAGGGCATTTCGCTCAATCCTGACAGTAGCATAGTGGGGAAAAGGGAAAAAAAAGTTATTAATAATGATCTAGAAGTTCTACTTCCAAAGTTTTCATTATTTTAAGGTACCATTGTAACATTATGACTTGTGTTATAGCCCTCATAGGGACAAAGCTTTCTTAATTTTTAATTACATTTTTATCTAAGAAAGGACTACAAGACTTTTCTCTCTTTTTTTTTTTTTTTAATTTATTCATCATTATTTTAACTATAAGTTATTCTGCATGTCTTTGTCACCAGATGGATGAAGAGAATATGTGTGTCATCCTTAGCCTAATCTTCATTCCTTATTTATTCAGTCAAATCACAAATAGCTGTTCTGATTCCATGATGTATCACTATGAAGTAATTCCTATGTCACAAGCAAGAAGTTTTGTTACTGCTCTGGCTCATTGATACAAGTCATCACATATTTAATTATTTCTGTTTCTACAGTGAATGTTAGCAGTGTTACTGATACTGTGAGATAGTACAATAAGGACACACACACACAAAAAGACAAATACAATAGGACTAGTCAAAGTAAAGTGTACCTGCATGTAAGACCTCAAGCTCTTATCACAAGGTCATCAAAGGAGTTTTACATTAAAATTATACAAGGTTCCAAAAATCCACTCACCAGATTTATTAAAAGGGTCTTCAATTCTTTTTATACCTTGAGATGCTGCACACATTAGTCAGGAGGTCAAATAACACTCTTTTACAGGCAAACTTTAGAAAATAAGCAGACTTGGCAGAAGTTCAAAGGGCAATATTCAACCAAAATAAAACATTCCACAAAGCATTTACTTAGCACATGCTAACCCATAAAACTTCGCAAAATCCAACCCACCCAGCTTTAGGTTACCCAGTTATCAAGACAGTAGGTTAGGAGAAGAAGAATAAGTAGAGAGAGAAAAAGAGAGAATTACAGCAACTGCCTGGAGTCCTGTGCAATTCCAGATTCCATGTGTCCAGACACAAGGGACATGTGGAAGCTTCATGATATTGGTTTTATCGGCTCTGGCCCCCTGTGGTCACACACCCCTCCCCGAGGCAGGACTTCTGGCCCACTGTGGCCACTCTAGGGCTGGACTGGGGCTCTGGGGTGTGGTGTGGGGCAGTGCTCCTGGCATGGCAGTGACTGATGGCTGCTCCACGGCTGGCCAAGGAGGCTTCAAGGGGCTATGGTATGGAACAGGGCATCATTCCATCTTTGTGAAATTTGACCTGTCCTTTGCCTCTCTCACACACACACACACACACACACACACTTGTCCAAGCTAATAATCAATATAATAATCCAGTGTCTCACACTGCATCAAGCATTGCTGGCTGAAATAATTCAGAACACACCTGTAGAATCTATGTCAGCATGATACTGCACCCACAGGACAAGAGCAAAGCCTAACTGTGCTATCATCATGATAACACAGCTATTCTATTTTAAGGATCTAGGTTATAATTTTTGCATTACACTGTATTCTGTGGACAAATCATCCTGTCTGGACACTCCTAGTACACAAGACTCTCAGTACAGTGTTCTATTTCATGCTATAGTCTAAGAGAAAATACAGATTTTTGCAGTAATTTATATTCTAAAAATGCACAGGATTTAAAGTGGCTTTTAATTGTCTGAACACAGAATGCCCCTTAGATTATGAAAATGTTTACATATTCACATAGATATATATGTTATCTGTGTACACATCTATGTATCTATCTACCTGGAAAGAGGCTCCCAGTAACAAAAATGCTTAGGTAGACCTAAGTAGTACAACTGAAGCTAACTGCATTAGACTTTAATCTTAATTAATTAAAAAAGGAGTTTGCTAATCTGGAAAATGAGCCCTCCTTCTGCAGTTTACATTTAGAATTAGGATATGTGCGGATTTATTTGGTCAGATATTTTATTATTAATTAAATATATTTTTTTAGAAAAAGAATTGAGAGTAATGCTTAATTTTTTAAGAATTATTATTTAAAATAAATAATTATTGATTACTCTTGTATTTCAGTACTGCTTGGTGTCTCAGATGATGAATTGAAATTAAATTCTGCTTAAATATATAATATAAAAAGTAAGGAGTAAATTTTCTTAACTATAAACAATGTGAAAGCTGTGAAATGCGTGGTTAAATTCAGTTTTAATTTAACATTTGACTCAGATCATTCTTCTTTAAATAAAAGGATTCCAAAATATGGTTGCAACTAATCAGCATAGCTTCATTGGTATTTTAGTGAAATATTAAATGCAGAGGAAAGTTACAAGTAGGAGCTGATGTTTAAAGACTAAATTATTACTTATGTGCTAATAGATGTTCTCAGTGACACCAGTAGCTGTTACATTATAATGTGTGGTAAATTTGATAAACATTACATACACTATGGTGCATCAACTTTGGCTAGATGCCAAGTGCCCAACAAGCTTGTCTATCACTCCCCTTCAAATGGATAGGAGAGAAAAAAAAATAAAAAAATAAAAGGATAATGAAAGGCTTGTGAGTAAGGTAGTGAGAAATAAAATCAAATCTTAAAATACCTTCCCCGATCCCTCCCTTCTTCCTGGACTTAACTTTACTCCTGAGTGCTCTTCCTTCACCCTGCACTGTGACACAGGGGGATGTGGAAAGGCAATTGTGTTTGAGACACTGTGTCTACCACTCATTCTTCCTCAGAGGGAGGACTCCTCCCAGGCTTCCTCTGCTCCACCGTAGGGTCAATCCCAAGGGAAACAGTCCTCCTTGAACTTCTTCAATGTAAGTCCTTTACACGAGCAGCAGTTCTTCATTAACTGCTCCAGAATGGGTCCGTCCCATGGGCTGCAGTCCTTCAGCAGCAGACTGCTCTAGCATGGGTACCCCATGGGGTCAGTCACAAGTCCTGCCAGTAAGTTCATTCCATCCTGGGGTCCCCCCTCCAAGAAGCCACAGGCCCTGCCAGGAGCCTGCTCCAGTGCAGACTTCCCATGGGATCACATCCTCCTTTGGGCATCCCCTGTTCCACCATGAATCTCGATGGGCTGCCTCGCCATGATCTGCAACACTGACTGCAGGGGAATCTCTTCTCCAGTGCCTGGAGTGCCTCCTTTCCCTCTTCTTCTTCAAGACCTTGGTGTCTACAGAGTTTGTTACTCTTTCTTTTTGGCTGCTGTTGCACAGCAGATTTTTCCTCTTTTAAAATATGTTATTACAGAGAGAAATTGAAGAAGTTATTTTTGTGATCCTACTCATGCATAAAACCAATAGTTTCATTTGGTCATCAACTTTATTTAAAGCCAAAAGCATAACATTACAGAGCATTTTAAATTTACCAGGAAATAAATACATTTCACATGACACTTGTTTCTAAGCTTGCAAGCCTTTTCCCTTTTGATTTCCCTTCACTAAAATTATGGGAAGTCATTGCTACAACTTTGAATTTTCATCAGACTATTATTTTGGTATTGATTGCATTTTCCTTTCCTTTTCTCTTTTATCCTTCAAATACATATTTCTTTACATCTATTTTAAAGAAAATTCCTTTTTATTTAAATAGGGTAAGAACAATTTCATCCTGAACAATTTTAACTGATTTGTCATGCTGTCAACAGTTATTCACTAATTTTTTTTCTTCTTTTTTTTTTTTTTTTTGTGTTTGGTTTGGTTTTATGTGGTTTTTTTTTCTTTTTATTTCTTGGAATAACATTATTTTCCTGTATTGAACAGTGCATTTTAAAGTTGCCATCAATATTCCTGCAAATATTTCTTGTAAAATCTATTTAGTTTGACAGTCTACATCTACATTATCAAATAAAAGAAGAATAGAGTTTATTAGCTGACCTGCAGACTAGCTTTTAGAGGCTGGTTTCGCTTGACCTTGCTTAGGTTCTAGTGAAGAACACCCATGCCATAATTTTTCTGAGTCCTTGCTCTCCTCATGCTCCCAGTTGTACACCTCTTTCTTTGAGGTGTTCTTATTTCTGTGTGTCCAAACCATATCCAGGGGAAAAGCTAACAATTAAATAGTTTGGATGAACAATTATCTCATCCCCTGAGTTGGTCTTTTACTATTTGGCAGTGCAGTCATTACTTGGCAGTGTACATTGACCTGGTGGAACGGTTATACTGACAGCTCTGAAGGGTTAGTGCTTATACTTGTCGTCAGTGAAGTGAAAAATAAATGGAATACAAATTCTGAAGCCATTTGCGCCCCAGTGTCTCAGACACTCTCATCCTTTCTGTCTAGATTCAACCAGCCCCACCAAGAAGATGAGAGCTAAGGGATGTTTCTTTATTAAAGCCAAATAAAATCAGATTACTTTAAGCTGTTATATCAAGTTATTCACATTTGCTAAATTGATGTTTTCAGCTATTGAGATTTAAAATATTTATGATTACAAAACATTCTTAAAGTCTTCTCAATTTAACTACACCGAATTAAGTAGTTCAGTACACATGAAAGAAAAATGCACTATTACCTGTGTGAAAGCAAAAGCATTTCAGATGCATTGGTTTGCTAAAAAAGCACTCACAGTTTTGTAACTTTTTTCAACAAAAGGTTTTGCAGTGTACTCTCTGTTGAATGAATAGCTAGCAAAGTAAAATACATTACTCAGCCAATTTCATACACTCTTTAGTGCTAAATAGAGACTGTAGGCCATTTTCTAGCAACACTTTTTGTGTTCCAAATGACAACTTTTAGATTTTTTAGATTTAGATTTTAGATTTAGAACTTTTAGATGTCATGTTTAATTTTAAAACTATTTGACAACCTGGATGTTAACATGTAGTGGAAAGAATATGAAACATGATGCCTGTCCACTTATGGGACACTTGACTCAGGCCATAGACAGTGTCAGATGAATCAGAAAAAAAAGGAAATATATTTATTTTTTTATCCTTCTCTTTCTTCCCTTTTGTTCCCCATTCCCATTCCCATTCTATTAGATGGAATAACTGAGTGCTTGGACAGATATCATTTCATTAAACAGTTATTTGTACTACTACTCCTTAAAACATTGTTTCAGCTATATAGAGCAGAAAATATTTTGAAAACTTTTAATGAAGGCATAAACTGAAGCTGAAGTTGAAATAATTTCTTTAAACTTTCTAAGAAGAGTGAATAAAAGCATGACTGAAAATTTGGAAAAAAAAATTGCATTTCAAAAGAAAGACAAACTATAAAAACACATAAGAAAATAAATTATCAAAAAAGTATTTCAGGAAGATTGTTTTGTTTTAATTTTTCTATATAAAAATCAGTCTTTTCAGCAATTTTTCTTCATGTTCCCACTTTCTGATAATTTTTGTCATCATTCACATAACTTTTCTGCCCTTAGTTTATCCTCTCAAAAGTTATTCTGAAATTCTTTAACTTCCTGAAAGTCCTCTTATGTACCCAGCTTCTTTTCAATTTGTTGCTGTCCTGTTCCCATAACAGTATATCTTAGTCATCAGTTCAACACTTTTTTCATATGACTCATTGCAATGCATTCTAGATGATTTGGTTTCAAGCCAAATTGTCAGGTCGAAAGGACTGGCAGCAGGGAGGGAGTTCATTTGAAGAGCACATGCCAGGTGCAGTGAGCTTCCAGCAGCCAGGAGGCAAAGAAAGTTGGATTTTCTCCAGGCAGAAATTCTGTCCTACTTTTTCTTCCAGTTACTGGACACCAGTTGGTCTATCTGACTCTACAAAAAGAGACTTTAAAAAAAAAAAACAACTAAATGTCACCTATTCCTCTGGGTTCCCAGTGCAGATAGAAGTGAGCTGAAACTCAGAAGTTTCTGTTCTCTTACATATTGTATTTTTAACATGTGTTGAAAGACAGAGTGGCAAATTTAAAGCAGCTAGAGAAGCAATTATTCAATTCTGCCTTTTATATTCAGTGGAGTGAGATATACACTCCATAGAACAATTTATCTGTAGAGCTAAGCAGGTAACTAGGATAGATCAGACTAAATTTTCCTCAAGGATACCTATTTTTCTCCATTGAATGGAAAAGAAGGCAAAGACAGGAGCTTCAAATATTGAAGTTTATGTCTTAGCATCAAGACACATGTTGTAACTGAATATTGATATATGTATCAGTCAGGGAATAAGAGTTGACTGTGATAGGAATGTTTAGATGACTGACAATTCAGTGCCGTTTCCAACTTCAAAACAATTCTGCTCAACTAATATCGATAATAGGCATCACCCATTGTCAGTTATAATGGTTATCTATTGAAAGCAAACATTCTTTGTGATCATCATCTGAGAGCACACAGTACCATGGAGCAAGTGTAGTGTAGTTACTGCTCATGGCTATGGACCTTGTCATGATTGTAGTGACTGTGCTGGTTTTGTCAAGACTGAATTTATTTTCTTCACAGTAGTTAGTGTGTGGCTATGTTTTGAATTTCTGATGAATACAGTGTTGATAACACACTCATGTTTTAGGGTTTGCTGAGCAGTGTTTATACAGAGTCAAGGCCTTTTCTGTTTCTCACAACACTACACCAGCAAGTAGGCTGAGCTACACAAGAAACTGGGAAGGGACACAGCTGGGACAGCGGACTCAAACAAACCAAAGGGATATCCCATATCATATGATGTCATGCTCAGCATAAAACAATGGGGAAAGATGACAGGTAGGGACATTTGGAGTGATGGCATTTGTTGTCTTAAACACCGTTACACATTATGAGCCTGCTTTCCTGGAGATGGCTGAACACCTACCTGTCAATGGCAATTAGTGATTGTTTTTCTTTGCTTTCATGTGTGTGGCTTTTGCTTCACCTATTAAACTTTCTTTATCTTAACCCACAAGTGTTCTCACTCTACCCTTCTCCTTCTCTTCCCCATCTCAGCAGGAGAGAGTGAGCAAGTGGCTGTGCAGTGTTAAGTTGCTGTGTGTGGACAACCATGACAATCACCAAATGCAAATTGGCCAGATATGAGAGTTCTTTGATGAGAATAAAAGCAAACAAAAAACCCCCCAAAACCCCCCAACCAACCAAACCAAAAAACAAAAAACCCAAATCCCTCCAAAAAGCCCCAGAAATGAGGTGGTCAAACTCTTCCCCATCATTCTCATCACTGTTTTTTTAATGCTCCTTCCCAAAAAGAAAGGGACGGATCATATTTCTTCCTAGCATAGTTCAGCTTATTTTGGGGACTAAGAGTGGTTCAGAATTTGTCAGGCATCTTTCCTACTTCTTCTGCATCTCTTGTTTCCACCTTGCCAATTTAGTTCTTTGCACATGTTCTCCAGTTCTCCTATTGAGCAATTATACCCAAGTTTTGTTTTACTTATTTGCCTTTATATCTTACTTAAATACTTAAGTTCAATTATATTACAAAATGTCAATGCATTGCTGATGGACATTCTAATTTAGTGTGCTTATTTCTGTGTTCAGGGTAAGTAAACACTATTTATGCTTACCTTAGTTTATGATCTGTTCTGTTTCCTGAGTGCAAGGTCTTTGGCTACTAACTTGATGCAAATCTGCTTTCTTCTCCAAATATGTCAATGAATCATAAATTCTGAGAACAGTCTTTCTCTGCTATTATTTTAGAGATAAAGGTATCTAGATGTGCAAACATATCTACCCGTTTCAAACAAAAAAACAAAACAAAACAAAAAAAAAAAAGGCAAAAAAAAAAAAGCTCCCCTATGAGTATAAATTCTGTTTCTGGTTTTTCTAGATAGCTAAATTTGTAACCCACAATACTTAGATAAGTGAATAAAGATTGCATTCAACATCTACCCTGAAGTTAAAATCATGACCATTTGTTTCCTTTCTTTAGGTAGGCCAGCTCCTTTAGCGATCAATAACTGTTTTCCCAGCAAAGATATTCTTTAACCACTATAGATAGTTTAAATGCCCTATCACCTTGTTATTAATTTGTCTGTTATCCCTTGAGATGTGTCAGGTCACTATTCATAGTTTAAGAATTGCAGTAGGATCTATTAGACAGGACACTATACCTACCATAGAACCTATACTGTCCCCTGCAGAGCATTCTGGACAGAATTTGTATGGGCTGCTCGAGCTATAGCAGAATCCTATTATTTTGATATTGTTCTAGCCCCTGTGGTTCAAGAGTTTTAGCTGATAGCAGGAAACAAGTTTCTTTCATAGCTCCTGCGGAGCTCTGCTCAATGGCCTGGCAAGAGAGAGTAGAATTTTCAATAGATTTCCCTGAAAATATTTATTGCTGACAACTTGCCTTTAACTGTCAAACTGTAAAGCTGCCTCCATCTAAGTGACTGACCAGCCAAATTTATTTAGGTTTCTATTTATGAAAGGGCAGGGTTTAAAATAACAAATGTAGTTTTTCTCTGTCTAGACATAGCCACAGGAAGCATGAGGTATGACAAAAAATTATTCAGCATGTGTCACTACTCCAACAGATGCACAGGTGTACTTGTCAAGAACCTTTTAGTGAAAGTCACAGTGAAACCACACACAATTTCATTAGCACCTGCTCTTTTGGTAAACACCTGTGAAGTGCTGGCACATATTTGGAAAAAAATGGTGAGGAACTTACATAATCACCCTTAGCTCTGTGAATATTCCTGCCTTTTGAAAATTTGGTCATTTTTGCACCAAGAGGAATTGACATCCTCTTTGCTTTCAGAATAAGAAGAATTTTGCATTAAAAAATAAGAGGAAAAGCATGTGATGTGCAAAATAAGCCATAGTTTAGAAGGAGTAATAATAAACAGTTCTGCAGATCTTGATCCACCTACATTTTTAGAATACTGAAAGTCTTCAGGGAGAAAGGCTTTTGTGATTCAGGTGAGGAGGCAAGTCTTGGCCTCATGCTAACCTAATTTTATAAGCTCTTTGGCATTAGACTAGTATTTTCTATTTCATCACCCTCTTCCTTGTGCAAAAGAGGCAAATAACTTTTAAAAACCAAAGTGTTTCAAAGTATTTGAAAAAACAAAATGTCTGAATTCCTTATTGACACAAGGATTAGGAAAAAAACAGTGAAAATTTGTAACAAAAATTCACATAACCTATCTGATGACTTTCAGAAGTATCTGATTTATGATACTTCTACAGATTGTCTCAGGATGGGATTAACTCTCTTTAGGAAGAGTTTTCCTTAAGAAGAAAGAAAATCAACATTTCTACCTTAAAGTAGATATATCACTTTTAAATCCTTAAAATTGCCTGTTATTAATTACACCGTGGAGGTTTTTTCTAAGTAATTTTAATGCTAGATGAACTTTTTCAGAACAGTTCAAGATGGGGGAATTTTGTCCAACAGGCTAGTCTATACAATTTTATTGAATGTCAGCACTCCCAGAAGAGGCATCCTTAAAAAAATCCAGCAAGTTACCTCTAATCAATACATTGCACCACACCCCATGTTCACTTCTTTTATGAAATCCTACCAAAAAAAAAAAAAAGAAAAAAAAAAGTTACTTTGATTAAAAAGTGTGATACCCAATAGAGATGTTGGGTAAACAGCTTTTATACAGACTTTAATGTCAGAATTTTGGTGTTTTTTGCACTAGTTTGGGAGCAGTTATAAATACAACAAATTTTCATTTTGTGCATGTTTACTTGATACTAGCTTACTAATGATTCAAAGCAATGCAATAAAAAAAATGAAAAAGACAAGATTTTAAGGACAACATTTAAACAACATGTTTAATATCACTTGAAAGAAATGTAGTAATAAAAACCCCTTCATTTTATCTGATTTCAGAAAAAATCCCCTAGAAAAATAACGAACAAAACCCCACAAACTAGCAAAAACAACCAAAAAAAAAAAATCCCAAAGAAACAAAAACACCCAAACCATAAAACTAAAAACTGATGAAACAAACAAACACAGTTTGTTCTAAAGATCTTATTTTGATGGTGTTGCTTTCCCAATATAAAATTGTTTTCTGTTTAAAATTTTGCCTAACCAGCTCTAGAAATTACTCCCCAGTTTAGTTACTAGAGTTTCCTATATATTTTTTCTCTAGGCTGTATTTTTTAAAAACAAACAGACACTGGGGTGGATGTTTGAAACCATGTCAGGTTTTTATGAAGAAAATCTAGGTGTACAGCAGCCAATTTTAACATACTTCTAAATATTTAAATGAACTTAAAAGTTTTAAGTAATTGAAGTCTGCTTTCTCTTTTTTCACTGTTTTTATTTTTCATTCATTTCCTCAAATTCTCTAAATCTATCACTTGTGTTTATTCTTAGTTGTTTATACTGTTAAAAACTATATATATGTATGTATATATTCAATCTAACCTTTACATTGTAAGACTATTTCAGACATTTCATTTCTTATTAAATTCTGTTCTGAATTTTCCTGATTATTTTTTCTTAGATATCTTTCTAATCTGTGAAGATATTCCATATGTCTAAATTGAGCTTTCTAACCAGGGCATTTTTCTGAAAATTCAGTTTAATACTTAAGAAATTCATATGCTGACATTAATAAATGGATATTCTGCTCTTCAACAACTTTCTATTCCCTGTGTCTTAATATTGTTCTTCTCTGACAATTCTTTTAGGCATATTTTTCTTCTTTTTACTCCATACTTATCCCTTGCCCTTCCCAAGTTTTTTCTATTTTCTTTTTTCTCTCACATTTCTTATATCTTACAATATTCCCATTTTATCTTAAATCTTCAATTTCCATTCTGCTAGTGGGCTAGCTTTTTCAAAGAACAGTCAGGACTTTGCTATTTTTGAATTAACTGCTAAACAAGAAAATCTGGTGAGTGAAGTCAGAACTCTCCCTTCTCCTTCTTTGTGATAAGTAGTCCTGTTTCCATTAGCTACAGAGGCTGGAGTGAAAGGGAAGGATTTTTTTTCTGGTCTATTGCTAGTAATAAGGCAACTTTTCAGAAAGAAAGCAAACACTATAGATAAGTTCTCAAAGTACTCTTATTCAATAAATGAGTTGCTATAGGACTGCATATAAGAAATAGAAATAGAAGTGAAGTATCCACTGTTCTAAACAATGATTTTCACCCATTCTCTAATGTAATATATGTTGTATTTTCAAGGTTAATTACATAAACATGAAACTTCAAAGTAATAGCTTTTTCTGGGCTTTTTGTTGTTATATTTTATTGTTTGTTTTTATTAAATAAAAGTCAATAACATAATATGAAGCTCTGCTCTTTGTTATGTTGTGCAGACAGAGGAATAGAACCTGATGTAAATTTTAGCTAACAGAACAGACCATGAGCAACTGCTAGATGTGACAATAGAAAGGTCTGGATATTGTTAGTAACAGAGAAGGAAACTGACAAATAATGCTGTGAGAAATGAACAGATAATGCAGTTCAGGGGACGTTGTGGAAGAGACTGCTGAGCTTTGAGGGCATCACTGGGGGTCTGTTTGAGAAAAGAATCTTACAAATTCTGTAGTGATATTTAGCAATTGTACTAAACCTTTCTGCTCACATCCATGTTCTGACTAATATTTTCATTATTAAGCGTAGTGGACAAGGGGAGTTAGACCTACATGATACTTAAGGTTCCTTCCAACCCAAGACATTCTATGATTCTATTATAAGCAGATATAGGAATTAGGATAAGGAGTCTGTACTGTAATTAATGTAAAAGAAGGTAAACCAACTTGCATAGGATCTGGAACAGGATAGGGGGAGTTGGGACCGAAATCTGACAAAACCTCTTTCTCTGAGCCAGGGGCTACAACAGTGTTTCATCACACTGGACATAGATACAAAAGTGACCTTAGGACTTCCACTGATTAATGTATCTAAGAAGATGAATAGCAAACTTGCTCCCCTAGAGGGGAAATGATTCCTTGCTTTGTTAGTTGGCACCATCTCAATTGATGAAAAGGCACATTTGGCAGCCTATATGGAGTTTGTTTTCATCCTTCTGGCTGAAATGAAAGTAATGATGAGAAAAGAAATCGGAATCAGCAGTGACAAAGCTCAAGAAATCTTGAGACAAAAAAAGCAGCAGCACTTACTTATCCACCATGACAAGACTCAGCTTACATCAGGAGAAAACTAAATCTGAAATGACTGAAAAAGGCCATTAATGAAACAGAAATTAGTAAGCGCAAAAAGTCAAGGTGCTCCTTCAGTGACTCCTTGAAGGTTCTTCAAACTTTAAAAATCTTTAGGATGTCTGTTCTCACACCATTAATAGCAATCTTGAATTTACAGGTTTCTTCACACGGAAATCAGCAGAATCCTTCCATAGAATCATGGAATCACAGCATCATAAAAACATTTGGTTTGAAAGGGACCTTCAAAGATCATCCAGTTCAATCCCCCTGTATGGTGAGTTGACCCTGGCTGGAGACCAGGCATCCACCAAAACTGCCCTCCACAACTGGAAAGGGGAGAGAAAATATAACAAAGGGTTTATGAGCTGAGTTAAGGTCCAGGAGAGATCATCCATGAAATACTGTCATGGGCAAAATAGACTCATCTTGGGAATATTAATTCCATTTATTACTAAAAAAATCAGAGGATAATTAGGAGTAAAATAAATCTTAAAAACACCATCCTCCCATCCCTCCCTCCTTCTCAGCTCTACCTCCTCCCCCTCAGCAGCACAGGGAGAATGGTCAATTCATCCCATGTTATTTCTGTCGCTACTCAGGAAAAGGAGTATTTCCCCTGCTCCAGAGTAGGGTCCCTCCAACAGGAGACAATTCTCTACGAACTTCTCCAACATGGATCACTCTTCCACTTGCACTGAAAGGTGCAGTCCTTCAGGCACAGGCTGCTCCAGCTTGGGCCCCCCACAGGGTCACAATACCACCAGAAAGTCTGCTCCATTGTGGGGTCCTCTCTCCATAGATTTAAAGGTCCCTGCTAGGAGCCTGCTCCAGCACAGGTTTCCCATGTTTACACAGCCATCTCTCAGGCATCCACCTGTTGCAGTGTGGGTCTACTCCATGGGTGGATCTCTGTGCTCCTGCAGTCCTCTGGGCTGCAGGGGCACAGTTGCTTCACCATGGCCTTCACCACGGGCTGTAGGGGAATCTCCACTCCAGTGCCAGGAGCACCTCCTCCCATTCCTTCTCCACTGACCATGGTGTCTGCATTATTGTTATTCTCACACATTTTCTTTCCACTCTTCTCTGGCAACAATTACATCTAGTAACTTCTTTCAGAAGCCACCCCTTAGACACCTGCTATGAAACATCTGGCCACACAAACCCCATATACCTTGGTTATGAGCACAGACATCTTTCACTAGGTCAATTTGCTCGAAGTCCCATCCAACCTGACCTTGAAAACTACCGATGATGAGGCATCTGCAGCTTCTCTGACATAACTGTTCCAGTGTCTCATCATCATAAAAAATTTCTTCCTCGTGCCCAATCTAAATCTATTATCCCTCCTCAGTTTAAAGCCATTTTCCCATCACTCTTCTCACTCCTTATATGCTACAGCAAAAAGTCTCTATCATTCTTATAAGACCCTCTTTAAGTATTGAAAGGTCACAATAAGACCTTATGTTATAGAGCTAAGGCGTTTTCATGAAATTTGATAAGCTGGTTCAGACTGCAAACAGAGTAGGGAAAGAACAGCATTGGGTAAGACTTTGAAGGTATAAAACAATAGGAAAAGCAAGTAACAAGCTCTACTGTTTAAAGAGGAGACTCCCATTTCCTCCATCATCACTCCACCTGCAAGATATTCACAGGATTCTGTACAATGATATTAAGCTGGTTTTGCTCATAGGCTTTGATAGCATTATATACATGTTCTGCCTTAGCAGATGGTGTTTAATTCTAATCTTCTATTCTGTGGAAATAATACAGCACAAGTGAAGATTTGCCTTAAAGTTGTGCCCACAACATTTCATTGGCTGAACTCTCAGCCATTCATTGTATTTTAACAAGTGACAGAAAATAGTTTCAGGCAATTTTTCTCCTGATATATGTACCAGATGCCTGGACAAGAATAGACAAGCCTGCAGGATCATTGTTTTGATGCTCAGTTTTTTGACAATATTCTAAAATCTTAATGTTTGGAAGTGTATCCTACCACTTTATAGCAGCAAGGGCTTGAAGAAAACATAAACTGACTAAAATGATTGATGCAGTGGTTGAAGACTGTTCAAATTCTGCACAGAAGAATGACGATTAAAACTGGACCATGATAGATTTTAAATGAAATAATGATTTTACTAGAACTTTAAATACATACATAAGAGATAGCACTCACATTTATTTTTTCCCCTTGAAATGTGACCAAGTGCTGTTAAGACAGCTACCCAATAGGGAGAATTTCACTGTACAACCCATGTGGGACAGATAATTTTGAATAGAAGAAAGAAATCAGAATGGCATCTCCTTAGGTCTTTTAATTTTTCCTTGACTTCAGAACACAAGTGGAGAGTTTCAGGTATAGCACAGATTTTTCTTTCCCTATACTCTACCTCCAACAACACACAACCAATTTATTTCTCAAAAATTGCATTTTCAGAGTAATAAAACTTATTTTATATTCATATATGTTTTTCCTTGGTTTTGTTTGCTCTTTTTAAGTAGGGACAAATAGGCCAGATAACGCTTCTGCCTATCTGTTTTAAAAGTATTATTATGTCTTTCTGAACAGTGTATTGACACAAGTGTCTTTGTGCTGAAGTTGGAAGCTTGAAGGCAAAATGCTGTTTGCCTTGAGAAGAGTGATGAGACACTTAACCAGTTACTTCCAAATATGCAAAATAGATCTTCTCCTTTCTGTATAGAAAATAATTTTTAAGATTTTATTGATCTGAGTACATTTAATCTTTGTACACTTTTTGTTCCCCTTCTCTGCATGTACATTTAACATTTATACTTATGATTTACTATATGTCTATTATTTCTGAAAAATTCAATAGTAAGGCCTTATATTCTCTTGATATCTTCTATGATTTAAGATATTTTGCCTATGAGGAAAATGTCTCAAAAACATCAGATCATGAAAAACTCATGTTTAAGTATAATCCAAAGAATATATTTTACAATATATAAAGATAAGTGGTTTATTTTAACTCTGTGTTTTATTAAAAACATAGGCTTTATAGTTTTTCTAGTTGTGCATTTTGTCAGAGGTATTTCATGGGTGATTTAAATTGACAGTTATGAAGAATGTAAGCATGAAAGAAAATAAGACTAGAATATTTATGGCCACTGAAGTGAAGAAAAACCTCTGTCATAACCAAGATGTTTCCTTCAGTTTCCTCCAATAAAGAAAGAGAGCCATAGGATCCAGTAATAACCTAAATGATCCACTGGCATTTTTACCAGCTAGGAGGTCCTGAACACAATGTGTAGGTAAGGTCAATGAATTCAGTGTTGCACAGATGACTGGACTCACAATAAATCTGATGACTAGTCACCTACACCTACAGAATAAAAATTATTTGTAGAGTTCACTTTGAATGCATAAATCAGCACACACAGGCTGTTAGTTTTCAGAATGATGGAGTCTGAGCCAGAAGGCTCCACACTTTAAGTTGAAAATAAGTAGATTTCTTTCACCTTCAGTTCTGCAGGGAAAAAAATGTCTGTAATTAATCTTAGTAAAAACCAGTTAAATATTATTGTATTCAAAGATCTTTAATGAAAATAAACTTTTAATGGAGGGGAATATTGATATGTCCTAGTTATGACAAAGTATTATTTGTGATTTACATACAATTCACTTATTTCTTGAATACTTATGATACTGTGTCTTACATGGGATTTAAGTTGGCAAATATTGTGTAACTTAATAGATATCTTCATAGAGTAAGATCTGGTTATCTGTAAAGTTGGATTAAATAAAGACCAGAAGATAATAATAATTAGGAAAGCAACATATGAAGTAAGGCTAATGTAGTAGAGTCCTAATGTATATTTCCATATTTTAGTTTGCTTACGAGCTCATTGTGTAGGATCTTTTTTAGTCAGTGGACTTAATTCACCATCTAAATATGGATAATTATTTTTTATATTTTATGGCTTCTGCAACATTAGCACATGCCTGGCAGGCATTGCAAAGGACCTGTAGGAGACTTTTTTTCTTCTAGAGTGGCAAATGGAGTACAGAGAAACTTAAGCTCATAAAATGACATAAGACATCTTTGTCCAAACACTTTATTTTTCTAGCAGTCAAGAGAGTCAAGAGACCTTAGACAGTTGGTCTCTGACTGTCTGTAGCCACAGTGTTTCTTAAAGGACATGTACTTTCTTGTACCTTCATCCATAGATGAAGGGGAAAAAAAGATTTTGTCAGCTGTATTAATAATAATAAATTCTAATTATTCAATTTAGCTTTCTGAAAAGACAGGAGTTTCTTGTTGCATATGTAGTAACTCATATGAAAGCAGATAGTGGAGAAAAATAATCAACTTTATTTCAAAATTTCCATGATAGAAGCTAATTTTAAATCACTGCAAATTACCTTGATGGGTAGTTACTCTCACTTGCAGGAAGTCCTTTTGGTTTTCCAGTTATTCTAACTTCCATTACCGCTCCTTGCTTTTCTGTTATGCTACATAAGCATCTAATTTCAAATTCTTATTCCTTGTGTACTCATAATCTGTCATTTTTTTGAGACCTGTAATCTTGCTCAGAATAAACTAGATCTATGCAGTCGAATTGCTCACAATAAGGCACACTTGTCAGGCTTTGGGTGGGCGGGTGGGGGGGTGTTCTTTGCTTGTTTGTTTGTGGAGTTTTGTTCGGTTTTTTGTTGTTTTGGGGTGTTTGATTTTTTATTTGGTTTTGGGGGTTTGTTGTTTGTTTGTTCATTTTTTTAAGTCTTTTTAAATATATTCGTATTCTTTAAATAGTTTCCATAAAAACCTAAAAGGATTCATTTGAAGTGTTTGAAGCAGAACGAGACAGACCATTCAAAAGCAGTCACTACAATAGGGATTGTTCAAGTAATAGGAAGTTTTTATTTAATATCTCTGTGATATCATCCTGTATCCTACTGGGTTCTAGATGATCCCTATAAAAATACTTGGATTAGTGACTTTTTTCTTCTTTTGTTTTTGGGGTTTTTTTTGTTTCTTTGTGTGTTTTTTGGTTTTGGGTTTTTTTTTTTGTTGTTGTTGTTGGGGGTTTTTTGTTTGTTTGTTTGTTTTTTTATCTAGCTATTTTAATTTTACTTTTGGTTTCTGTGGAGTTTCCACAGATAGAATAAAAGCCTGTGCTTACAGAAAAAAATAACATTGTATCATTCACAACCTGCAACAGAAGATCTAAATTAGAAGCTCTGACAGCTTCTTGCTTAAATGGATGGTTTTCATTCAGATCTGTGAATGAGCTTAAGTTTTAGAAAATGTGTTTCTTTCTTCCACAGATTCACTCAATATAATAACAATTAAATATATCCCTAAATATGTTCAAATGTCATCACAAAATGATACAGAATAAGTTCTTTATTAGAGATAGATAAACATTTTGTATGTTTTCCATAATATATTCATTGTTTTCAGTGGGATGCTATATCTTTTTGTACTCATCAGCTCTGACCTACTTTTCATAAAGGGAGCATCTTCATAGACAGTTACCGTAGTAAAATAACAGAATTTAACATGTAAAATCAATTTTAAACTTCAATCTGACATCTAAGGACACCACACCAAGGAATATTGAAGAGAATGCCCCAGGAAAATATTTATCTAGAGGTACAGAGAATTCACTGCCAAGGGAATGACTATATCTAACAGTGAATTTTTACACACACTGCAGAAGCTACCAACAGGAATTTTCCTTGCTACGTACAACTGGTGGCTATTCAATATCTTTTAAATTTATTTCCCTTTCTCCTTCCCTTGAGCATACTAATGTTACCCTCTCTGACATTCACATTGTGAAAGCTGAGTCAAATATTTAAAACATTTATTCCAGGAGGTAATCTGGCAGAGCCTTGCAGATGTATTCTCATCTTTAATGCTTTCTATTGTGTTTGGATCTCATAATTAGAGAGATTGCATAGGTAATATTTAAGCAATAGAGTGTATCTGATATTTTAACACATACGAGTGCTAGCACTATTTCTAAGTACAGTTTTCAGATGAGAATGTCCTTTAATTAAAAAGAGAAATCAGAAATAACATATATAAAGTTAGTTTTAAAGTTTGGTGTGTTTTGTGTTCCATATATATGTCCTGACCAAGGCTGCACATCTATTTGTGTATCACATTCCTAATCATAATCTATGTGTGTAGCAGAGAATACAAAGACTCAGTAGGCAATGCACAGAACTTCAGAAAGCAGGACTTCAAAAAGCTGAAGCCAAATGTACAAATAGTGCTGTAAAAGATGAAGATTTGACCTTATATGCCTGAAAAATAGATTAATTAAGAGGAAAGTATTTACTTTGATTATCAAGGCCGTTTATTTTGGACAACAAAGAAAGACTATTGTTTATAATTATCTTTTACCTATATTTAGGCATATTTGTGCAGTGTTCACACATTGAGTGACATTACTGCTTCATTAGTCATAGAATCATAGAATGGTTTGGGAAGGGACCTTAAAGATCACCTACTTCCAACCTCCCTTCCATGGGCAGGGATGCTACCCACTAGACCAGGTTGCTTAAAGTTCTGTCCAACTTAAACACTTAAAATGATGCCCAAAAGGCGCATTAGAACTGTTTAGAGACAGAGTTTTAGTCCATAAACAGCAGGGTATTTATTAAGGCAATGTTGGGGGAACTCCAGGTTCACACCTGACAATAGAGTTCCCATGTGGGCAGGGCATAGTCAAGGTATTTATACAATTTCTATGAGAGATTACATTTCTACATAAATATTCATATTATTGCAACACATAATTATACTATTGCAACACTTAGTTATAATATTCATAGCAGGCAGAGTCCAGGCAGGGTCAGGGACATGGTCGTCTTTTTGAGGAATATTCTGGTGGGAGATCCGGTTACTTCATCGTGGCAGTGATCGTATCTCTACTCCTCTTCGTCGTGAACTTTTCACTCTTGCTGGTTTTTGCTGACTCCAGGGTGGGGTTGTGCAAGAGTTCTGTACTCAAATTCCTTATCTCCCTTATGTTCTTACCCTATCTCCTTGCATGTCAGTGTAAGCATGCTTTTGCAGCCCAATATCATCCCCAGAAAATCCCCAAGTCCTGGCTTCTAGCTACATATTTCTCAGGGCTCAACAAGAACTATTTTTTTTTGTTGTTGTTGTTAACTCTTTGAGTCCTAGGTGTTGCTCTGCTTCACAAGGACATTCACCACTTCTCTGCAAAACCTGTTCCAATGTCTCACCACCCTCATAAGTAATGAATTTCTTTCTAACATCTAATCTAAACTTATTCTCTTTCAGTTTAAAGACATCCCCCCTTGTCTTATCACTATATGCCCTTGTAAAAAGTCCCTCTTTGACTTTCCTGTATGCCCCCTTTAGGTATTGGAAGGTTGTTGGAAGGTCTCCCTGGAGCTTTCTCTTGTGCAGGCTGAACCAGAGCTGGATGAAATACTCCAGGTGGGGGGGCATGACAAATCATCTGAGATCCCTCTCCAGGCTCTGGGCATCCCTTGCTAGCCCTACCAAACTGATAGGAATGGGATGGATGTGGACTTACTTCCTCTGGGAATGCTAATTTATATCCCTCTTGTCCAGTTTATCAAGCCTATGACTGAAGATACTTTTCTGACAGATGGACTCCATCAGCCCCCAGCAGACCAGCTTCATCAAGCAGTACACCTCAGCACATCAGCTCAGCAAATGCCTCTCAGAGGAAAATCACCTACTACTGCTCCTCTTTGCCTTTTCTTAGTTTTGCTGGTTGTTATACAAGGAGCAGATGGGGCTGCCTTCCTCAGTTCCAGTGTCTCTCCTGATGTAACAGGTCTTTTCTTATCAGTCTGCAAAGCAGAGAAGCAGGGTGATTCAGGCTTTGGGGAATTCTCTTTTTCTTGCAGGTCCTTTACGTTGCAAGATTCTATTCTTCTGCTTTGTTGCCCCTGTCTCCCTTCTATGTGTGCCAGTGGGGGAAGTTTTAGTTGGCTGTGTGCTGTGGGTCCACTGCAGACTGCACTTGGAACAATTCTTCAGGGTTAAAGCTACTTATAACCTAACCCTTATTAAAGAAGAAATGTTTCTTCCAGTCATTTTCTTCTGAGGGAATACATTGAAGACAGGCAGATGACAATCTATTAATAATAGGTCATAACAATTTATAATCTACTACTGATAGCACACTCACAAAAATCTTTCTATCTTCTTCTTGACTGCTTTTCAGAATCAAAACTAGTAGGAAGAAATTTATTCAGATGCTATCTACTTTTCTAATAATTTTCATTTGTAATTGAACATAGAAATTACTTTGTCTTGAAGTAATAGTTTTAGGTCTGTGCCATAATTTCGAACAAAATAAGATTCTTCAAATAGAAGCTAAGACACAGACTGATGTGAGAGTAGAGCACATGTAACATGAAATTTTGGTCCTTTCTAAGGAAAAACAATAAATAATGAAAAACAATGAGATTTCTCAATATTTTATTAATATTGATGGCACAGAATTGTCTTTCAGATTCCAAGCATGTTTCCATGAAGATTTATGAATCTCTCACCAGATATGAGAGGAAACTACTGAAATGTGCAAACATTAAGTTTGCAAGAGCTGTTGTAAAAATGTAGTGTAGTTCTGCTAATTAGAATAGGCAATGCTAATGGAAATTTTCTATAATGGCTGGCAAATGTAAATTACTTTGTTCAACTTATGTCAGAAGGTGACATTTTCCCCAAGGTCATTGATCTAGACAATAGTTCTAGCTGTCATAATTGAAAGATTTTTTACAATTACAATAAAAGAAGCATCTGCAATTATAAAGGAAAAAGCTATAATAATTTTGTTCAAAATATGTGGAAGTTACTAATATAGTTCATATGACTTTATGCATTGAATTTAATTAAAACATGACTATTAACTAGAAGAAATAAACATGTATATGAGTTTGGGCACAGGTCCTTGTCAGTGAGCAATTTTTCAATTACAACTGATAAACGAAGCATAAAGAATACCTAATGACAATGAAGATGATGATACTACTAATTAGAAATACAAATACTTCATAATAAATGAAGAAAATTGTTAGATGTTTTCCCATAGAATTTTTGTTCACATAAATGTAGAGGAAGTAGCTACCATGCACATTTTCAGGAAGAAAAGTTGAATACTTTCTTTCTGCATGTATAGAAGATAAGTTACAAGTGTGGTATCTTACTTATATTTTAATATTAAATTAAAACAATAGTATAATACACATATATACAAAAAAATGTGACACAAGAATTTAAAGATAGTGTTTTTCAACAATTTTAAGAATATTCAATTTAGTTGGGAAAATGTGTCTTATTCTTGATTAGTATGTGTGAAAAGAAGTTAAGTCATTTGCCCACATGTAGCATGATTTAAGGAGATTCAAGGTGTCTAGACATGGATTTGGCAAATATTATACAGTACCTATGGAAGACCCTCACCACTATGAAACTGCAAAAATCCAGACCTGACAACACAGGGAATCCCAAATTATGACAGATGCCTATGCAGGAAAAATTTTTACAAGCTCATGGGTTGGAGTTTCTCTTTTGAGTGTCGAAATATAAGCATAGGGCTTGTTTGAGTGCTGGTGACTGTATATGGACTATGTGTGATGTCCTTTATAGTCAAGGGAGACCTGGAAATGCTCAATTGCTCTGGGAAAATTATGGATCTCCCAAAGGGTCCACAACAAATCTGCTAGTCCTTTGTGCACATTTCAATTGTCACACGGTATCTCAGATACCATTGGATCTGTATATTTAGGTAAACATGAGCTCTTGGTCAACACTGCCAGTGGTATTTGGAGAATTATTCGGCTCCCTGAGTGTAGGATACAGTCACTTCAACATAGGGTCTAATGCTCTTTTAATTATACCACCAAGCTACAGGTAGCCCTTTCAGACATTCAACAGAGCTGCAACGCATGACATAAGACCTGGCAGACAACTGCTTCCTTTTGGAGAGGTAGCTGGAGTGTATCTGACACTTTAAATACTAAAATTTAGTATGACTGGTCTGACCTCCAATTGTGAAACATATTTAATTCATTTATGTGTTGATCATGTATTGACATTAAAAGTGGACTTCAGATGTCTAAATGCAGATGTCTCATACATTTCAGAAACATCAGGATACCCTGCCTGATTACTATCTGCCTCCTTAAATGGGCACAGATCTACCAGTCCTATATGAATATCTCAAATGTATCAAGAAATTTGAAATGAGCATTTCTTCTCCATGCATGACAGCCTGAGGTTACCAGGGAGAGGCTGCATGACATTTATGGCTGCCTCAGCCAGGTGAAAGAGGGTCATACTGACATGTTGTGGTTCTGTTCTGCCATTGTGCAAGACCCAACAAGCTCTGCAAGCAAAACTCAATACCCCTCCTTTACATATGAAATGGCTGCCCCCAAAGGTTTATGATGGCAGCAACAGGCTATTTGACTACTGTCTCATTTCCACTTCTCCCAAAAGTATGAATTTGGCATTTGAAATCCTCCATGAAAGAGGGTAAGTTTACAACCACACTTTACAGACAAACTGTTGGTCTTGCTCATCTCTTCTCTAAGCAGGGACGCACAGATTGAAGACTTGTGCCTTTAGCTGTGTAGGATGCTACCTCAGTGAAATTAATCTTAAGTGATGGTAAAATAAAGCTTAATGAATTGGTTGTTCTTCCCCGCCCCTCTCCCCCCCGCCCCCCGCCCCTTTTAATATTTAGCACTAGTGCCCTAAGTGCATTTATCTGCATCAATTCTGAAATTGTGTTTCTGTTGCTTCAGTAAACTGCACTATTCATAAATCTGTGATGGTGAAAGACCTTATTGAATGCAATCAGACTTAGAGTGTCAAATTGGTTATAATCAGAAACTAAGCTCAGATGCACCCCACCCCTCTAATCTCTGAGGACCAGCTGAAACAAAATAGGGTGTGTTTTCTGCCAAATTTCTCTACTCTTGATGCAACACAGAGTTTCCATAAGGTATGATTGTAATAACACAAAAATATTACTGTACTTTTTAAGACGAGTAGGGAGACTACAATGTAAATTTTATTAACCTGATTTGCCAAAATGTCTAAGCTTCAAATTCAAGCATTTGATCCCAATCTTAAAGTGGTCTCCAATAAAATGTTAAGATTTTATCACAATCAATGAAAGCAAATTCAGTTTTTGAAGAGATGAAGCTTTTCAGAATCTGCTTGTTTCTATGGAATAATATAATTTTATTGAAATAGATAAGTTATTTAATTATTAGAAAGAAAACCCAATCAAACACTAAATTGCCCTCTTGTGTACTTTGAGAAGAGTTATGATTTTACAGAGAAAACATCAGGGACACAAAAGAAATTACAAAAACAAAACAGCACTTATTCAGCTTTTTTAGAATATAGTTGTAGAACCAGGTCTAGAGACATTAGTCTTGTGGTTTTCTTCCCTTGATTGTTTTTAGTAAATTTTAAGACATCTTTAGTAGTTCATGGTCTGTAGAACCTAAAATAATGGGATAAATATGAATACATGTTCTAGCTGTGTAAGCATAGATGTGAGACAATACGAATTTTTTTTTTTTTTTACACAAGTGCTGTATACACTGAAGAGCAGTCTTGCAATAAAATAACAATTGAGGCATAACAAGTTACTTCATTGTGCATGTCTTCCAGATCCTTCAACAATTTCATTAGATACTTGAATGGACAATTTACTCTTTGTAAAGAACATAATTGGTATTTTTTTCTTATTTGATTTTAACACTAAAACACTACTATTTTTAGCAGATAGCTTAGCACAGAAAAGTACTGTGGTAATAAAAGACCCATTTAAAGCATAATAATGCCTGGCTGATATATCCACTGAAGTATTCTATGACAATTAAGCATTGAATGGGGACATTTCTGTGAAATTTCTGATGTAAACAATAATAGATCTGGCACTATTTTTAACAGTGGCATAGAAGCAAATATAAAATCATTGCTGACAAAACATGCAGAAAGCACTAAGACCAACAGAGTGGAGAACAGTGAACCGTACAGAGCAGTCACACATAATGAACTGGGTCACTGCTTAAACTGAGTTCACTAAAACAAAACATGATTTCCAGCTGACAAACACAAGTCTGTCTGGAAGCCAGGAACACGGGTCATTCTTACCGTACAGGGAAGAGTATCACAGAATCGCAGAATATTATGAGTTGGAAGGAACCCATAAGAACCATTGAGGACAACTCTTAAGTGAATGGATGTTACAGTCTGGTCCAGGTTCACCAAGTGCACATCTTCATTTCAAGTTTCAAGAGATTTTGCTTACACAAACACTTTTAAAGCTCTTGGTTCTTTGGCACCCTGAGTTAACACCCAGAGAAAGACTACACATTCTTCTCTAAGAGATTTCTTTTAATTTGATGAAAATATAGGCATTTTGGGGGGAAAAAAAAAGGATTTTACAAAGATAATGTGGAACTTCACAAAAGCATTACAACAAATTACCAGGATTAGCAAACTTTCTGTAGAGAACCTTAGCTACACTTATCAAACATAAACTCCATGTAACTTAAATTAGGTACCCAGAACTTACAGAAAATAAATGTATAAATTACTCACGAGAGGAAGAAAAGGATAAAGGAAGAGAGATTAAGAGAAGAAAAAGTAAAGAGAGAAAGAGGGGAGAAAGAGCATAGTTACCACTTAGAAGGTCACATGTTGACAGCTTGGAAGAGAACAGGCCAGAGCCCTCAATGGAGACCTTGTGCTGCCTCCTTACCTGGTCACTGTGGCTACTGCCTCCAGGCAGGACCTTTGGTTCATCAACCACTCACTGTCCCCTTAGCCAAAGTGAGGATGCCACAACCAACTAGAGGCCCAGCCCTTCACACACGCACGCACGCGCACACACACACATACACACATACCCCCACAAAGTGGTTCTGACCCCATAATACCTGCTCTGGTGTGTAATAATGACCATACAGGGATCAGAATCTACAACCATTGGCATTATTAACATATTAACAACAGGCTCTAACCAACTGAGCTAATCTGGCTAGGGCATAGGAAAAAGTTAGGAGTCATAGTATAGGGATAGATGCGCTTTTCGAAGAATTTTTAATGGGAAGCTAGAACTCATTTCCATATAGGAAGCCCTTCCTGCCTGCAAAGTGCCTCTCTCAAGAGGGTTAGATAGTTTTCTTTCCTTTCCCTTCTGCATTCCAGAGAAAGCTGCAGAGAGGTCTGTGAGCGAGCACTCTCTTTCTCTGGTATGCAGGACAAATAAGTTGGCAGACATGTACAGGGTCTCCTCCACTGGAGAGGGCAGGGGAGGACAGAGAGAAGATAAAAAGTCCTAGGAAACCATGAGAACTGCCTTTCCCTGAGGCCTGGTGCAGTCTTGCAGCACTGTGAAGTTTAGTAAGTTTTCAGCATTCTTTCCTTCGAAATAAAACTTTTTGAATCCTTTCCCACTGTTTTGACATTTTTTGGGGGAATATCTGCATATACACAGTATACAAATAATTGAATGAGATACTAGTACAATGGTGTAGTGTATGGATGGAGGATGATAATTTTGTTGCTTTAGTCTACGTGCCTTAGATAAACACTTTGATATCTTATAAAGTAAGCTATTAGAAATTTGCTCTATAAGATTCAAGAAAATTTACAGAAGATTTCATAAGATGATGTGATTACTGTGAAGAAAGTAGTCTTCTGAGTGGAAACTGAAAGTACAGAACTGTTTGGTTTATCAGTGAGAAAAATAGAAGATATTTTCTTCATTTATTAGTCCTTTGGAAGAATATGCTAAATTCTCACAGCCTCTTTATTATTCCAAAGCATGACAAGAATTGATTTTTGGCTTCTGAAGCTGAACAAAGTAAAATATTGGAAAGCTAATTACTGTCAGAGATGTTGGCAGAAATGACTTTGTCATAATTAGTTATTGGGGTTCAGTAAAGGGTAACAGTGTGAGTGCAATTGTTTGACATAGATAAATTCAGAAAAAATATTATAATAATCATATCTTATCTAAAATAATATATGGACCCCATTATTTAAATTACTGTGAATCTGAAAAAGTATCCATCTTTATATTTTCAGATATATATATATATACTTCTTTAGAAAGTCTGCTAAAATCAACAAGACTAAATAAGATGAATGCACATTTGAAAAGGGGAAAAACTGAAAAATAGACATGTAGTGAGAATAAATTTAATGTTATAAAGTATTTTGAGTTTATAGATTTTTTTAAAGATTTTTTCAATTTAAGAGAAAATTTATAAGCAAATTTCTCACAGAAAAGAGTTCAGTATACATATTTCATATCTGAGCAGCTTTGTTTTTATTTTACTAATTTGCAGATTAGTTTAGACAAGAGCAAGAATTTAGACAAATAATTTAAGAGAAAGTGTCAAAATGCTGCATCTTGACACCTTAGAATAATTCTTGTAATTTGAATTTCTATTAAAAACAATTTTATTTTCCTTCATCACAGTGTTACTATTTATAATAAATAATAGACACATGATTAAAAACCTAAGTCCATCAGTTTTGCAACTATAGAACAATAGGGATTTGTGCTACTTAAAATCCACTATGAATAATTAATGTAGCCTGAATTTTTTATTCTTATTCACACAGGAACATGCAGTGACATCTGACTTTTGGAAGAGCACTGAATAATAATTTAAATATGAAAAGTAGCACAACACATGATAAGTTGACCATGGACTATTGTACTGCAGGAATGTTTCAGCTGAGCACTGTGGAACATGTAAATGTGCCTTCATGGCATTTGTAAGGAGGTAAATATTAAGTTATCACACTTTTTCTTTTTATAGAAAAACTGACTTCTGAACAAGTTAAAATTGGTGCATGCAAAGCTGTTCAGGTGTGTACTGCTGAACTGATATACAAGAAATAATGGAGAAAGACTGAATGTTCATTTTAAAAAGGTATACAGTCTTGATAGCAATTTTAAGCCAGTTAGGACTTGAAGATACAAAAGGAAAAGAAGATCTTATTTAAAAGATATTCTTATGCACCATCAGTATAAGGTCCAGGTTCACCTTAAAACATTAGGGAATTGAGATTTAATTGCAAAAAAAATTATTTATTCAGTATTATCTCTATCTGCACTATAATGAAATGTGATAGAATAGAAGTTACGTGTCAATGAGAGCAGAATAGGGACAGAAAGTAAGAATTATTAAGATTTTTAGTTTCCTTCTAGTCAATAGCATAATTTATTTGCAATTGTCTTGTTAGAAACACAGTTATGCTAGTAGCTGGATTGGTATTTAAATTTTCAGGTTCAATTTAAAATAGACATCAAAAAATGTCTGCTTACCAGCAGCTCTGTGAAAGAAATTGAGGCTCATTATTAGCTTTTGAAATCAAACATTCTATGAGATAAATGCACAGCAAAGTATATTGCAAGGGTTTGTTAAGTGCACACAGCTTACCAATCAGTTCAAACATCAGCTTTGATATCGAGATTCTTTTGAACTACCACTTACAATTTCACAGAGGGAAAAAGTAGTCTTAAGAAAATTAATGTAAATAAATATGAATTAGTTCGTTAAAAAAAAAAAAAAAAAACACCTCATTTGGGGAAACGTCATCACAATTTGCCTGCTTTAGTATTTTCAGCATGAGTATAAATTTTGCAAATATGGTTTTTGGAAATGTACAAGTTTTTGCAAGATATCACATCAGGCTCATGGGTAAATGAGATTCAATAACTCTAATGGTATAACATGCAGTGATGAGAAAAGGGTGGAGGGAAAGTTAGTCAAATCTTCAGGGTGTTCTGTCTGTTATGAAAGAGAAAATGCAGTGCATACTTTAACTGAAATCACACTGAATCATATTGTCACATTTTCTATCTCTTTTGTTGTTAAAGTTCTCAGCCTGTGTTTTGCACATACTTTTTCAAGCATTGTGCAAGATGCAATGACAAAATACAGTGCAAGTTAGTCTTGAACACGGAAATTTCAAGATATAGGGATACACTGCCGACTCCATCAATACACAGTCAGTCCTGTTGTATCATTAGGCATTAGATTTAAATATGTGTCCTTGATGTTAGAAGTGATGTTCTTCATTTTGTGACCAGGTACTGCTGAGGAAGGAAAAATACATGGGAAGAAGTAAGTAAAATGTTCATCAAGATCCCAGCCTTGTCATTTTCACTCCTTTAACTGTGAATGGGCTTGGAATGATTAATGTCACCATGACTGACACCTTCACCATAATAAGTTCTTTTTTACCTCCATGGTCACCCTTTACTTAATGACAAAACATTCATTAGCCACCAAGCTTGACATGAAGCTAGATCTGACAACAAATATTAAATCTTTCTGTGACAGTTGGGACTTTGTAATCACTTCTTCCTATGCTTGTACATTGCTGCCTAACAATATCTAGACTTAAATTGTGACATTTGTCCATTTTTGTTGCAATGCTTGTCCTGTGAATGTTGTAATGGTCCCTGAAAATTTCTCGTGGATACCAAGAAGTCTGCTTCTTCCATCTTCATAGTGAAGCCTCATTTAATATACCATTATTCACTGGCAGAAAGGAGCCACAGGGTACCTTGAATAGCTTTTAATTCATTACAAACACAGGACAAGAATTCTGAGACACAGAAGAATAAGAAAATTATTGTTTCTCTCTGTTTTATTAATTTCCATATTTGATATACAAAATATTTTTACTAATGGCTGATTTTCATAAATGTCTGGCCATGAAAAAGAAGGCTTGCAGTTGCTTACATTTTAATCTTAGAGCACTTCTGTAAATAATCATCTATGCTGCCTTTATTAGAGAATCTCTAAAAGTGTTTTTATAAAAGTAAAGTGAAGAGAAGCCCAGCTGTGTTCACTCACTGGTGACATGAATTTAACATCCACTTGTGTGAGTAGTTTTCTTCTGAGCTTTTGTAAGATCATTTTTCCTTCCTGAGAAAAAAATATCTTCACATATTTAATATTTGGTATTTACAGGAAAAAAAATAATGATGCATGAGTTAGACATTTACTGCATACATAGCCAGAAAGTGAAATAACTCAGAAGTCAGTCCTCTGTACAGCTGAACAACCCTTGACCTCAGAAGTGAAATCAACCTTAATGACAAAGATCTTCCATTGCTACACTTTTCCCTGTGAATTCATAATTTTGTTACCTCTTCTATAACCTTTAAATGTCTCCTGCTATAGAATACTATTTTTACTAACAAAGGTTGGCTAAAAGTACTGCTAATTCCATTTTAAAATGTGATGTTAGTATCTCTTATGCTTTTTGAAGCCCCATGATGTTCAATCAAAGAACTAAAATAGCTCAACAGAATCAAAGAAGTTTCTTATTTCAAGAAACTGTCCTGCTTTTGCATCAGTCCTCTTAGACTGAGTCATCTGCCTTCCTCATTATTTCCTCTACATTAAGAGTAAAATATGGTGCAAATTCTATGTCTCAGAAGTGCACCATATGAATACTAACAGAAGGCTTATATCTGCATCCCCTCTTCTCTTCTCTGTATGTGTTTGGTTGTAACTGAATAAAGATATGGAAGTTCATGTGAGTCACTATAAATATATAATTATTTTGAAGACATAATACACAGATATAAATGCTTCTGTGAGCTGTAAATTCTAAGTTGCAGATCCTAGAATCAACCTTATAGTATTAATTTATATTAACATTTTTATACTTGATGAAACTTTCAAAAGACTTTGTTCTACTGTAGTTTAGACTAATTTCTGACTGAATGGGAACAACTTCCGTTTATAGGACAGAGTACCTTATATCAGCAAGACATCTCAAGGTGCTTTAAAAAAGATGTACAATAATTAATAACACAGCTTGCAGTGCCAAGCTAATGATGGGAAGCAAAGAGAAAAACAAGTCAGTTTTCAGTTTTGATTTAAAGAACTCTGACATTCATGGCATGTCTTGGCAGAGAGTGTTAAAGGGAAGGCTTTTAAATATTTGAAACAGCAGCATCCTAATACAGCATACAGGGAGATATTAGCAGAACAGGTACAGCACCTTGATATGACCTATTAGTGAAATGTGTAAGTTTTGGAAGAAAAAGACATGGGAAGGTTTTGTGTTTTGGGGGGCGTTTCCTTTTTTTTTTTTTTTTCTTTTTTTTTTTTTCCTATTTGAACATGTGTGATTCTAAAAAGAGGACTATTGAATCAAAATTGCTTGGAAATTAACAGGACACACTTTTATCACTTGGGGTTTTTTTTATGACAGTACTGGATTTATATGCTACAGATCTTAAATAACAATCCAGTAAACATTTTTTTAGGTTGTATAAGCATGAGGGATGTGTCTATGTGTATGGCATAACTGCGTGAGGAACAGGAAATCAAGAGAACTCTAAAGAATCATTTCTACCTTCTACATTGTATATTCCAGGCTTCTCAATACGTGGAATATTTTGGAATACTTCATAGACAGTTATCTCTCTTCTTATGTATAAACATAAAGTGTTTCTGATGCAAATCATTGAGAAGTATCCATACAATGCAACAAATGTAGACATTTGCCTAAAATTTCTCTAATAGAGAAACCTAGATGAGTAACTGTCCAGAGATGTCTGTCTCTTCCTATTAACTATATTTACTGTATACAAATACATCAGATTTATAAGATATATAAATTTATAACAACTGATATGATGGTACAAGTGCAAGATCTTTCTACTACATCTAATCCCAAGCCCTATCCCCAATAATGTCTAATAACAAATATTATAATGAAGGGTCTACATCTGATACTCCATCTCAGCTTTTGAAGATGGTGATTCCTAAAGAAAGGGAACATCTAGGTCATACAATTTGATAACCATTTATATATTTATAAATAATAACTAGAAAACCACACCATCTTTCACACCACACATTTTAAACCAATTCATGTTTTTGGAATTCACATCTTTTGGCAATCTGCTAACTAATTTAATTACAACTGGAGTGGAACAAAACCACTAGTTTGATTTGCTTTCATTCTATCAAATTAAACCTAATGCAATCTTTTTAAGCCATGATAAGTTGTGAATTACTGTTCCTTATTTATTCATAAATACATCACTTGTAATTTTATCATCTTTCTAATGCATTCCACCACACCCATCAGTTCTTCTAACTGCTTATTTATATCCTCAGGCAGCAGACATCTGATACATTAATTTATTCTTCTTTTCCACTTCTATAACATTTTTCATTTTTGAATATCTTCTGTGAAATTAGTAAGACCAGAATATATTTGATTTTCAAGATGCAAGTCCAACATAAAAGTATAGAGTGGAAAGTCTATGTCTTTTCTGCTCTTTATAATAATTTATAATACTGCAGTGGATTGATCCCACCTGACAACTAAGCCCCTACTAAGTCACTTACCCACTCCCTCTCTTTGGGCTAGAGGAGACAATCAAAAGGACTAAAGTGAGGAAAACTTGTGGGTCAAGGTAAAGACAACTTAACATGTAAAGCAAAACTTCAAGCAAGGCAAAATTAGGAATTAATTCCCAATGTTCTGTTGGCACGCAGATGTCCAGCCACTTCCTTGGAAGCAGGGTCAGCACATATGATTTTTACTCAGGAGGACAAATAATATAAACACAAACTACACCTGTCCTCCTCTTTCCCTAGAGCATATCATATGGTATGGAAAATATTTTTGGTCAGTTGGCATCGGTTGTTCTGGCTTTGTCCTTTTCCAACTCCTTGATAACCCCCCAGCCTATTCACTGGGATGGTAGAGTAAAAAAATTTCAAACAGAAATAAAGTTAAAAAAGCCTTCACTGCTCTGTAAGCACTGTTCAGCTACAGTCTAAACAATGGTGTTTCAGTCTCATAAATCCAAAACATAGCACTATATAGGTTGCTATGAAGCAAATTAAATTCATTCCTGCCAGAGACTGTACAGACAGGGTTTATGGTCTCTGTTCTACTTTGTTCAGACTATGTTAGATGACTTTAAGACACTTTTCCTGAACTGTGATAATTAATTAACAACATATCACTGTGCATATGACTACAGTTGCTCTTCAGTTCTGCTTTGAATATAAAATGCTGAGTTGAACTTAGCACTAAGTCTTTCAAACTTCTGTGGTTCTATAAAAATCTATAGTTACATTTTAGTTTCCATTACTCTAATTGTGTCAATAAATCTTGTTACCTTGGTTTTTACTGCCTTTCCCATAAACTTTATAAACATGTTGACAGCTTCATACTTCTTTTTGGAGAACTTCACTCTACTTTATCTTCACTATAAGAAGTGTCAATTTGTTCCTCTTTTATTTCTACCTTTCAAATATTTTTACTTATTGAAAGACATTTCCCCTTATTCAGTGACTGTTAATTTAATTAACTTGGTAACAAGACAACTAGTTTTTATTGTTTGCCTTTTTTTTTTTTTAATTTTCTTCACAGATCCCCATATGCTATGGCTATATCTTCACTTACATATTGCTTGCAGCATCTTGTGGGTTCCAGGTCATTTTGACTGCACTACTGCTTTTAGAGAGCTTGCTCACCTAAAGTTCATCATTGTATGGCACAGCAAAGAAGGAGAGCACACAGAGCTTCTTGGTACTGTGTTCTTTCTTCAGTATTAACTCCAATTGTGATCATGCTATTTAGACATGGACCTGGGAATCCTACTGTGCCTCACCCTGTATGATCAGGGAAGTTACACAAGTTGACCTTCAAAGATCCCTTCTAACCTCAGTGTGACTCTGTGATACTGTGCATAAGGTCCTAGAAAGCTGGAAGTGCTTCTAAATGACGTGATACAGGAACATTAAGCGGATCATGTTTCTTCCTTCGCTTGTCAACTTCGTAAAAGTTGTCTGAGGCACCAATTACCTGAGAAAATGTTATTGTTGTTCAGATAGACTATGCTTACAAACAAAACCACTATTTTTGAAAAAAAAGACCGATGGTTTCAAACAGTGTATCTGAAAGCCAGATTCAAGTTTGGGGTTATTTCACTGCTATGTGCTCTGACTCCTGTGTCCTGTATTTTCTCTCTGCTTCTATTATCGGCTGCATTTGCTCTGCCCTACTGCTTCTCAGGTTAGCCAAGGCCTTTTAAAAGGCTTTTTTTTGTGTTTAGGGCCTTCCATTCTCCTTTTAAACCAATCTCCTTTTTAGTCATTTTAAATCTAATTTCTTTTAGAACTATTGTATGATCAATCTCTGGTCCAAGTAATAACTTCATTTTATTAACTTTGTTCTGAAAACACCTCTATTGACATATACGAGAAAGTTTCTGAGACTCATCTTTCATACAGATGAAGCTTCAGCTATAAGGGATGTGATTTATTTACCTTTCTGATAGTAAATATGTGTCAAAAAATAACTTAATGTTTCTGCTCTAATGTATCCCATCACCTTGGTGAAGCCTGTATAATCTCTGTTTATCTATGAATACATTCAGTTCTTTGTATAGATCCTAATTCTAGTGTGGTCAAAGAAAATTTTATTCCAAACTTTTTTTACTTTATTGCTTGACTCATAAGCCTTAATATTTAAGTTAAAAATTTTATTCTTTGTTCATTTAATTTTATATGTACTGTTCTATATTTTTAATGATTTTATTTTTCTCCTGCAAGACTGTGTGTTGCTATTCAGTTTGTTTGGTTTTGCAGTTGACTTCCCCTATTTTGTTGATTAGTGATATACTCCTTTTCAAAGCCTCAACATGCTGAATTTAAAATTAGTTATTACTACAGTGTAATTTGATGGGTGAAACTTAGCCACAAAGAAACTGAATAGCTATTAACATACTGAACTTTGAATTCATCTGTGTGTTGTTAAGCATTGGATCAAGATGTGCTTTTCCTCTTGCTAATCCTCTAATGAGTTGCTCAAAGAAGCATGGTCCTCAAATGTCCAGGTTCTTTAGCAGTTGTGCCTTTCTCTCTATACAGGTCAACAGGCAAGGATAGTCTTCTGCATGATTGTGGGTTTTATAATACAAGAGTAAGGAAAAAAACCCTATCCCACATATTAGGAGCCATAATTCAGGCACTGTAATGTTGCAACACAATTTTGATTATCAAGGTGATATTCACCTCTAGTCCTCTGTTATATGTCATTATGTATTCTGAGTGCAACTTCCTTGTAGTGGGATGATGGATTTTGTGAAGCTCTTAGTGTCTCTCTATTGTATCATAGATTGCATACATAGATCAGTAGTTTAAATTTTCTAGTCCTACATTTTAACCTCAGTTTTAAGTATCTAAATTTAGGAGACAGACATCCCCTCACTGTGGAATAAGGCATCCTGTTTTCTCACTACAGCTGCATTGATTACAAGGAGTCATTAATAGCTTGCAACAGATCAGGCATCAGCCAGTCTGGCCACAGTCCAACAATGCAATTAAGACCATGCTTAACATTAATCAATGGAACTGACTTCAGAGAAACTACTCACAAACGAAATGTTAAATAGACTTTTAAATATATAAGGAATCAAGTGTTAGAGAGAAAATCTGGATTTCAGACACTGAGTAGACAATATCAAGCAAATCTGAAAGTGTAGCACAGTTACATATTAAAAGACATATGGATTAGAGATTAAAACCATAAAAAAATTCCAACCCCCCCAAAAAACCAGATTATATACTGTCAGATTCAAAGTCTGAAATAATTATTTAAAATATTCATGGATAAATAATTGCTGTTGCAAAATTAGGAAAATAAACAGTGGATCTCATGGAATCTTCACAGAGACTATGCAAAGGCAAAAGCCCATGTCTCATGTTGCATGAAAAAATGGACACTGAAAGGCTATCCTTGAATGACTAATACATGAAGACTCAAAAGATGCAGCCTTATATTAAACAAACAAATAAACAACAACAACAAAAAAAAAAACCACCAAAAAACCCCCAAACAAACAAAAAACCCAAAAAACACCAAAACCCAAAGAACAACCCATGGAACAACTCATGATGGAAAAAAACCTGAATGGGAAAGAGCAATGAGTTCTGGCAGTGAGTAAGATCAAAAGCATCCTAGAATGCATTAGAAAAAGGTTCTTCAGCAGGTGGAAGAAGGTGATTCTTCCTCTCTAGTCAGCACTGATGAGACCACACTTGAATTTCTGTAAATAAAATTCTGGTTCCCCAGTACAGGAAAGGCATCAAAAAACTGGAACAAGTCCAGTGGAGGGCTACCAAGGTAGGTGTTGGAGACTGCTGTTGCTGTCCATAGCTTATTAAAGAGAAGGTGTAGAGAAGCTAGACCTTGATTTCAGACTTATACTGTGGAGGAATGCAAGAAAACAAAACCAAGTTGGAACATGGAAAACCTGTATCAGATTTTGGTTTTGGTTTTTTTTTTTTCCCATGTGCGTTACCAAACAGTTGAAAAAGTGACCAGAGAGTCTGCAGAATCTCTGTCTTTGGAGATATTTAAGATTCAAATAGACATAGCTAACCTGTGATGCAGCTCTGCTTTGAGCAAGGAGTTCATCTAGATGACCTCCAAAATTTCCCTTAAAACCTGAATTATTTTATGACTCTATCCTACTTGCATAACTGAAGTTATGACTTTGAACCCATAGTTCACTAAAACTCTTTGGATTAACAGTTCATGGCTGGACATGGAATATTCCTTGACCATGCAGTTATTGCTGTATATGTAAGGACAACAGATATTGCTGTATTAGCTTCCTTTATATCATTGGCTATTCCAAAAGACTCTGAATAGGTAGGAAGAATTCACATTAAATATATGAAAATTTAAACCTCTCCATGGGAGATATATGAGTAGCCAGTAAGTAGAATGACCAATATAGGAACATTTTAAAAAGTTGTTAATTATTGGAGGAAGGAAAATGCAAGTTCTGTGACCTTCCCTTTGACCATGTAGAGATTATAATGTAACAACTGAATAAACTGAGTAGTAGGTTGTACATTGATTGCATGAGACAAGGGATCAAATAAGGATATATCACTTGGAAAAATGTTAGCTCAAAAATTAGAATAGTTAGCAATCCTGTGCATTATGAAGTGAATGGTGACAAGAGAAATGGACACTACATGAAAAGATTGAACTGACACATGTATATGAATTTGCCCTTACAATTTAAGCACATAGGCAATATGCCATGCAACAGACTTGTTTCACTCTTGGCATGAAGCTACATTAGACCTAATTCAGCAATTTCAGGCTAAGCATTTGTACTGCTGTAGATATTTTAAATTATGAATGCATTTGCTAAGGGATATCAGAGGGAAATTAAATAAAACTGTCTTTGACAGTGACTAATAGGCTATGGTTTCTCTTTTGGCATGACTTATTTTGCTTAGTCTTTTTTCATATTATGATGCTGTTTCAATAATTAAATAAGAAAGTAGTCTTAGAGTTGACTATAAGACAGGAATTTACTTAAAAAAGAGAACCCCTCCATACACTTGGCTCAACATGAAGGCAAATTCAAACGAAGCATTTGTGAAGAGCAAGTTTGGTCATCAAGTTAGGGATGCAGAAGTATTATATTCTCCCACTTTTGCTTATCTGTGCAGGCTTAGCAGAAAGAAAGAGCACATAGAAAACCACTCAGGAGTTCCTTGTTTCCACAGAAAGTGTGGTAACATGTCCTTGTTACAGTCATTAGTAAGCTGTGTATGAAAATTTAATATTTGAAAACTGCAAAACATGTTCTCCTTCCCACATACAGGAAGTTTGGAAAGGTCACAAATATGTGAGTAAACCTCGAGTAGTATTATCACTCACTGTGCTTCGCTACAGTCATAGTGATTACAGTTTTATGGAAAATTTCTTAAACTTGAAGATTTATCAATATGCATAATTAATAAGAGATTATTTCTGAGATTAATTCTGAATCATATCAGAGTAATTATGTTGTCTTTTGTAAGTGCTCTATTATTTCTATTTGTGAAGATTTAATAAGCAAGATTTAAGTTGATATTACTACCTACGTCAGAACTTTCTGATGCCTTTGTATTTGTGTTATTTATTGATGTATTCTAACAAATTAAAGAAACACAAAAGGTCTGGTTAAATTAAACATAGCCTATTGATTATTCTTTAAAAAGAAATTAATTCTTTGATTAATTTAATATACTTTTTGAAGGTGATAATTTAATAATTATTTATGGAGGGCGAGAAATTACTTGAGAATTTGACACTAACTTAATCTTGTATAATAATTTCTAACATCTAAGTGTAGAGTTGAGATGGCATTTATTTTAAAATAATATAAAATTGATTTAGAGGCAGTAACTAACTTCCTTGATTCAACACTGAAGATCTATGAGTTATTGCACAATACTTTGCACTGATGGTTTAGTTATCTGGCTAACTTGGCATAAACTGCCTAACATTGTTAACATTTGACTCTAGAGACTAAGCTATGACATAGAAAGACTTGTATGGCGAGGTATATTAGAAAATAAGTCCCTTCTTGACATTATAGGGTTTCTTGAATAAAATTTCCTTCCTCATTATCTTAACACTGTTTTTCTTTTAAGTAATATGGTTTTCTGGTTTTGTTGTTTGTTTGGTTCAGTTTTTGTTTTGTTATCTTTGTTTTGTTTTGTTCTGGTTTGGTGGTTTGTTTTTTGGTTTTTTGTTTGTTTGTTTGTTTTGTTTTGTTTTGTTTTTTGGCTGTGTTGTTTGTTTTGTTTTGTGATGGGTCAAGTTAAGGGTGTTTGTATCATAAAGCATAAAACATGAAATGCTATATGTGTTGGAAGGCATTCTTAAGAGGGACCAACCCCTCCCTGCTTAGAGCAAGGCTGAGTCAAGTAGGATGCTCAGGACCATGTCCAGTCAGATGGTTCTTATTTCCATGGCGGGTGAAAGCGACCGCTTTAGAAAGTAGCCATTTATTAAAAATAGTTCAAAATTAATTTAGAAAAATATAAAGGCTTGAATTTTGTTGCACCAATTTACACCAACTAATTTCTTCATTAATCTTTTTTTCACTAGGGAAAAAAAAATTGCTTAACTCTTAGTATTTTCTCTCCAAGCAAAGAAAGCACAACTCGAACAAGAGGTTGCTTTTTATTTATTTATTTCTTCTGCCTGTTATGGATTTAAAATCTTGGCATTTTTCTTTCATCTACCAACCCTGCACCTCAGAGGGATCACCTCCTCTCTCCTTTTCAACCATGGAACCAGGAAAG
>JAWWEU010000001.1:74685818-74701490 GCA_035583155.1 Acropternis orthonyx
ACTGTAATTCTGACTTGTAATCTGTTTGTGAGTTAGATTCATTCCTCCTGCTGGTTTACCTTTAAACCAGCACATCTGTATATAATTTGTGAAGTGCTTTGGGATGAAACGTGCCATATAAATGTAGGGTATTATTATAGTGTACTTTGCTTGACTGGAGAAGCTGCATCAAGAAGATTGTTTTATTGGGTTGTCTCCTAGGTAACTGTGATTCACTGTAATGATAGTGACTAGTACTCTTTAAATGGGACAGTAGTGGCACAACTACAATCTAATGGGAATAAAATTAGATAGCACCAAGTTAGGTAATGTTAATTAACCATGTGCTAAACGGATATAAAATTATAAGCTCTGTTTTCTTAATAAACATACATTTTCAATTCAATATTAAAGTTTATATTTTCCAAGACTCTCAAGAGATTTTAGTAGCTTCAAGAAGCCACTGCACTATCATATTTAAGCCTCTGCATTTCAACTACATTTAAAATATTTAAGTCATTTTACTACTTCTAATGTAAAAGTCACAGAAAAATGTTTCACTGTACATATTTTATATATAGTTGCAGCAACTGCATGACAATTAAGGCCTCAATTCAGCAAAGCTAATAAGGAAAAGCTCACTTTTCTTATTATTTCTGGAGGACAATTCACACATTTGAAGTTCATATTTGCATATTATGATAAGAAGCCTTTGGATAATCAGATGCCTTATTCCCCCTCCCACTGAACCACTACACCAACAAAAACATCTCTCATGTGTGCATGACACTTCTTCCTCAGAATTACTGGAACAACACATTTTAGAAGTCCTTAGCTATACAGCACTTACCTTTCTTTGCTGGCTTCCACACAGGATGCTTTAGAAACTAGTAACTAAAAACAGACAACAGATTGTACCATGTATTCTCTGGGATACCATACCAGAGCCAAACAGCTTGTCTCACATTACTTATCAGCTGGCCATATCAGCACCAGAGAACACAGGTCTCTTGCTACCTTTTAGACCACAGCAACAGGGCCATTTTCTGGCAGTTCCTTGATTTTTTTCCCTCTTGTTGAAAGAAAATAAACATTTCTAAGCAGTAGAAGTAATTCTTCACTTGGCACAATGGAAAATGGTTCCTGTAGGATAGCATGGAAACTGAGAAACATATCCATAAATTGTAGGCTGTTGCCCAAAATGCAGCAATATTATAAGGATATAGTTGCAGATTAAAGAAACAAAATATCTAAAGAGATTTTTAACAATTGTGTGACAGCATCCTAGAAAGCTTCTCCTCTAGTACTGAAAGATCCTCACGATCTTCCTCTATGTTCCAAGTTCTCAGCTCTGTGGGAGTTCTCAGCTCTGTTTTTTCCTGTTAAATTGCTTTTATCTTGCTCCACGAGTCCTCTTGCCTTCCATTTTCTCCCTATCTGACAGGAGAGAGATTGCCTGAATGGCTGTTTGGGTATTTGGATGTTGGTTGTGGTCAACTCACCAAACTTAAAATCACACATTGTTTGAAATCTAATAAAGGAAATGTGACTGCCTAAACCATTCTTCTTCACTTGACAGACTTTATGTGAAAATAAACGTATAACTCACTGAAGCAGAATATTTAAGTATAGCTATTGACAGGTGCCTCTGTCAGTACAGTCTGAAAGGTCTTGACAGCAAATAATAGAGCTTTGACAACATGTAACAGCTGAGAATCAGGCCCTTCATATCCTTCTCTTTAGGAAGATGCATTGTGATTGCTTTAGTCTCTAGCTGAGAAACAGTGGAAGTATTTTGTGGCTTTGAAGAATAGATTAGTTGAAGGCTCAACTGCTAACAGATGTAGCATGAAGTCAGAATGTTTTACCAAATCACTGTTCCTCTGCTATCACTAAGTGTATAAAGAAGCAGGCACTGACCTATTGCAAACCTTATATATTTCTAAGGGAAATTTGAAGCAAAGCTCAGGACTCTACTTTTAGCCTGAGAATAATGCAACAAAAGTATTTCTGAAGCTACATGTTTTTCCAAACTAAGATTAAAAAAAAGCTTTTTTGAACTTGAGGCAATTTTTAAATGTGCTTGATCTTATTTCATTTGTTTTATAGGAATGAACAAGGACAAACACATATATGGAGTGGCTGTTATTCAAATTGTAACTCATTAACAGATGTATTATTATTACTGCACTAATATTTAAATTAATATTTTTTAGGTACAGCTAGGTCAGGTTTTGCCTGTATCCCAATGACTGCAAAACGTTTTCTTTCATCTATGATATCTGACGTGTGAACCATCAAATGGCATGAATTGTCAGAACAGAAAGAAAGACAGAAAAGAAAGAAAGAAAAGAAAGAAAAAGAAAGAAAATCCACTCTTTCACCCTTAGAATTCAAATCTTGTTTTACAGTCAGTTTTGATGTGAAATTAGTCTAGTCCAGCTCATTATGGTACCAGCTGGAAGACCCTATTTTGTCAGTGAAGCATAGAAAATTAAAGTTGATGCAGTGAAGAATTGAGCTTAATATCCAGAAAATGTTCCACTTCTGCGTTGTTCTGTACTGCCTGGTGCAGAATTTATGTTGACTATGCAAGTAGTTGTTAACCTGTCACCTTAGTAATACATGAGAAGCTGTTCATCTGCCCTTCTTGTAGCAGGATGGGTCATATTTTAATTCAGATACTGTAGTAGTATGGAAACAGAGAAGAAATAATCACAGATTCAGTTAAACTGGGGATTCACATTTAAAAAAATGAAAAAAAAAAAAAAAAAAGAAAGTGATGTTTCTCAGTACTGAATATATCTGTTAAAATATGCATTACTTAACTTGGTATTTTGCTTTGGGTTGATAGGACGGCCATCTCAGACATCCTGAGGAGTCCCATGCATGTAAGTCTAGGAAGTGGCCAAAGGCAAATTCTTCAGCTGTGCCTGAAACCACAGTCACAGTATTAATGATTTTAATAGTTATTAAATTTTTATGGAGCAAACTAGCAAACTTTCAACTACTTAGTCACAGAAAAGTATGAAAAAAAGTCATAATAATGTTACTGTATTAATGTTTTAGACAGGTCACCAACTGGTATACCTGGAAAATCCATTTCAGATTTCAAAACCATTGCCATAGAACTCTTGTGCTTATCATTTCCAGTTGTAAGCACCTATTCATATTATCATAATATGGTGAAATAACACTTCTGGTACTCCTGGTTGAAATGACAAGTCCAGATTTTGTTAAGTACATGTTATCAAAAAAACATTAATTCATGATGCTACACTTCATTAGCTGTGAAAGGCTAGAAGATGTTATGGGCACTTTTTTGCTGATCTTTCATAAAAGACTTTTATGGCTGAACCATTGAACTATGCTATAATAATACCTCAGGGCATACCAAAACCACTGCTCCTTTCTTGTCTTTGGAATTATACTGTGGAGACAAACTTCTAGTATTCAAAGCAGGGATTGTGGTATCAGATATTCACATAATCCTACTTCTTCTGAGAGATACATCACCTCAAAACTGTTGAACCCATAGTAAGTTTTAGGAACAGCCTCATTGATTTCAGTACTTGCTGAAACAGGTCTGATTGAGAGATTGGAATGATAATTTCAGCATTTTAATAATTTCTTAAACTGCAGAGTGGAAAAGCCTACCTACTCTTCCACAATATCAGTCTTTAATCGTTATATTTTTAAACCTTTCAAAGATACTCTAGTTTCACTAAACCTAGTTATTTTTAAACTGTGCATAGTTCCTCTGAGTTAGGAAGAGTTTCTGTACCTTATTGATTCTACTTTTATATAAAATAAATACTGGAATAACAGCATCTAAACTAAATACTGGTAAAACATATCTCTCACATAGTCCATAATATAAAATTCACCACAACATCCTTCTTTCAAGCATAAAATTCATTTAAATCAATGTCAATAATGTAACCTTTGATTCAAATGTAGTACTAGCAAAGCGTATAAAATTGATATTTAACATTTTGTTTAATGTTTTGAGGTATCCAGTATAACAAAAAGTTACCTTACAGAAGGAAGTAAATCCATGGCTTGTGATCCCGTTGAACTCTAAACCAGGTTAAAATCTATGCTAACAAATTAGAGAAACATAATTACAGGAAAATTTGATATAATTCTCATTTTACACTGTGTGTACAGTCTGGTGTTACATTTTAGTAAAATGACCATTTGCTTTTTCAGACTATCTGCCACTCATATTTTTAAAACAATATTTTTCGTTTACATTGAGGCTTTTTTTTTTTTTTCCAAAATAATGTTTATACCAGGAATTTATTAAAATTTTGCCCATGAAAGACACTTCAAGAGTTTTAAAAGCTTTCTCTGCACTGAAGTTTATAATGTTTAGTTTTATATTAGGTATATTAGGAATGTGGATTTAAATAGTGTATTTCTGGAAAATGTTGAAACAAAACTGATGGTAGTGTTTAAACAGAAGATGGAACAGTTTCTGTACCAGTGAGATTTCTTCTATTAAATAACTGAATAAATATCTTTAATTCTGTTAGGTGATCATTACTCTGTTAAAAATTCATATTCAGTACATATTAGAATAAAGCTAAGGGCAGGTAGTGCTGGGCTGATAAACAACTGTACAGATAGTCAGCATTTAGCATCTGTGAAAACCCTGAAAGATCACTGGGATCTGGTTTTATTTCATTTAGTCAGTATACTAAGACTTCAACCACTGCAAACAGTATATTAAGGCATAATTAACCCTTGATAGTTTTCCATAGTGACTACCACTTAAATTATCCTTTCTATCTACAAATTTTTCTTTTCATTTTATGAATGTTTAACATTTTATTTTGCTACAAGTACTGTTCCTTTTCATTTTGTAAGGAGCCATAACTGCTCAGCAAACAAAAGTTCTACAGAATTTTTTTATTTAATTTCTTTTTACTTTTTTTTTTTTTTTTTTTTTAATAATCTCTGAGCTCAGGGGAAGGGGGAAAAAAAAAAAAAAAGGTGAATGGACATTCTCAAGAAACTTTCAAACCAGCCACTTCTAAACTGGATTCTGCTACAGACACTTATTTGCCAATGTTCCAATGTTTCCAAAGTCATACACAAATTAAAAATAAAAAGCAGAATATTATTTGCTACATATGAAGTTGTAACTAATGAGCTATAAGGTTCATTACACTTACCAACCCAGTGAGATCATTATTCCACTTCTTTAATCATGATGCAATCTCCTTTTCTCCTCGTTTTCTACACTTTCCTGTCTTAAGTTATATGAAGTTCTTTCTTTAGAACCAATGAAAATTGAGGTGGAGGTGGTGCTGAAAAGAGACTCACTCACTGTGTAATTAATGTAATTATATATTGCATTATATATATTATATCACATGTACTGCATAATTAAAAATTAATTTCTATAGTGTTTTACATGAATTAAATTTAATTTCCTGAATTAAATGATAATTTATTGCATGAGTCATAGTTTAAAATTCTGTTGTGCATGCACAAGGACTGACAAAATTGGAACTGTAGAAAGTTAGACATACTAGAACAACCAGAACAATCAAATGAGTGTCACAGCTAATACTCATAGTACTCCTATCTGTCACAATATTTGTCTATTTATGTACATATATATATATATATATATATATATATATATACACACACACATAATTATCTGAATGATAGGATTTTCCTCAATTGAAGCCCGTTTCTTACCTCACCCAGCACCTGGATTTGAAGTCCTCTTATCCTAATAGAGAAATCTGAACTCTAGGATACAACTGTCTTTTTTAGTCAAAGTGTGGCTTTTCCATATTTTCTATACAGCAAAAACCAATACAGGACTTTGCTTTGATCTCCTTACATACAACTTCAAGGATTAAAGGTCCAAATAATCAAGGGCCATAGTTTAGAAATAACTGAGATATTTCCTGAAATCCCGTTTTCCTTCGCACATTCTAGCCCACACTACTCTCTACCCTTTGAGCTAGCATACAGGTAGTCTGTGCATAGGTGCACTCCTGGCTGGTACACACTGGGTTACAGGGACAGTTGTAGCTGGTGTGCACTGAAGTACAAAGCACCGTCATTGCTGACACACATTGCATTACTTTCCATGGTTATGACCCATTGAGAAATATCAGTAAGAGAGACCAATACACACATAAAATTACTGAAAATAAAATCCTACCTTTCAATTCTCTATGATTTTCATAAATACTCAGTAGTGGTTTGATGATCTTTGAGATGAAGGAACACAGATAATCCAGGCCAACTGTTAGGTACTGTGCTTCATTTAAGAGTACTCCCTTAACAGCTTCTTATTAAACTGTATATTCACAATGTTTTTGTTGCTTTGGAATTATGTGTACCTTTCTAGTTTATCTTTTCTTGTTAAGTACTGATTTAATAAAGCACTTAATTAGCTCAGTTATTTCAGAAACATTGCTTTTATATTTGTCCTCATTTTTTATAGTTTTGTTACCTGTTTAACATTTTCCTCTTGATAAAAATGAAAAGTTCTTTGACTTCTGCTTACCTTGTAACCATCCCATCCAGGGGTTTTTTTGGGGGAAAATTTTACTAAGTGGCTGAGTACAGTTTTAACAAATTAAAATTAAAAAGCAAAGTACTTATTTACTGTATATGAAATTGGGACTAATGAGCTAGAAGGTTCAGCACTATTATGCTCACCAACCCAGTCAGATCTTTGTTGGCTAGACAGCTGTCTTGTAGGCAAAGAAGGTCCTTGAAACAGTTTGATTCTGGACGTTGCTGAGTACCCACACTATCTTCTAGGTTTTTTTTTTTCAACATCATTGTTTTTTGTTTTGAGTCCCTGACCTGCTAGTTGTCATAATCTCAATAATCTTACTTTTATCTGAAGTTTTACTTTTTCTGTCTTGCAAGTATGCAGTCCATGTGCTTTGTCACAGATCTTTTTCACAACTCAGTAATTTTTCCAGGAATCTGATTCAAGACTATTCAGAAACACTGTTAGGCATTGGAGTACAGTCAACTGAAGCACAGAGGGGAGGTATATAACTGCCCCGACTAGTGTCAAATTAATTTGGAAATATGTGGTTTTGGGGATGGATAGGTAGTTTCCTGCAACAAAGACTCAATATTACACCTTTTCTTTCATTTTACCTTCTATACTTCCAATGCCCTTTGAAGGACAGAACTGTTTGCTGAAACTTCAGGACAGATAAAGCTTTCAGAACCTTTCAGTTTCATCAATAAAGACTTCAGAAGAAGTAGAGCAAAGGTGATATAGAGAGGGAAGAGAGAAGGGAAAAACATCTTGAAACTCAAAACATTTCAGAGAGATTTGTAAGAATAAACTTCACTTCTATACATTTGAGTAGCCCTTTCAAATGGATTTGGAAGATAAATTTTATAATGTTCATGTTATTATTTTGAATGCAAATTAATTCCTGAGTTTAATTATAATGTATAGTACTTATATTATGATGAATAATCACAACATGCATTGAACAACAAGTATTCTGGATTTGAACTACATATCTGCTGTATTTGAGCTGAATGATGGAGGAAATTATTCAATTAGACACCTCTTGCTTCAACCCCAAGGAGACATGTCTACCAGAGGAGAGAGACTGCAACTATTCTGCATCACTGACCTCGCTAATTCAACTTTCTGTGCATGATTCAGTCATCAAAGCTCCTCCACCTTTTTTGGAAGTCTCTCCCAATACTCAGAAGAAAATTTTGCCTGTCTCTATCAGAAAGTCAGCTAAAATTTGGAGCATAAAAAAGTAGCCCTCATGATTAGTCCAGAAGATTTTTTTATACTGTGAAACATTGTACATTACCTGGAATATTCAAACTAATCCTATTACTGTTGAAATTAATCAACATAATCTTCTATTAAATTATATACCAACTTCCTTGAAACTGCCAAAGTTAAAAAACAAGTGATGCCAGTAGCATCTTTCTATGAAAGATTTTGAATCTTTCATTCTAAGAAAGCCACAGATTTCATGTTATAATTATTTTCTGAGTGCTTTATAATCAATGTTTTGTTTTGAGGTGAATTCTTAGTGTCACTGAAGATTTAATTAGTGTTACTATAGAGTAATTTACTTCTAAGCAAGACTCTTCATCATGTCAAAGATCTTTTTCATGCTATCAAGTATAAATAAATGTTGCTTTAACAAACAGATGTATATAGCCTTTCCCTCCTCCTCAGAGGAAAAATACTAGAATGGCAAGAAGGTTATCTTTTAAGTGAAGCCCAGTAGATGAATTATGATAATTTATTCAGTCTTTCTGACAATATTTAAAGCATTAATTTAGAAGAAAAAGAAGGGGTGATAGTTAACTCTTCATTGGAGACATTTGTCTCCTTGGTTGAAGAGATGTGAATAATCAGCATTTGTTTTTTGTAGGCATGATAATCTGATAAGATCTTGTAGCAAAGCATTGTTACGAGCAACGCCTTTCCCCATTTCTATCTGTTATGGAAATGTCACTGTGTTTATCCTAAGGGAAGATGTAGAGAAAATGTTCCTCCAACTCCTAATAGATTTATTCTTTCTTGCTAAGCCTGAAAAAGAATGCTTTTGACTGCTGTGCTCTGTCTATGAATGGACCCACCAGGAGTACAACATCACTGTGCCCAATTCATTCATACTCTTCCAGTTCACTTGACTGGATCCCAATGATAAACATGGGCATGCCAGAGGCAGTAAGCTCTCTGCACAATAGCCCCACTGTTCATGGGATTTCTGGAGAGAAACATGAGAAACATGTGGACATGGGAAAAAGAATGTTGTGAAGTTTTTCACGTCATTTTATTTTTTGTTTGAAAGAAAATGGGCAACTTCAATACATAAAATTATATTCTTTAGCCAGATATTTACTCAAAGGATGAAATAGCTGGATGATAATCCATGATCTACTTTTGTAGATTTAACTTAGAAATCTTGATGATGCACACAATAAAAAAACCCAGGAATCAGACATATGGTTTGTCATATTCTCCACATTTTACTGCAATCAAAAGTGAGGTAGTGAGGGGAAGAAGGTTGTCTAAAAAAAGATGTTTTCTGAGTATATCAACAGTACAAGTGTGATAGGTTGCTGAATCCAGTTGTCTGATGAGTATGAGACTGCTCTTTGTCCCCAGGTCCAGCCAGTGGCAAGGGTGAGTGCAAATTTTTGATAGGCACACATGCATGAATACACACACTGGGAATATACATACACATGACTAACCACATCTATCAGAAGAGACAAAAAGCATAGCAGTCAAACAAGCTTGGATGGGCTCATAGCATCAATGGGTTCATACCTGTCTCCTCTCTACTGAACAAGGTTGAAATCTCCTGACAGACTACCTAATATACATGGATACATATACTTATATACATTATAACTTTTGACACTCAATCGACCTAGTATTTGCTTCCAGATCTCCAGATCCCTCAAGCTGCTGGTACTGAAATGTACAAGGTCCCAGGACTCATAGCCCCCCTCCATTACCAGGTTCACAGAATCACAGAATATGCCAAGTTGGAAGGGACTCACAAGGATTATCAAGTCTGACTTCTGGCCCTCCACAGGACGTGACATGCCTGAGAGTATCATCCAAAGGCTTCTTGAACTCTGTCCATTTTGGTGCTGTGACCACTTCCCTGGGGAGCCTGTTCCAGTGCCCAGCCACCCTCTGGGTGAAAAACCTTTTTCTAATATCCAGCCTAAACCTCTCCTGACACAGCTTCAGGCCATTCTCTTGGATCCTGTCACTGATAGCCACAGAGAAGAGATCAGTATCTGCTCCTCCTCTCCCCCTCATGAGGAAGGTGTAGCCTGCAATGAGGTCTTCCCTCAGTCTCCTCTTCTCCAGGATGAACAAACCAAGCAACCTCAGCTGCTCCTCACATGGTTTCCCCTCAAGTCCCTTCACCATCTTCATCGCCCTCCTTTGAATACTCTCTAATAGCTTAATATCTTTCTTATATTGTGCTGCCCAAAACTGCACACAATATTCTAAGTGAGGCCACCCCAGTGCAGAGAAGAGTGGGACAATCCCCTCCCTCAACCGGCTGGTGATGCTTTGCCTGATGCCCCCCAGAACACGGTTGGTATTCCTGGCTGCCAGGGCACTGCTGGCGTATTCTACTTGCCATTGACCAGGACCGCCAGGTCTCTTTCCATGGCACTGCTTTCCAGCATCTCGTTCTCCACATCTACACGTCTTTTAAATACCTCCAGGAATGAGGACTCAACCACTACCCTGTGAAGCCTGTTCTCATGAAGAATTTTTTTCAAATAGCCAGTCTAAATCTCCCTTAGCACAACTGGAGAACATTTCCTCGTTCCCTATCATTTGTTACTTGGGAAAAAAGACCAACATTCACCTTGTTATAACCTCCTTTCAAATAGATGTAAACAGTGATAAGGTCTCTCAGCCCCAAGCCTCCTTGTCTTCAGGTTAAATACTACCAGTTCCATTAACTACTTTTCACAAGACTTGTGCTCTGGACCCCTCTCCAGTTTCATTGCCTTTCTCCGGACATGCTCCAGAACCTCAATGTATGTCTTGTAGTGAGGGGCAGATACTCGAGGCTCAGCTTCACCAGTTCTGAGTACAGGGGTATGATCACTGTCCCTGTCCTGCTGGTCACGCAATTTCAGATACAAGCCAGAATACCATTGGCCATCTTGGCCACCTGGGCACACTGCTGGCTCATGTTCACTGGCTGTTAACCAGCACCCCCAAGTCCTGTATTGAAAGGCATCCTTCCAGTCCTTCTTCCCCAAGCCTGTAGTGCTGCATGGGATTGTTGTGACTGTTTGCCAGCTGGATGAAGCTCCATTCAACACCACTCTCTGGGACAGCTATCCAGCCAGTTTTTCTCCTAGTGAAGAGTACACCTACCTATTCAGCCAGTTTCTCCAGGATAGTGCTGTGAGAATCAGTGTCAAAGGTTTTACTGAAGTCCAGGTGAACCACATCCACAGTCTTTCACTCATCCATTAAGGGTGCCATTCCTCATAGAATGAGATCAGGCTAATCAAGCAGGACCTGCCTTTCAATAACCCATCACCCTTTGACTTGTTGCAACTTCATCATTGCCTACCTGAAAAACTAATAATCTGAGGGCTGTACCGGTGCAAGAAGCTTTCTCTTCACATGTTTAACTTGCATAAGATACGGGTCTGGGCTGCATATTGGGTCATTGATTTCCTTGAGAAGTCTCCCATGACAATGAACCATCTCTTTTGATTTATGGAAGCAGTTTTGACACAGGGCCTGGACTGACAACCTTGGAGATGTCTCCAGCTGTGATGAACCATAGTCCTTGTGATCAGTTCCACTTGCCAGGGCACCTGGGAAGGCTGGGCAGTACAAAGGAGATGAACCTGTTGTTTCAGACAGGAACTGGTTCCTATTGCCCCCTATGCCTTTAAGTCTCCACATTTAGACAGATGGAGGGAGGATAGGGAATCCTCTGTATCATATGTCCTGTCTGCCTGTTGGACCTGTTCCATGAAAGGTAGAGTACAATTCCAGTAGTATTCCAGTGAAGTTTCAATCTCTCTCTCACACTCCCTGGTGCTTCTTAACCTACACTCCTTTTCCCAAAGCTCTGTCACTAAGCAGAGGAGTTCCTGTACCTTTGCACACTCCCCAAGTTACTGCCATCAGGTTCTGGCATAAGAGCAGAGGACACACTGCATCTGATACTACAGTGGCAGCATGGAACTCTGTCTGGGTAGCTGTGACAGTCATCATGGGTACAGAGTTTAGAGTAGACATGGCTTCTGGCAGTTGTATACCACTATACCCTGGTCAAACTGGCAGAGCTGCAGTCCCCTTCCTGTATGCCCTTATTGTGCCACCTTCTGCCATGTGAACTGCTGCTCCATGCCCATGCTGATGTGCCATGGTTAGGTTGGTCATTCTGTTCTCAGTGCTCCTGAGAGTATCACTGGGAATACCCAGAGGCTTCTTTTATTGAGGGCAGGGGCGTATTTGTCACCATTTCTCCTGTCCTTGACAAGTTCCATCAGCCACTATCATGCAATATGCAGGCTCTAGGCAGCTCTCTCCACTCCTCGGAGGTTTCCCCAGTATGGCAAAGTCCCCCATGCACATGCTAGACTTCTCCTCTGTGCATTATGCTGGCACCAGAGCTGCTTATTGAGTTACATATCAACTCATATTAGTTTAACCAAAGAAAAAACTTTTTATTATAGATTGTCAGAACCACATCAAAAGTAATTAAACACAGTTGCATAGATTGCTGGACTGATGGAATGAAGCTTTTATTATTTCCCCCAAAATTAACATTTTTTAACATAGTTCTGGCATTGAGAGGTAGAACTTCATTCATACATCAAAATATTTTCCTGCAGTTTTATCAAAAAGAAAAGCCTCTTCACTTATTGCTAAGTTGAACTGAAAATTCTCAAGAAGGTAAATAATAGAACCATTTGATTACCATTTCTTTTGAGTTTCTAAAAGGAAAATATTAACTCAGATTCTTAGCAAAGTATTAATCTCATCAAACAAATATAAAGTGGCAGGGTGGATTAATCTCACCTAATAGATGTCCACAGTGCAGAATCTTTATCTGAACCAGTCATGTAAAACTCTCGTATAATCAATGGACAGAAAAGGCATTTAGAGGGTCTGATTCAGCTGACTTATTTTAGATACTTATATTTGAACAAATATCTATTTCTCTCCAGTGACTAAGAAAGGAACTTAGAATGACTAGCTCCAATGTCATGCAAACATACTTCTAATGAACTGCAGAATCCAGTGGACTAGGACCAAATTAGGACTTGACTTATTCCCACGAAAGTATAACATTGGATTTTAAGATTCCTTTAGAACACTAGTGTTACAAAGCACATTAACTTTTTTCCCAGATATCATTATCACTTCTTCCTAAAAACATTGAGTTACATTTTGATTAATCTTGACCTGCTGTCTTTTAATCTGTTTTTACATATGACTGATGCAAATTTCATAGGTAAACTGAGAGTTTAGGCATTTTAGTTTTACAAGAAAATTTTATCTGGAATTAAGCCATACAACTAAATTTAGGGGTCTACAGTTCAGAAGTCCAGCTCCAGAATATATGCATGTAAATTTACATGCATGCATGAGCACAGGATTCAAATCAGTTGTCTAATTGATTCAGAACAGATGGACCTACTGCCATTTGAGACACCTGAGCATATCTGAGACATTCCTCTAAGTCTAGCAGCTGTGTTACCAGGCATAAATGACCCTGTCCTTGTGGGACAGACCCAAAGCCAGCTGTGACATCTCACTTAGATATGTGCCTGTGCTCAGGCAACTAAATAGACCTCCTACACAATGCACTCACCAGGGTCTGAAGAGCCGTTTTGCTGAGCAGGACGTTGACAAATTGAATAGAGAAGAGAATAGGTGTGTTTTGGCATTTTTTGATTTTGTTTGGATTTTAATTTTTTTTTTTCTGAAAGAATGAGGACTGGAAAATTTATTGGTGCTTTGTAATCACTTTAATAAAATTAGCTAATTAATTATTACTAGAAGAAGAATTGGCTAAATTCAATAAAAAATAATATTAAAACCCAAGAAATGTTGTGTATTTTGAGGAACTGCCTTGCAAACTGGGACAACAGGTTAGTAGTACAAGACAGTTCTGCAGAGGGAAGATAATTTGGCAAAAGAGACAAGCAAGTTATCCAACAGACACTGTCTCAGTATACAACGTTGAATTTCTGTTTTTCTTCTAAGGGACATACATCTGCACCTTAATTTGATGCAAAAATATTGCATAATGATTCCTTAATTTATTGGATATTGATCCTTAAGCATTTCATCATATATACAGATGCAGAAAATTTATGCTGCATTTTTTCACATGTATGTTTGCTTGAAAAATGAAGGTACATTAGTCTGAGTATTCAATGTGTTATCAAGAGGAAAAATATAAAATTTTTCAACTACATAGACTCCTTGTCTTCAGGTTAAATACTGCCAGTTCCGTTAACTACCCTTCATAAGGCTTGTGCTCTGGACCCCTCTCTGGTTTCATTGCCTTTCTCTGGACATGCTCCAGCACCTCAATGTCTTTCTTGTAATGAAGGGCAGATACTCAGCCTGCCTCCAAAGGAGATGTGCTCCATTCCTCTGACCATCTCCATGGCACTTCTTGGGACTCACCCCAACAGATCCATGTCTTTGTTATGTTAGGGACCCCAGAGGGTGGAGTCTCAAGAGTAGAGTAGAGATGCAGAATCACCTCCATCAACTTGCTAGCCATATTTCTTTTGATGCAGCCCAGGATAGTTGGGGCTGCTCAGCCTGGAGAAGAAAAAGTTGCATGGAGAGCTCCTAGCAACCTTCAAGTATCTGGGACTCTGTCAGGAACTGCAGTGATAGGACAAGGAGTACTGTGTACAAATTGAAAGAGGGGAAATTTAGATTAGATACTAGGAAGAAATATTTTACTGTGAGAGACACTGGAACAGGTTGCCCTGTTGTGGATGTTCTAGCCCTGGCAATGTTCAAAGAGAGGTTAGATAAGGCCTTGGGCAACCTGGTCTAGTGGAAAGTATCCCTGCCCATGGCAGGGGAGATTAAGACTAGATGACCTTTAAGGTCCATTCCAACCCCTTAACATTGTATGATTCTATATTAAGCTCCTCATCCACCAACATCCACAAATTCTGCTCAGAGCTGCTCTCAATCAGTTCTCCACTCAGCCTGTATTTGTGCTTGGGATTGCTCTGACCCATGTACAGGACCTTGCACCTGACCTTAATGAACCTCATGATGTTCACACAGGCCACCTCTCAAGCCTGTCAAGGTCCCGCTGGATTGCATCCCTTCTTTCCAACGTGTTGATTGTTTATTTTGTGTACTTTCAATTTCTATATATCAAAACTTTGAGATATTTGTACTTTGATCTATTAATTTAGGTATAGATATCCAACGTGGAAATATTTCACTTTAGAATTGATCAGCAATGGGGAGAAGAGTAACTCTTCTCTCCCAGTAACAAAGGTTTTTTAACTGCATATGTGCAATAGACAGATATACAGACCTCTGGTCAGATGGCATATAGAATTATAGAATCATCAAATCATTTAAGTTGGAAAAGACACTTAAGATCATCAAGTCTGACTGTTAACCTAACACCACCAAGTTTCCATTAAACTGTCATTAATCCCCCATCATGCCACTAAACGTACCATGAATGCAAACTTATATTTCCTCATGGGATTCCTTTCCGTTTTCATGAAGGCTGAATCATTTCCCAAACAATCCCTGCATATAGAAATGAGATGGCCTCATTATCTCCAGTCTGTTGCCTGGAATAGTAAATAACTCTCTCTTCCCTTTCATTGTAATGACCTTTGGGGTTGTAGTTGTGGAGGGGAAATGTATTAGCATTGCTTTTTACATTTAGCAGCAACTGTCCCTGAACTTTATTTGAGTGATGGGTGGTTCTTCACAGAAATTCCAAACAGAAAGGAAGAACACTTGCAGCAGAATAAAAATACAGAAAAAAACCCCAACCTATGTCTGTGATGGGTTTGATAAACCCCAAAAAACTCGGATTAAGGTTTTAGTTTTAACTAGGCCCCAGTTTCATGGGTCATGTGGTTAGGGACAAGCATCAGCTGACTTAAGTGACCAGTGAGATATTTCATCCCATC
>JAWWEU010000001.1:74710010-74740694 GCA_035583155.1 Acropternis orthonyx
AGAGGAGAGGAGAGGAGAGGAGAGGAGAGGAGAGGAGAGGAGAGGAGAGGAGAGGAGAGGAGAGGAGAGGAGAGGAACCCTGTGTATTATTGTCTGTATAGTCCCTTTTGGGAGACTTTGAACACATACTTAAGTCTTTGTAGATAATTATCTGAAAGCATCTGTTAAATGATCATTATTAGTCTACTTGACAAATAATGGGAGGATGTCTTAGAAAATGAAGGGAATAAAAGAGAAAACATAATGGTGTTAACATAGAGATCTATGAGGCATACAATTCTTAGAAATTGCTTAAAGTTCTTACTACAACAAAGCAAGTATAAAATAATTACAAAGAAAACCAAAGGCAATCAGAGGTACACAATGACTTTCATAAGAAGAAAAGTAAATAGGCTAGAATCCATCAGCTTGGAAAAGAGTAGCCAGTAGAGGATATGCTAGTGCTGTAAACACCTGGATAGATAGAAAAGGCAAACAGGGAATAATTATTTTCTGTTTCCCATTATCTTAAAAAGCAAACAAATCAAAACCAAAACCCAACATACAAACTCCCCACCCTACAAAACCATTCTTACTAAATAATAAAGTAGAAGGCTTTAAAACAACTTTATATATATATATATATAACAAAGTTACTTTAAGAATTGCACTGGCTAGTAACTCTAAAAGTATGACTGCATTCAAAAATAAAGTATGCAACTTTAAAATGGATAGCTTTAGGCTATGCAGTCGATGTAAACACTACATTCCAGCAAGGTTCTAAAGATTAGAAGCTTGGAAGCTTGGAGAATATTTCAAAGGGAAACTTCCTTGTCTTTTTTTTTTTTTCATTACATTTTTATTGCAAGACTCTGTAAATCACTGTTAAAAACAGAATACTGGTCTGCATGGAGCATTTGTTTTGCCCTAATATAACTGTTATTGTGTTTTTAACTGCTGTGTAACCCTATACCTAAGCCTGCTACATACAAGTCCTAAGGTATTCTACTACAATTTAATTTTCTGTATAAAGAGTAATACCAATAAAACCTCTTTTTAGTCATCTCCCCATAATCATCCATCCAGAAACTGCAATATATTTCAAAATTCAGTATATATTTGTCATAATGTTTAAATAATGTGCATTGTGCAGTACCTATCAAATATTTGGGGCCTTGTTGGAGTACTTTTCTTAGGAAAATAAAACAATTATATGAGGTTTTGATTGTTCAGTGATGTTAATTGTGAAATTAGCAATAATAATGTTTTTCTGATTATAGTGTAAGCAAACACAATTAATTTCCTTGCAAATTCTTCCCAGGCTTATGTTTCTCAGCAAAGGTTTAAACCATCTTTGTCCTGTCCCCACTCAGTGTGTGCTGCAAGGGCCTTCCTACCAAATGACAAAGTTTTCTTTACTTCCAGGATTTATAGCTGCAATAGAAACAATACTTCAGCATATTTAAATTTAATGGCCTATTCTTTCCAAACTGCAGTTCTTTCCATCTACTTTAGAAAACTCTTCCTGAGTTAGTACTTGCTTTGGTCTTCTGTATATTTGTTTTGGAAAGTGACTTCTGTGATTACAGTTACACAGAGAAATTGGTCTGCTTCAGGTCACTTGTTAGCTTCAAAGTACACAGCATACCATGGTTTATGCTTAGATTGATTATGGCAAGCTTTGTCACAAGCTGATATGCTACATATCAGTTACCTCTTGGCTTCCTTCAATTCTTATGTAATACTTTTGGAATCATAAGACAAGAATATTTTGTCAGTGCAGTTAGTTCAGGGTATAAGACATTATGGGAAGTATTGGAACTGAATATATTTTGTTGGCGATTAAAATTTTGTGGGGATGGAACTGTTTAAAAGAATGAAAAATGAATAATTTTAAAGTTTTAAACAAAACTTTGCTGCATTCATTCATTAGCAACACAAGTTGTCCTAAGGATCAATTTATTCACTGTGGTAATCATTATTGCACTATATACACCACTATTCAGCAATCTTTTCTTAGGTTACCTGTGAGTACACAATGTCATGAAGCTCATGTTCTATCATCGGTGCTGATGGCTGCAAGGCCTTGGTGGCTCCTCCTCAAAGTAGAAGTGACAATCTTCTTATTCTTATGATTTTCTTTGTTTATACCTGATAGTCTTGCTTACAGCCCCTTGGTAGGTTTTTCTCTGCTCCTGTGTTGGGAAACAACATTAACTGTTCAATACACACTCAGAGAAGAATGCAGGAAAACAAGTGATTCAATGCTTGCCTTGAAATAAACTGTTGATTTTGGAGCAACATAATCACTGTTTGTTGAATAAGTACAAATATTATTTTTCCACTGTTCTGAAATCTAATTTTTATTATGGTATTTGGAATTTATTTCCATGTAATATGTAATTGCTACTGTACAGTATTAAACCTAGCACTGGCACTAAATTTGGTGAATATTATTTACCTGTTCTCCTAATCTTATTTTTTTTTAAATATCTCATTGCTTGGAGACAAAAAATCCATTTGAAAATTAAGGTACTGATATAAAGATATTAAATTTTAATCAGATATAGACATGGAAATTCTATGTCTATTATTGCAGTGACAAGCAGTGACAGTCATCTACCTTCTTTGTCTCTGTGGTGCATGTAACAGAAGTAGGATGAATGCAAAGACAGGTCATGATTCCAATATGGATACACTCATTTATTAGTAGTAGTGAGATAAACAGCTATTTTTTGAGAGTACATTCCGATATATCTTCAAGTGTTCTTCTAAGAGACTTAATTTAATACTGCATACATATGTGTGACAAAGTATGTCAGATTCTAGAATAAACTGAGGAAATTTAAAGTGCAATTTGATTTCTTCCACATAAGTTAACCCATTTTAAGAATTAGTTGTAGATTACCAAGTATTAACTCTTCTAGAAATACTTTCAAATTGATAGTCAATAATAAAAATGTCTGATACTTGTGATATTTGACTATACTAATCTGTAGCTTAATTTATGAGATAAGAAAATATATTGTCATAGCTGCATAAGACAACCTTAGATAGAACATGTTATGCAGCTACTAGCTCAGGCTGTGACCTTTAATTCTTGTTTTGTAACAGTTTAAATTAGGTTTAGTTTAACTTCATTTATTTATTTATTTTTACCAGCAGTAGATCAACAGTACAGTGTTCCTACTTTGAAGTAACTGTTCAGAGACAGGTTTAAAGCAGTGTCTTTTACTGCAGTCTTAGTAACACTTGCTGTATCAGTACCTTTCTCTGATCTCACATATTTCCCACAGTCCTTTGCAGATCTTATCTCAAGTTGCACCCTCTGAGTTCAATGTTTTATAAAAAAAGAGTAAAAAAAAGAAGAAAAAAAAATCAATGTGTGCATGTGTGTGTGCTTAAATGTCAGCTTTCTATAAAGGTGTTCAAAGTCATGCAAACAGTCCAAGGAGTTACAGATACCAGTGAGCCAGAAATAACAGAGATATATTGTGCAGTTGTGTTGAGTACTTGGTAAATTAAATAATCAACTCCAATATAAGACTACTTGCTCAACTGAGATCTCAGTAAGGTGATTAAACAATTCCCAGTCTGGCATGTATCACCTTTAAAATTGCGAAGTTCAGATCTTGAAGGCAGTAAAATTATTAGTCTTAGTAGAGAACTATAGTCTTCTGCTTTTTAAAAAAAATACGATCCAGGATAATTAAACCAATATAGACATGAATGCAAATAATATTTTCTGAATATGTATAAGGCATATTTCAGGTGCATTTTTGTACTAAAACTGAAAAGCTAATTAATTCTCTACATTCCTTATTTCTGCATAAAAAACATGTTCCAAAAGGTGAGTTTTAAAAAAAAATCTGAGTATTTTCTTCTATTTTCAGACTGCTTCAGCACCAGCATTTTAGCATTTATTAGGTTAGAAATATGCTCTGAAGAATTTTTGGGCATATCTTTAATTCTTGTAGACTTGGCTAAAATGCTAATAATATGTGCCAAATTATATTTGTTTCTAATTACTTTTTTCAATTAATACTGGCACTTTACACTGCAATCAAATAACCTTTTTTGTTCCCAAAACTTTTTGCAATGCCCAGATATATAATTTCTCTGAGCTTTACAAAGTGTGCTTCCTTACCCCAGGATTTTACAGAACTCTCAGTGTTGGTAGTTCTTGTCTTCTTGATTACAGTGTTATTTCGCAGCTGTGCTCCTTCTAAGAACTGCTTCCATGAAGTGGAGAAGATAGATAGCAAAACAGATTTGCTACTGTGAAGATTTTCTTGCTTAAGAAGGGTAAATCCATCTGCCTCTGTTAAACAGTTGATAATGTCTGAGCATAAGCAAGTTCAATGTGTTTTCTATCTCCGTTTTGCAGAGTTGGCAATTCTAACTCAATTTGTCAAACTATGGCAAGAAGCAAGTATAAATGACATATTTTGCTAAAAATATGTAAATACATGAAAATATGAAAATATCAGCTGAAAAAAACTAATGACTCCTTTGATACCATCTTGTGTGACACTAATGGCTTGTTGATGAAAACTGTACTGACTGAAATTAGTTCAGAGAGAAGCCTGCTAAAGCTTGGAGGCTGATGGGTGGGAAAGGCAAATGCACAATAATTAATATAGTTTTTTGGATAAATTATTCTGCCGATTGAGTCAAATTGGCATGGTCTTGGTATGAGAGATGTGCATTTTTTGTGCCTGAAGTACGTGCTGCTATGTTGGATATTGCTAATGATGTGAGGAGTGTGGGCAGGTGACCTGCTCTGCCCTACCTGAGTTGTGTTTACCTTTAGCTGAACAGAGCAACAAAAAGCCCTTTTCATAAAGAACTGGATGAACTGAAGAATTATTGTGCCATGTTAAAGTGATGAATGAAGTGTACTTTGAACTTTTATAGCTTTAAATTACTTTATTTAAAATATAGCATATTTTTATATAGGGGAGGGACATGGATTGAGGATGAATTGTTTTGTTTGAAATACAGGTCTCTTTCTTAAAAGTGAGTCAGGAACCAAGCTCCATTTTTATTCAAACCTACATTAGTTTGGTGAGTTCATTTACAGTATGATGTTTAGTAAGGTTAAGGGATTTGCTGAGTAAAATGAGTGAAATTTGAACCTCTAAGTGCCATGAAAAGGAAATAAAGAAATCAGAGGAGCCCACAAAGGCTCTAGTTTGCTGGTAGGACTTGTGACCATGGGGTGAACAAACACTGGAACAGTTTGTTCCCAAAGAACTGCACCCTGTGGAAAGGACCCATACTGGAGCTGTTAATGAAGAACTGCAGCCCATGGACCTCATGCTGAACCAGAAGAGTCGTCCTTCCCCTGAGCAGGAAGGAGTGGTAGAGACGATGTGTGATAAATTTAATGCAAACCTCCATTCCCAGTTCCCCTGCACCACTGAAGGGGAGGAGGTAGAAAAAGTCAGGACTGAAGCTGATCCCAGAAAGAAGGGAATGGGAAGGCGTTTTATGATTTGAATTTAGTTCTCATTATCCTACTCCAATTCACTTGGTAATAAATTAATTTCATTTTCCTCAAATCAAGTCTGTTCTGCCTATGATGGTAATTGCTGCAGGATCTCTCCCTGCCCTTATCTTGACCCACAAGCCTTTTGCTGTATTTTCTCTCCTTTGTCCCATTGAGGAGGGGAGTGATAGACTGGTTTGGTGGGCACCTGACATTGATCCACAGTCAGCCCACTATGACAATTTTTATTTTATTTTCATCTATGTCCAAAACATTCTATAACCACTAACTGAAAGGAAGCACAAAGATCTTGTTATGTTGTAAAGCCATCTTTGTTTTGTTATATGCATTGTATGTACATTTCTCAGTAAAAGCAGATAGAGGAGGGAGCCTTTAAAGGAGACAAAATCAGATTTTCAGTTTTCTGTAGGCTTAGCTGTGGGTCTCTGGGGGAAAGTGTACTCAGTAATTAAATATTGCAACAGAACATACAAGACTTTGGCAGATTTTTCTTTGGTTTATGTGTTGACAAAACAGAAGTCTCAAGTAGCTTTCTAGCAGATTATAAATGTTTTTGAAAGTTTTCCTAGGTTCATACAATACTTTACTTCCTCAAAACTAAGTCACTCACCTTAGACATGTCATTAGTCTTCCTTCCTTCCTTCCTTTCTTCCTTCCTTCCTTCCTTCCTTCTTCTTTTTTTTCTTCAGTTTTTTTTTCTTGCTTTTCACTTTCTCTTCTCTTCTCTCTCTTCTTCACTTTTTCTCTTTTCATGTGTCTACCCCACACTGAATCAAATGTTTTAGATTGAACACAGCACACTGTCTTGAAAAAGTAGAATTTGGACAATAAGGCATATATTATATCTTGTCATTCAAATGTGAATACTTGGGGTAAAACAGACTTTAAAAGATGTCAGTAATAATGTACACTGTATTTTCACAGACTAGATAGTCACCTTTTTACTAGGGGTGAAATCTCATCAATATCTCAGCAACAGCAATTTCAAAGATGTTTAAATTAACTTTTTTTTTTTTTCCCGTTTGGACATGTGTGAGTAAAAACCACAATATGAATCTCAAAAATTATAACTCTAACTTTAAAAGAAGTACATTATTTTGGCATGTTTCCTGAACAAGAGAGATATCTCTTTCTGAAAGACTCAGTATAATTTTCTAAAACAATTATTCTAATTTCAAAAGATGTAGAATATGACAAATATGTTTATGTTTCAATTTCAAGAAACAGAATTTCCAAATTTCTCAGATAAATGGTATATTATGCTTTTAGATCATATTTTTATTTTCCCTTGTCCCTACCTCCTCCCAGGAACCATAGGAAAAATTGAAAAAAATGTAATTACTTAGTTGTGCTTTTGTTTTAGTAGGTATCTGCATTTTTTCTATTAAAAAGATCCTCAACCTGCAAAAGCCAGCATGTTCTCAACAAGCATTTATATTTACATCAGCTGAAGGTGGGTTCAGTGTCTTTCCTGGGCAACACAATTATTTACTGCTACTTTACTGCTTTGGTAAACAAACATACATAACATATGCAGTAGTTAAAGCATCAAGATCTGATAAGTGCTACTTTAAAATTTTTTTCACTTTCAATGTTCTCTGCTAGAAAATATGCTGAAAAAGATTTTTTGTGATTAGAAAAGAATCCATATAACTGAGAATAGTGACTGCTCTGCAAGGATATTTTTCTTCTTGTACTGGCAGGCTGCAGTGTAGCTGTTTTCTTCGTATCTTTCAGATACACAAGGATCTTGTCCTTGTCTCATTTATATTTATAGGTAGCTTACACTGAACCTATGTGGAAACAGCTATGTGTCTTAGGGTTTGGTTGTGTCTTTTTTTTTATAGAAGTAACTTTGTTAACCTCATTAAAAGTTCACAGAAAACTAGGTAAATTATATAACTCATTTATCTTCTTTTACTAGTTGTGTGAAACTATGAGAATGATATGAACTGTATACTGCATATAGTTTCATGCAGTCAAAATAAATTTATATACATATATATAGTTTACAAGGCAAATATGTAAATAAATAAATAAGAGTGATATTACTCTGATATGCTTCAATGCAGGCTTTAGAAATTCAGTTTAAGTAAATAAGCAAATTAAAAGTGTACTCAACTATACATTATGAGTGTTCTATAAAGTGATTTATAATATTGCAAGTGCAAATGAAAGTAACCTTGATTTAATCTAGTTATCTACTTTCAAAAAACCAAAAGCAAGTTCACTACAGTTATGAAGGCAATGTGTTGGTGGGGAGGGGCAGGGTGTGTATTTTTTTATTTATTTGGTTTTATGAATTATCAAATATATGTTGTTTGAAATAAAGGTTGAGATAAGAATGACCAAAAGGTTTGAACTGACATAGTTCCGACAACTTCCATGGAAAAGCACTGTACCTCTTTTCACTAGTCTGTGATCTGGTTGGTGATTTTCTGAATTCTTTAATTCTTGTCTTATTATTTTTCTTGATATGTTACCCAACTTTAGAAGGAATTTTCTTATACAGAAGAATAATTAAATGGTGTTTTTAAGAGGGCAACATTATTACCCCTAACTTTTAAACCTGCAAGGAACTAGATCTTTATACAGAGAAATTTGGTATAAAAATTAAAAACAGTAACATTTCTGCTGTTTCCATAGTACCAATCTAGAGTTAGCTCCTGATTTCTAGCTTTCTGAAGTTAAGAACTACACATTTTTCTGCCATAAAAGAAAACCTTCAATGGTAGTTTTTTTAAAAACTTCTAATCACATCCTCTCTATCCCCACTTTATATTTTGTTTGTTACTCTCATAAAAGTGCAAAGTAAATGTTTGAAACACCATTAGTAGGAAAGAATGGAGACCATCCCTTCCCATTGTGGCCACTGCCAATTAAGTACTAAATAATTTTGTACCAGAAATGTTTATTGAAAGTACAGTATTTTTTTTGCTGAACTGAGTAATAGAAATATCTTTCATGTGCTCTGAGAGTAATTAGCAGATGATGACACTCTAAGCCTTGGGTATTTGTCTCATGAATCCCAAGCAACCTTAGGTATCATACAGATTTAGCATATTTAGACAATGAAAGACTAGTAGCAAAACAGATGGCATCTCAGTTTGTGTGTGTTTAAAGAATTAAGTGGGATTATTGTTGCATTAAATGTGTCTTCTTAAATGTGAAGAAGGAGAAGCTTAATTCCCTACAACCCAGAATATATTTTATTGATTTCCCATTTCACTAAAAGTTCTCATTAATTATTCAAGCTCAAAAGAAAATATATTACTAATCCAACCTACTAGCAACAAATATGTAAGGAACTGAATTTTTTTAATTCCAGATTTCAGTTTGATTGGATATATGCATGTGTGTGTGTATACCTGTACGCCTATATATATATGTGTAAAATATTAATTTCATGAAGTTAACTTTATGTACATAATTGTGTATAGATAGACTATGCATCTGTGTACATATATGCCTGCATATAGACACAGATATAAAATATCCATTGGAATTAAGTCAGCCACTGAGAGCCACTACTCAGCTCTTGTGAGACCCCTATCTTAAGTACTTCTTTCAGATCTGGAACACAAGGACCTGGACCACGTGGAATGAGTCCAGAGGAAGGCCACAAAGATGATCAGAGGTCTGGAACACCTCTCCTATGAAGACAGACTGAGACCATTGTGGTTATTTAGCATAGAGAAGAGAAGGCTTCTGGGAGACCTTATAGTAGCCTTTCAGTACCTGAAGTCACCTACAAGGGAGCTAGAGAGAGACTTTTTACAAGGCTTGTAGTGATAGGACAAGTAAGAATGACTTTAAACTGGAAGATGGTAAGTCTGGATTAGATATTAAGAAGATATTCTTTATTGTGAGGGTGATGAGATAGTGGAACAGGTTTCCCAGAGGCACTGTGCACATCCTGGAGATGTTCAAGGCTAGGCTGGATGGAACTTATTCCTGTTCCAGTGGAAAGAGTCTTTACCCATGGCAGAGGGATTGGAACTAGGTGATCCTTAAGGTCCCTTTCAAGTCAATCTATTCCATGATTCCATGATTTGAGGAAATTTGTACTTCTTAGAATGTGGATATATGCACTCAGAAGGTGTAAATAAGTGTTTCTTCTGACATCTTTGTTCAGGTGAGCTGATACAGTAGAGAGATTAATCTGAAATGTTAATTCTGAAGAATCCTAGGCAGTGTATCGTATTTTTAATAAAAAGTTAGGAGTGACCCTCTCTACTCTGCAGTCAGGCAATGTTCACAGAGGACTCTGGCTATTCCATTCAATTTCATGTCTTTGTTCTCTGCTAATGCAAGGAATTGTTAGTATAAAATTGTCAAGAAAACTGGAGAATATTTGAATAAGGTCTGTCCCATTGAAATGTGCTATAAATTACAATCGTTATTTAGCAATATAATTTTTCTTACATAATTTCTCTTTCATATATAATTTCTTCAGAGAAAGAGGAGTCACACATGTCACTGTTGACATGTGATGGGCCTAGATGAGAGCAAAATCCTTACCTAATCCTGTTGAAACACATCTTAACTTAGTGAATTTATCAACCAGTCTTAGATGCTTTAAGTCCCAATAACTTACCAGAGGGCATATTGAGAGTGATGACAACTGCCAACTTTTCTGCTGGATCCCATCATCATGTCCATGGGACAGAAGGATCATGTAATTCTTTCAAAAATGTGTTCATGTGTGATTAAAGAGCCTCAGTGTCCAAGTGCATTTAGTATGTAGTGTCATTTTTATCTTAAATTTATCTTAAAATTGTCTGAAGGAAAAATTAACCACCAAGTATTAGAACATGAAATATATATGAAATAGTATCTTTTCTCCTGAATACAGCTTCCTCTTATATTCCTCTTACATTATTATAAAATGCTCAGCCTTGTAAATGTAGTGGCAGGGAGCTACAAGTTATGTAGAATAAAAACAAAACAAAACAAAACAAAACCTCAAACAAGAAAGGGGGGAAAAAGAGCAGAGGAATCAAATTAAAAAAAAAAAAAAAAAAAGCCAGAATAATGAAGTTTCACATACTTAAATGTCTAATTTTTTTACAAAGAACTCATCCAAGTTGTGATGGATTGACCTTGACTGGACAACAGCTGTCCACCAAAACCACTCTATCACTCCCTTCCTTGATGGGACAGAGGAAAGAAAATATAACTAAAGGTTTTTGGGTCAAGATAAGGGCAGGGAGAGATCACTTAGCAATTACTGTCACAGGAAAACAAGTTTGACTCAGGGAAATTAATTTATTAACAGTCAAATCAGAGTAGCATGAGATCTAAAACAAGATCTTAAAACACCTTCCCTTCACTCCTCCCTTCTCTCCAGGCTCAACTTCACTTCTGATTTTTGCTACCTCTTACTCCTCAGGGGAACTGGGACAGGGTATTGCAATCAGTTCATATGCTGCTTTTTCCAACTCACACTCTTCTTGTACTCCTGCATGTGGTTCCACTCAGGTGACAAACATCCAGGAACTTCTCTAACATGTGCCCTTCCCAGGTATTGCAGTTCTTCACTAACTGCTTCAACCAGGATCTTTGCCACAGGGCACTCCAGGGCTTGCAAGTGGATATCTGCTCCACCATGGACCATCATGGGCTGCAAAGGAACAGCCTGAGTCATCATGGTTCTTCTTGGAGCTGACTGGCATTGACTCTATTGGACACAAGAAAAGCTTCTAGTGCCTTCTTAACAGAAGTCACCCCTGCAGCCCCCTTGATAATAAGAGCTTGTCAAGCAAACTCAATACACAAGTGTATAATATAGAAGTGATCTTTCTTATCTTATTTTTAATGCAAAATCAAGGAGGTAATTCCTGAAGTATACAATTAAGTATTTGTTTTCTGCATTTCCTAGAGAAGTAACAAATGTCTCAAATATGTGTGTTCAACAGAGCAACAAGGATTTTGCATGACTTTTACTTCTCTGGTATTTCTAGTTTGTTATGGTAGTTCAGAGGTAAAGTACTTAAACTTTACCTGTTAATAGACATTTAATTTAATATAGCTTCTTTGGTCAGTGTGATGACTAATGCACCTTGAGAAGGGTGGCATTTGTCAAGTTTACAAGTTTATCTTTCCCAGCATCTAGGAAGAATTATTTTCTCCTGCTAATATTCTCTATTATGTGTTTTTACCGTGAAAACAATAAAAAGAATTTAAGCAAACAAGTATAATAATGGCAATCTGCCATGGTTTAACCATGCCAGCAATTAAGCACAACACAGCTGCTTGCTCACTCTGCCCCACCTTCACAGTGGTGAGGAGAATTGGAAAGAAAAGATAAAGCTCATGGGTTGAGATAGAACCATTAAAAATTGAAATAAGAATGAAAATAATAATAATAGCAGCAACAACAATAATAATGAAAGGGATAGGAGTAACAGAACCCAAGAGAAACAAGTGATGTGCAATACAATTGCTCACCACCCACTGACTGATGTGATGCCAGCCTGGCCTCAAGCTTCAGTTGGCCCATCCTGGCCACCTCTTCCACTGTTTATATACCAAACATAACACTCAGAAAATCGCTTTGGCCTGGTAAGGTAAGCTGTCCTGTCCATGCTCCCTCACAGCTTTTTATGTACCTCTTCAACAGCAGAGCATGAGACACTGGAAAGTTCTTGACTAATAGTAAGTGTTGCTTAGCAGAAAACAGCCAAAACATCAGTGTGTTATCAGCACTATCCTCATACTAAGTCCAAAATGCAGTGCTGTATGAGCTACTAAGAGGCGAATTATCTGTATCCCAGCCAAAACCAGGGTACAACCATTGTTGTAATAATTAGCTCTTAATAACATATAATTGAGAAGGTATTATATACATATTCATATGTAGTATCCCAAGAAACTGTTGCTGAATAGAGTGAACTAACAATGACCTTAGAATAAGAATTTATGTAAAGTGAATGTTTCATTTGGAGACCCTGAGGATACAAGCACAGAATGAGAGCTGAAATCTTAAGGCTATAAACGCAGATGGCCAATTATTGATCACTAAGGGAGTTAGTTTCAGGGCATAACAAAAGTAATGACCATATAACAAAGAAGTGTGTATGGCTTAATTGTGTTAATGGTGTCATTAATTGTACTATCAGAAAGTTATATCCTGAAGAAAAACAGAAACCTACTGTTGGAGAAAGCTTTATATCTTGAAAATTAGGAACCTTCTGTTTTAATATTTTCCAGGCATATTACAATGAATACACAACATGATCACGTACAGAATGGTGCAATAATCTGCAGAAGCTTCCTGTAATTGAGAGCATAAGCAGAACCACTGTTGGGCTGTATCTATAAGTCTGAAACACAAATAAGTATTTGTGCAGATTCCTTGCTTGGAAAGGCCTTATGCAGCAAACTTTTCTTTCTTCATATTTCTTTCCTGTATTTTACTAATGGATATAATTTCCTTGAGCATATTTGTGGTACAATACAGTGAGTTTTTTTAAAATAATTTTTAAATGGAAAAAGTTTTTTTTTTTTTTTTTTTTTTATTGATTGCGTGGGTGTTTTATTTTAAAATATCGACTGCACTTGAGATAGGAGCTATGAAAATAACAAAACCAAAAATAAACAGTAGGTGATCATCAGGAAAATATAACCAATAGGAATGCAACCAAATTATCAACCAATGCCCAGAATACTTAAAAATATTTCAAAGAACTGCTAAATGTAGCAAATCAAATATAAGGAAGAAATTAATAGAGATGAAAATAAACTTCAAGACCACTTTGTCAAAATTTCCTGAAGTGAAAGTAAAAAGCTCTGAAAAAAAGTTAATGGTAAACAGAAAGTCAGCTGAAGAGCTGCTGAGATAACTTAATGGCACTTGGGGATGATAAGAATTCTATGAGCTGCTACCATCATTACCATTATCATCAATGGACTAGGAATTATAAAAGACTATTTACCTTTTTTCCCCTGGTCTGTTTTTGTTTGGTTGGTTGGTTGGTTTTGGTTTTGTTTTGTTTTGTTTTTTGGGTTTTTTTGGGGTTTTTGGATTTTTTTTATTAATGGGTGGGATGGGACACATGGCGCTGAGGGACAGAGGATATGGACGTGTGCATATTTCAGAATTGTCATTCACAAAACAAATGTTTAAACTCTATAGTCAAAATATCAATATGTCTTGGCTCTGTCTTTAATCATTAACAATGAATTCTATGAATTTCACTAGGGAGTGTTTAGTTACAACTGTTATTTCTTACCCAGTATAAGACTGTGCTGCTATTAATACAAAGAGAATTTTTTATTTAGAAAATAGCTGATAATTAAATACTGCATTTACAGAACAGGGACTTGAATATCTCTTCAAGTATTTCATTGTTACTCTAACAAAACTATGATATATAAATGAAAAATAAACAGGTGAAATATACTGCTGCTGTAAATCTGTGAAATTGATAATTTTTTTTAATTATATCTGTTGATATTCTGAGTTCTTATTGAATACCTCTCCTACTTGTTGAAAGAAGTCTGAATTTATGTCTATTTTTGCCCTTCATTTATACTTGAATGCAAATATATTGTACATAATGAGACATTTTATTCAAGGTAATAGTGACAGTACATAATTATGATGGATGCTGTAGGTATAGTCACTTCTAGCTTTTGTTCAGGGTACTTGTGATTCTAATGTATGTGACTTCCTTTGTTATTATAAAAGCTATTTCACATGTGAACATCTGACTTGTCTTTCTTTTTGTAACTTGGTTACATACTAAAATAGTCATTATAGTTCTAATAGCTATATGTTTTCTAGTATATTGCTATTATTTTTACTATTACTACTACTTGTTTTATCAGTACTATTACTATTATTACTTCTACTAGCTACACTAATGCCAAATAATTTAAAATAACAAATCAACCCTTATGTTTAAGCACTGTATTTTTCAATAATAATAATGAAGTATGATAAAAGGATAATAATAACAAATAAAGATTGAAGAAAATTTTTTTGCACATTTACTGTTTTTAACAGACATTTATTTTTATTTAGAAACTAGTCCTGAACTATAAAAGCAGGAGGATTACCTTTGGCAATTAAAGTGATCTCTAAGCATTTAAAATTATCACTCAGGGTACAGACATTTTCTGATCCAAATTGCTAAATTCATTTAACAGTGCAAAAGAGGCCTTAAATAGATTTGGTCATATTTGATATATTCTAAGCATGAATATGCACTCCTTTGATCAATGGAAGCAATAATATTTATTTCTGGTATCTGAAGTAGAAGTAATGGTTCAAGCTTTTTTTAGAAAGTGCGTAAAATCCCGCACACATAATCAATTAACCAAGAAAAACCATTTAATTTTGTAATAAGACAGGTTCCTGTGTTAGGATGTGTGCCTGTACAGAGGCTAAGAGGACTTTGTCTAACACCCTACTGTATTATATACGGTTATAAATGATTTTGTTGAGGAATTTTATTTTACCTTTTGAGGTAAATTAAATAGACATTTGTACTCAACTTTAAAAAGATGTAGAGAACAGTGCATTGGGCAGAATCTTATCACCATAAGTGGCTCTACAAGGAGTCAGCAAAGATACAGCACAAGATAATTTCTTATATGTACTTGCACTAGCACTAATTCAGTGAGGGTCAACATGAAGGGCCTCAGCCTGGTGTTGGTTCAACCCCTAGTGGCAGTTCTATTTATCAAAAGTAATCCCTGAACACCCACATTCCATAATTGCTGCAAAATAATGTTGTGGTATATCTTTTACCATCATCTCATTAGATATTTTGGCACTCAAAACCAAATCATTCCTTGGTCATGAAGGACCATTGCTGAGCAGTTATAGTTTGAATTTCCCCCTTAGCCGGTAAGTATTCATAACATGGAGGTTATATTTCAGCTTGATCTAAATGGTTTTAAAGGCCTCCAATAATCACAGTCATAAAAATAAGTTTCAAGTGTTAAAACGATTTAGCTACCTTAGTAACACCCTCTGATTGCAAAATATTTACAAAGTTGTGTTTAGAGGAGGTTAAAAACCAGTCAAGGTAGCAGAGTATCGGAATGGTGTAATTTCTGTTCTTAGTTTTGTGGGTTTGACTATTTCCTTTATCATATGAAAATTCTGAAAATTCCACAATTATATCAATTCTGGATTATGGCATAGATGTGTGACAACCACAGTGACTACTTTTTATAGTACTAGTCCAACTGTGCTGGTAATATTTTTTTTGTGTTGGTTCAGTTACGTAGTTGACATGAAAGACCTCAGGGTCCTCAACCATGTCTTTTATAACCTTTTTTTTTTTTTTTTTCATAAAAGTGTACCTGTAGTTTAACAAGGACCTTTAAAGGTACCCAAAAACTAAATCTGTCCTTTATATATTCCTAGATCAATAACTCTATGTAAAAAGCTTTCATAGCAAGACATCTCAAAGCAAATAAGTTATGATGTTGCTGGAGTCTTTGAGGTAAAGTTGAGAGAGGTAGAGATCAGAAAAAAACCCAAGAAAATGTTCAAAGAGAATTTACTACTATTTCTCAATTATAAGAAATTCATATTCCAAAGATAAAACTGTACATGTTCCTTGCCAATCTTTTGTTCTCACTGGATTGAACTCAGAATTAGTGAAGTACATAGCAGCATCACCCAGTAAAAATAGTCATGGTCACTTATGATGAAAAGCATGCATATAAGTGTGGCAAGGGATCTGCAATATCTAGAATGGAAAAAGTCCTGTCAGAAATGGACTTTTTTGCTAAGTCACTATCCCTTTCCCCAAATCCCTCTAGATAACCTTATTTCACCACTCAGGAATGCATGCAGGGTACTGGAAGAAGCTTCAAGAAGTTTTCCTATTGGTCCTTATTCACTCTTTTCTATTGGTTGTTAATCCTAGATTTCTATTGGTAGTCGTCCAAATCCCCTCTGGCTCCTTATTGGTAGTATTTGAGCCCCCCAAAACCTATATATATCCCTACCCATGATGAATAAACTCTCTCTCTCGTTCCTCTCCTGTGGTCTCTGTGTGGCTCTTTTGGGGGTTCCTGGGGACCACGTAGTGGGGGGCAACAGGGAAGCACACCCTGCCCAGGTAATGGGCTAACTCCCAGGACCTGGAGCCCCACTCAGCTGTTGCATATAAGTAAGGTCAAAAAGAAAAGGGAGAGTAAGAGAGATGCAATATGAAAGACAGAAAAGTAAAATGAAAATAAGTATTTTATATCAGTTTAAAATAGTTTGTCAGTTTTAAAATTTATTCTTCCTTTCACACTGACAGTGTATCTTGAAATTAATCAATAGGTAAAAATATTCACAAGTCACCAGTGGAATTTTCCATTTTAAATATAGGGGAGTGAGATTGACTGGGTGGTTAGGTTTTTTACAAGAATGATTTTTACAAGCTGCTACTGTTCCATGGGCAGTTTAGAAAGAAGTAGCTAGGTAGCAGAAGAAGTACACCAAAAAGTACTAGTGAGGAGGTATCTCTTATCTCTTCAGATAAGACATTTTTTTACAAGAATAATGACTAAATTCCTCCTGGTATTAGGCATCATCTCTGGCTCATCCTCTGTAACACTTTCAGTAAAAGCAAAAGTGTGGAGTGTCTTCATATTCTCCTTCAAACAGGAAAGAGAAAGTAGACTTCCTTGTCCCAGATAAATTTAACCTAAAAAATTTGGGGGTTTTGTTCCCTAAGAGAAATATTCTACTGAACAGTTTAATTAAGACTGCCAGTAACCAAGCTGTCATTTCTAATCAGGAAATATCTAGTTGATATAAGTCACTAAATATTGTTCATTGCATACTGAAGAAGATTGATTCCCTCCTGGGTTACTCCAAATTTTCAAGTATACCTCCACTAGTTAATACTGTCAGTAAAATACAAATTATCCAGTGCTCTTCAAATTATTTTGTTATAGAGTGTTGACATTCTCTATAATGGTATGTTTAAAAGATTTCTGGTGAACAGTGAAAGCATGCTACTATTTTCCTTAGATGGGAAGACATATCTGTGGAAAGACAAATATTTATTAACTGAAGAACTGTATAATGATTTTCTGTCCGATAAGTGGATCTTGCCAATATAGTCTCTGATTAAAAAAAAAATGTCCAATTTAAGAATTCCAACATTTGTTTTCCAAGTCTTATGATTATTTTAGCATATTATTATTCAGACTAACAAAATATTGTCAATAATAAGCCTTTTAATTTTACATATTCATTACTTATTTTATGCTCCCACTGATCACTTACTTGTATGTTGCTTATCCTGCTTCTGATATCTTTAATTCCTTTTGTTGTGCTACCTGTTATGCTGTTTGGGGATTTAAGAAATACTGATCATAAAAACAATTGATGATGGAAAGTTTTCATTTATGTAAAACCTCTTTCCCTGAGGAGAACAGAGAAATAAACAGAAATAATTTTATAACATCTTAAAGAATTACTATCTGTTGTCTGAACCACCACAGATGACCATTTGTGCAATCAGAGTTTGTACTAATCACAGGAAATGTTACTTCTGTATTATTTGGGAAAGATTTATAGGACATCTACTATTCTTCATATATTTGAGGGTTTTCTTGTTTGTTTGTGGTGTTTTTTAAGGACAAATAAGGATGTACGTACCTCTGCATAAAAGATGTCAAAAAAGATTTGGGTTTTGGTGGTTCCTTTTTGTTGGGGTTTTTATGTTAGTTTGTTTCTTTCTTTTGCTAATAAATTATTTTAATTGCAGTTATTTATTTACTGAAATGCAACTTCTACTTAAAGTGGGTAGAGAATTTAATACATCAATGTGGCATAGGATTTATAAAGTATTACATTTTTAACTTCTTTATTTCTTAGAAGATTCTCTCTATGTTTTTTTATTTGCCAAAAAATAAATTAACAAGACTAACTTATGTGATACATTATGGATACAATGTTAATGTAAGAGAAGCTTAATTATTTGATGAGGCCAATGCTTCACCAGCCTTTAAAATTATTAATTATTTTACTTCACTTTCAAGCAATTTATTTTCTTTCCATCACAAATTTACCTACAGAATTACCAATAAATTTGGGGCTTGTTCTTTTAGCAATAAGATAGTGTTGCTTGGGGTACTTTTTGTTTTGCTTTCTTTTTTTTTTTTTCTTTCCTTTTTTTAATATTTTCCTTCAGAAAAATATATCCAAACTTCAGCTTGACCTAGTTTATGAAGGTCTGAAATTAATCAAAGGTGATATGTGTTCAGATTCAAGGCTGAAAAGTCTAAGACTGTTTTGAATTCTGAATGTCTTATCTAAAGTAGGAAGAAAAGCAGTCACCTTATGAAATATTAGTGACAGAGAGAAGTAATTGGAAAATCAATCCTGTTTGCCTGATTTAAACATTTTATCTTCCTCCAGCTGAACCAGTTCATCCCAAAAAAACCCAAACAGATATGTCTCTCATGCAGATGGTGGGGACTAAATTCAAAATGCCTAAACTAGATATTCAAGTTCCCTTTAGAATTTATGGACACCTAATCAAAATAAAAGCACAGGCTTGGTTCATTTGCCTAAGTGTGTATATCTGAGACTATGTGAGCTATCTCAGACTAGCTGTATTATTCACACAGTGCTGGCAGATTTCATGATGTAAGACTGATGGAGAACTGATACCTCTATGATGGTGACCAGAGGCCATGATACCTTGCTAGTCATCAGCTGGCCAGGATATCTATGTTTGTCTCATTCACATGCAGCAGTGACTGGTGAGCTTTTTGGCCATCTAAGCGTATTATTTGAGGGTGATCTGAACAGCTATCTGAGAATTCTTTTTTATTTTGAGTCTTTTGGTGTTTTGTTGGTTTGTTTTTTTTTTTTTTTTTGTTTTTTTTTTTTTTTTTTTTTTTTTTTTTTTTTTTTTTTTTTCCTGGAAAGAGAGTCAGACACAGCTCCTACACAAGATTTAAAACATCTGTCTGGAGTTCATGGTTTTCAAGCCTAACAAGCCCTAACATTAACAGATCCATGCCATTAGTCCTTGAAACCATTAAATATAAATTTAGATAAGTAGTCAGGTACTGTAGTCTCTTCAGTCTTAAAACTTGAGGGAAATATCTGAGAATCAAATGAAAATTTTGGAAATCCTTTAAATATTGTTTCCACTTAGCTGCAAAACATTGTTTAAATTCAAGGAGGAAGTGATTTATAAATTAAAGAAATAAAAATGAAGAAAATATGAAAGAGCATCATTGACCTCTAAGGAATCTGTAAAGTAACCTATGAAAAATAGTCATAAAAAACTAAAAATTCTTTAAATCCATCTGGTTTATTTGAATTGTTTGACTTAGGTTCCACTTAATAAAAGGCAATAGAGACAAGCATCCTTTATCCAGAGATTTAAATAGGAACCCCCACCTCTCCCCACCATCATCATGCCTGTTCTATAACCTCAGAAACTCCTGATAAGCCTTGACTAAACTGGCTGAGCAGTAAAACATCCCTTGGCTATACCAGTTATGCCATGAAGCACTCCCCGATAACACCAGGAGCTCTTGCTTAGTAAAGGTGGGAACAAACAGTAACATCAGCTGCCCAACCAAGTTGGGAAACAAAGTATAAGCAATTATTCTTTGTAGCCTTGGTAAACTATTTACCCAACTCATTCACTTCAGCCTTTCAATAATCATTATTATTCAGCTATTATTTTGATAGGTGACATAATCTAAGGTTTTCCTGAAAAATCATTACTTCAATCATACTTTCAAGAACAAATGCACAGAACATTCATTTGAACAAATTAAAACTATAATTATCAATGCTGAGAAATAACAGTATCTTCAATACTTTAAATCTTTGAATATTAAAGATTTTTTGGTTGCCTGGGTGGGTTGCTTTTTTTCCTCCACTTCTTTTATTGCACAAGGTCAAATCAGAACATAAATGCACTCATGGTAAAATTTTACAAAGATACTGTTTTGGATGAAATTTTGAGACTATTTTATTGTAGCAAACAAATGTATGCTTGCAATAATATAAACAAGCTCCAAAACATTTTTTTTTCAAAGGTAAATACTTTTGTAAGTTATTTGCTTTTTAAGTAATGGAGTTGCAAGATAACTTGCAACTGTTATAGTTACTGCTTGGTTTCCATGTTATTCACAAACCTGAAGAATATTAAGATTTACTGAACTCTCACAAGGCCTGTGTTAAAGCCCAATGCTGAAAATGTTTAACAGTCTTTTGGCTTTGATGGCATTCAAATCTACTCCTATAGGCATGAGCTACTCTCTGTTTATGCCAAATATCATCTAAAATTAAGATATAATAGGGACCAGATTTTCTTTTAATTAATAGAATGTGCGTCTTATTTTGACACAGGGGCTTCATCTACAAAACAATGAACAGACATTTGGCACAATACAAAATGATCATCAAAAGAAAGGATATCCATGCCATTAAAAGTTCTGTGGGTTAGTCTATCCCTTACTTTTTTGAGTCAAATGAACATTTTCATTTCTGACTGTCCTAGTTATAGTGACCAGGACCAGTTTGTCACTGTTTGGGTGTGGCTAAGACTGTGTATTCTACACCCTCTATGTAATTTCTCATGAACTGCTAACAATGGATCATTTGAAGCAGCTGCCCAGGGCACAGCTGACCCCTCAGGCTACAAGCTGGGTGTTTGAGAACTTCTGTGAGATGAGAAAGGTTTCCTGTCTTCACACAAGTGACTCAGGTGTGATAACACTTTTCCGGGGAGCCATTAGCACCTTCACACCCAGCCTGAGGGGGTCGTCTGCTAATGGGCCATCAGGGTTTCCAAAAAATATGCTATGATTCACCCCAGAGTGTAAACCACCCATTGTGAAACTCCCCACCCAGGGGGAGGTACTGGGGACTCCCACTTGAGCCTAAGCATATATAAACTGGGGGGTTTGGGACTTGAGGGGCTCTCTCATGGGATCCAGAGGAGGACCAGAGCTTCAGCAGGACTGTGACTGCCACTTTTGACCGGACTGTGACCATCATCCTTATGAACAGGTTTTCTCTTTCCTTTTACTTTGTACTCAGGGGGGCCAGGTGGGGCTCAGCACAGGGGCTGACGAACACTCTCCTGTTCGTGCCCCAGGGGGCTGGGTTACACACCTGTTTTCTGTGGGTCGAATGGGCTATTTCCTCTGTAACCTTGTACTTATCGTGATCTTTTTATTAAATTGTAGTTCTGACTTGCAGTCTTTTTGTGATTTGGGTTCTTTTCTCCTGCTGGTTTACCTTAAACCAGCACACTGATACACAAAAAAAGCAAGTATTTTTAAATGTTTCATTCATATCATCTAAATAACAGACCATTATTTGTAAAGGGGATTTTTTTTTCACTGTTATCATTACTGTAGATTTTCAGCATAATATGAATGCTTTAGATAAGCTTCAAACCCATCTTCATGGGGTTTTCTATTTGTTTGGGGTGGTTTTGGGTTTGGATTTACCTTAATAAACTATGTAGTAGCAAGTTTGCTTGTGTCACATAATGGAACACTAGGAAAACACATGATATGACATTACATTTATTATTCTTTGCATGCTTGAATGCATGACATACAGTTCCAAATGCCTAATTGATCTCAGAGGTGATCTTCTAGGAATAAAAAGCAAAGAAGCATTAAGCACAAGAAATAAATAGTGCATAAGTCTTCTCCACTTGATAAATTATAATAGCTGTGCTATTGACACATATTGCACATCATTATTCCACTCGGTATTCATTAGGCAGATAAACATTTTAATTAGGTGGGGATAATAAACTTTTGACTTGTTAGGTTTTATTTCCACACCACAAAAAAATTTGAATGGCTAGAGATACCTTTTGAAATATGTGTTCAAATATATCCATTCCAGAAAAACTTTTAAATCTTATTCTCTCCCTTCTTTTTTTTTTTTTTTTTTTTTTATTTGAGTGTTCTTGTTTGTTTTTACACAGTGCACCAAACTATTTTGACAGACTCTCCCCTGAGTCTCACAGATGGAGATTAGGACACATTCCATAAGAAGCAGCATTCAGGTTCTTTTGCATTAGAATTCAGTTAATTTAAAAATAAAAGTTTAAAAGCTGTAGGTATGTAGGTTATGAAAATGTGATGAGGTTAACTGTGTAGAGCCAAGTGGTAACTAGAACAATATTACTGTCATAATCTTGTATGTAACTGGTGATTCATAGATTAAATCATTATAAATCTGTCACTTTGCATTTCATACTCTGAATATCAAGTGATCATTCACAATATATTCAAATCAATTTGCTCTTAACAATTTAGTTTTGTTTTTACAGATGAGAAAAGGGAGTAAAATATATTTATTGCAAACAAATTCTTAGTATAAAGAAGGGAACAAACTTATGTATGGAAATTAAAGAAGAAGAAAAAAAATTCTACAGAAATTTTGACCATTCCAAAACTGATAACAAAATATTGTTTATTTTCAATATTAAGATTTTCAGTATTAAAATATTGAATAAAAAGTCTCAGAAAAAGATGGTTTGGCTCCTGTGTTACACTATAACTAACTATTAAATATTCTACATTTCTCTCTGCTTTGTATTCTTTTACTAGAAAACTCAGAAAATACTTCAAGATTAGCAGATAGTGCCTAGGATTCATTTCAGTTATATTTACTTCAGTAGAAGTATGAAAAAATACTCTTGAAGGTGTCTATTGCAGAAACATGAAATCTCATCTTCATTCTAAATTCCTAAACTGAAGAAGCTCTAAATCAGTGGGGTATTTTTGAGGATGGGCTTTTTTTTTTTTTTTTTTTTTTTTAAACTTATAAGTAGGAAGTTTTGTTATATATTTATATTCTACTAATAATTGAAACAATTTTAATAGTTGTCAAATTGCCGATTCCTGCTCCCCAAATATAAGGACATTGCCCAAATTATTATTGAAAAAGAGAAAGAAAAAGTGAAAACTCCAAATATTGATTCTACACCATGGATTGGGAGTGAACTTTCAGCAATATTTTCAGTTTCCTCTTCAAATCTCTGATTAGAGCTATGACTGTGTAATTGTGACCAGCAATTGATTTCACAATTAATACATGAGACAAGGACCAGTACAGGGATAATAAGCAAAAAAAGTGGCATTCTATCAGGATACATCTTTCTTAAAAACAGTTATTGTACACAACAAAAAAAAAAAACCAAGAGAAAAAAGTGTGTCTAGAAAAATTATGTATTCTATTACAATCTTTACAGGTCTGCAAAGCTAATAAACCTCATCTTAGTAGAGGAAAATATGAAAAAAACACATGCCTGCAGAATTATATGTTATCACTGGTTTGTTATCACTGGTTTGTTCAGGAAGGGGTGTGTGTTTTGTTTTCTTTCTTTTTTGGGGAGGCTGTTTCTCTTAGGAATAGGATAAATATCTAGCTAAATAAAATAAAAAAATAATATATACAAATAAATTGAGAAACTACTGCACTGAATCATGATTTAGGACATAAGCACATATTGCACAACATAATGAAAAGATAAAAGTGAAAGGTAACAGTCAGGCATTTTATAAATTCTAGTTAAACACATAGCTCACAGTTGAACACCACAATAAAGGGATGTTGAAAGATCTGTGATTTTAGATAACTGAATGTACATCAGAGTAAATTTTCAACTACAAGCTAAATAAACCCTGAGAAAGGAAAATAGACTCAACGTTTCATAATTAGTCTTACAAATTTAAGGATGTGAAAAGAATGATGGACCTGGACTTGTACTCCAGACCCTTTAAAACCAGCTTTGTTACCATCCTCTGCACACACTCCTGCATGTCAATGTCTTTCTCGTATTAAGGAGCCCAAAACAGAATTATTTTTATTTGTTATCTTTGACTATTATTTTATCTAATAATTTAAATTAAACCCTTTTGGTTTACCTTCTTTGCCTTTTACTTTTTCTTTCCTCACATTATTTAAATTTTATTTTCCACAGACAAAACAAACTGATTTGCTACCAGGTTATCACATGCATCTAACATTTCCTTTGTTCTGGATTTTTATCATTTCTACTCTTTATGATATTTCTGAGGCTATTTATTTATTTTTTTGCTTACTATTTTCTCAATGAAATGATGCAATATAGAGAATCTACCTTTTTACACATATTAGACTAAAAGAAAGATATGGTATGATTAATTTATTATGTAGTAATACTCAAACTGGACATTAGGGAATCTAGAGACATCCTTTTTTACACCATAACAGAATTTTAGTCTAGCACTTGGACAACACAGCTGCCCCATAATGTTTGAGTCACGGTGTGGTTTGTTGAGATTACATCTGTAGACAATCTAGTACTTATATTACCATGATTAGAATGTAATATTTCCTTCCCCAGAATCTGTAGTCAAGTGGAAGAGAGAGTGACTGCAAATTTTCTTAATCTTCCTTAAAGATTAAACAATTGATTCCTTTATTCATTGGAATTTCAAATGAATGCATGAATTCCCGGCGAGAGAAAGAAGATATGACCTGTTACTGACACTTGTGACAATTTATACAGGAACAGGAGCCTGGTGGTTGTAACTTGAAAAAGAATTCACAGAATGAATTAGGTTGGGAAAGACCTCTGAGATGACCTAACACCACCTTGTCAACTAGCCCATGGCATTAAGCACCACATTCAGGCTTTCCTTAAACACCTCCAGGGATGGTGACTCCACCATCTCCCTGGGTACCCCGTTCCAATATTTAATCACCCTTTTTGTAAATAAATTCTTCGTATTGTCTAACCTAAACCACCCCTGGTGCAGATTAATACTACTCTTGTTCTATTGCCAGTTGCCGGGAAGAAGAGGCCAACCCACATCTTCCTACAAACTCCTTTCAGGTAGTTGTAGCCAGTGATACGGTCTCCCTTGATCCTCCTTTTCTCTGAGCTAAACAACCCCAACTCCCTCAGTTGCTCCTCATAGGACATGCACTCCAGACCCTTCACCAGCTTTGTTGCCCTTTTCTACACCCAGTCCAGGACTTCAATGTCCTTTCTGAATTGAGGCGCCCAAAACTGGGCACAGTACTCAAAGTGTGACCTCGCCAGTGCTCAGCGGTGGGGGGAAATCACTTTCCTAGTCCTGCTGGCCACATTACTTCTGATATATGCTAGGATGTGGGGTTATAGCTAACTGCAAGATGAATATTAGACAAAAAAAGTCCTATTGCAAGCTGAAGCCATGGCAATGAATTGTTTCATTCTGTTCAGTCACAGATAGGCCCTGTATTTGAGGAAAGATTATCTCAGATGGCTCAGAGAAGAATGTAGACCATGATCAGGAGGACAAAAAAAAAAACATTAAGCAACATGAGTTCTATGAGACAAAGATTTTGTTGTTAACTTTGGAGTAGTAGTTTCAACATATGAGCTGCAGATGAGGGAGAGATTTTTTCCTCAGCACTTAAAAAGGACCTAAAAGACATTAAGAAGAAAATCTAGTGTTGATAGGCTTATATTGTTGTATAAACCCCTGCATTTTCATTGGAAATGAATGATATGCATATTGAAAATATTTATAAGTTTTTCATTTGGGGCAGCAAAATTTGGCATAAGTTTCCTTATGCCCATAGCTTTTGTGGTAATGGTCTATTTTTTCAATTGTCATGGTGATACTGGAAGTAGGAAACACGAATTTTGGAAGCCTATGCCTTTAACCAACTTTGCTCTCATTCCTTCCAACTTTCAGAAAAATTTAGGATGCTTCAGAAAAAAAAGTCACCTTTGAAAGAGAACTTTCTTGTATTTCTCAAAATACCTGTGAGTGGACTTATTCCATGGACTCATTAATGTGTTTTGCTATCAGCCACTAAAAGATGAATCAGCAAGTTGCCAGAAATATCTGTTCATTGCAATTGTAGGACTTCCAAATCGCTTGCTTGAACCTTTAAAACTGCACTTGTGATACTGACTGTTTACTTCACATTCCTCAGTTTCTGAAGTGTTAGAATATTTCTCATTTGAGTTGTGTAACAGATAATCAAGCATACTATTTCTTGACCCAGCACCTTGGTTTCCATCATACATGGGAAGATCAGTTACAGATGATTTTAACAGTCATGTATTCAAAGTTTACTGCCCCTCAGAGAAAACCTTCTTCTCCAAGACAGAATTGCCTTTTTTCTTCATTCCTCCTGATTTCTCTGAGGATCTGACATGAATTAATTTACGTTGTCTCCTTTTGAAGAATTTGATCTTTTCTTAAGTGACAAGGCATGCAGTTCATCAAATGAGCTCTGGTACCTTTAGGTTTGGGTCCTAGCACTGCTCTCAAGTCTACCTACCCCTGCCCTCAAGCTGCACTGCAAAGAAAGGTATGGAGGAGCAGCCTGATAGTTACAATTAAATTATATTTACTTTAAAAATTGAGGCAGTGTATGTATAACTTCACAATTAGCACCAAACAATCTATTTGCACTTATTTTGATGCATGCATATGATTATGTACCAGCACTACTCTTTACACGATGTGTTACTTAAACAGTACTTTCTATAGAATAGTGATTTGTCATCTTCAATACTGTAAAATGCAGCATTTAATAATTCTGTGCCATAGGCATAGTAAATGGGGAGTTATTATGAGGAGTGGTATTGTTGCTTCAGTGAGAGAATACTAAAGGTAATTATTTATCTGTTGTGTAAATTGAGATCATTATATAACAGAACTGCTGCAGCAAAATCTCCATAGGCTAGAGAAATCAAAGAGATTACACAAGTATTCTAATGCTATATTCAATCACTGTGGATGCAAATATCTACGCTGTTATCTAATAGAGTATGATTTAACCTGATTCTGTATTATTTGAATTTAATTTCTCCCACTTTTCCATTTAATGCAAAACTTTCAGACTTTTATGAAACAGTTTAATATCTGCTGGGGAATTTATTTCTGTCAAATAATTTACAAAAATGTTGTAGTTCACAACAAACTGCACTCTAGAGGGGAATAAAAACAGTAAAGACTTCAAATATACTTTCTGATGTGTATCATAAAATTCATTATCATTATAAATGTACACACTGAGCTAAAAAGAAATTTAATTTCTTACAAAATTCCCATAATATAGATTTGTGCCAGAGTTGGGTCTATATTATTTTAAATTCTGTGAATCTTTTGTGTACTTCAGAGACTCTAAGGGTTCGATCACACTATTTAGCATGAAAAGAGCTGTTCTATTTTGAATGAAAAAGAACCAGCACGTGAATATCAAGAATTTTTTTGGACTATTCCCCCAGGTAATACTCTTTGGAATCAATATTTACACTATAGTTAATTTAGTATATGAGTTGGCTATAGCCATTAAGTTTCCCCATTGGTACGACATTCTGACAGGAATCAGTGAAATATATTATTTACTAGACTTTACCTGGGAGAAATGAGCTTTTATATAAATGTAGGAACATTTGAAAATTCATCTGCTTTTGTCTCATGAAAACATTTGTAACATCATGACATATTTTCTTCTATTAGGATGGAAATGTTATGGTCTTTTTCTTCTTTGTTGTTCCTTTTTTCCTCCATTTCTTTCTCCCAACAGAAATGGATGCCCTGAAATACTACAGAAAGGATAACCTGCTTTGTTCAATTATAGGTGAATATATTTATTTTTTTTTCCACAAGACTTAGCTTAATTTTATCAAGGTATGTCATTTACACAGGGTATGGCTATTAGCTGGATGTGAATCAAATATCATTCTTTTAGATGTTTAATCTTTGCTAGCATGCAGCCCAAACGAGAAGGTGGGACCATTATTTTTATGGCATATAAAAGAATTGATTCTTCCTTTTATCTATATTATCCTTGTAGTTTCTTGTAAAGATCTACGAGATCCAACGTGACCTCTCCACTGACATTCTCCTTCCATCTTTTGGCCCTTGCTCCCGCCTGTGACTCCATTTCTTCCCACTTCAACACCATGACTTCTTGAGCCCTGCTGTCCTTTGTCCTTCTAATGATGTAATCATACTGTAATATCCAGCAGCTTCTGAAAGTCAAGCCTTCAGTCCCACTTTCTTTTCTGTATCACTTCTTCCCTTCATCGGTGAACTCCTTGAACTCATAGATTATAACAATTGCCTCGAGTTCCTTTCCTCTCTATCCAACATAGATCCCCTCTAATTTGACTTTTGTTGTGCACCATGGATATGCTAACATCAAGGCCTACAATGACCTCTCCATGTCAAGTCTCAGGGCCTTTGCTCCATACTTGAACTCTGCTGTTTTTATCATGACTGATCATACATTCCTTTTCAAAATCATGCCTTGGCTTTGTAACTCTGTCCTCTCCTCACCATTAAACTACTCTGACATGAACATGTAACATACAGGCCACCAGTGGGAAAGAAAGGAAGCTGTACTATAATTACAAAGCTCTGTTAAATAAAAATATAGATCTTTTCTAAAAAGACCCTGTCATGTTGCAATGTGACTTTCTTAATGTAAGTAACAAAGGCATGATTATCTGTGGCTTCTATAGTTCTGCCATCTTCAGCAATATTTTGTATCTCTCTTCTCTTTTCATATTATTTTTTGAGTTGTGGAGGAATGGCAAAGGCAGGCAGCACCATACTATACCCCTGTTCAGGAGTTTTGGAGGGGTTTTTTTATGTACAAATAGCCCTAAAGTATTATCTCATGAGACAATATAGCGATGTTGCACTATCATAACCTTTATATCAGGCTTCTGAAGAAAACAAAATTGAAGGTGCACATGAAAAAAAAAATTATTCCTTGTAGCTAAGTAAATACATATATATAAAACTTTGCCCCCCCAAACCATAATTTGGACCTGAGTGATCAATGATGTCTTATAACTTTGGATTTTTAATTTATTAGGTATAGCTTATTCCCAATTTTGACTTCTCTGACTATTACCATAAGCATGTATAAGTATTCTAGGATGCTGTCAACAGAGTTCAAGTTTTTCTCAAAAGTATTGCTAAGAGAATGTCATCATGGAATACATTAAACAAAAAAATTCTGTGAAGTCAAAAATAGTGTGGGATCAAGTTTCAAATATTTTCCTCAACATTATTTCGGTATTTCTTTGTTATTTTGAATGTTATCCTATTGCAGTTAGAAAGATAACACAACACTTCAAAAAGAAGAAAACTTCATTCCAGTTAATTATTTTGCCTGTAATGCTGGAAACCCATTTAGGGCTCTAGCTGAAGAAATAAAACTGAATTTATATTTCATACCTTGAAGAGAAGCTTTACTTGTGCCCCTGATCAAACTGGATTATATATTTAAAACTTTCATAAAAGTTCTGAAGAGAAACAAAATTCAACTTCCAGAGAATGGGAGGCATAACATGGAAAAGTGTTTTAAAGGTTTGCAGTATTTATCATTATAATCAACATTTCCACTTATAAAAAAATCACGAAGAGGTCTTATAGTCTAATATGTAAAATATTTAGCATAAATATTATTTGAACTCTGATTTGGAGTTGGATTTTGGACTACATAATAGTTCATACAATAAAATAGAAGGAGTAGGAAGGAAAAATGGCACAGAAAGTAAGACAACAAATAAAATGCAATATCTGACAAGATTATTTTGCACAGTAGAAATAAGTCAGCTTTTTATTTTAAAGTTTTTGAAAAACATCACATGCTGTGGGAAATATTGTCAAAACACTAATGCTTATTTAGATCTTTATTAGTCACTAATTGCCATTACATGTAGGCTCAAGAATACAAAATCTTGAAATAGCATAAAGCCTTCTTGAATCCTATTTGTACCTCTCTTCTTCCTAGTTTTGAAATATAAACACTCTTTGCAACTGTGTAGGCCTCTTTTCCACTCTTCTGTGTTTCTGTCCATAGCACCTCCTCAAATTGTATTCTCTCTTGTACTCCTAGATATAGCAGTGATTGGAATCCCCCTGGCACAGGCGCTGCATTCACTACCAGGGGGGCACGCTCTCTGCCCTTTCCCCCCAACACATGGTTCCCAGGGGACTGGGAGCTGCAGCACAGGACTCATGGAGAGAGGGGAGACAAAGAGATTTATTTCCAGTGCTACAGGGCTTTTCAAGGGAAGGGTCACTTTACTATGAAAGGGGACCCAGGTTAGGACCTATAGGTAAGGTTTAACAAGCGCCAAAGGGAAAAGGGGTTTTACAACAGGGGTTTGGGGAAGGGGAAGGTACAGGAATGGTGACAATACAAAATCCACCTGTAA
>JAWWEU010000001.1:74740794-74762090 GCA_035583155.1 Acropternis orthonyx
AAAAATTAAAATTTGTTTTTAAAAAAAAAAAAAAAACCCCCCCCCCCCCCCCAAAAAAAAAAAAAAAAAAAAAAAAAATGCAAAACACCCCAAAGGAAAAAAACAAACAAACTTAAAAAAAAAAAGAAAAAAAAAGCTACAACCAGACAATCAAACAAACAAAAACCAAAATCGAGCAACCAGGAGATGGAAGCAACTCCCTTAGGATTACACATAAATTAGTTTCCAAGAAGATCTCAAGCAGTCTTGAACCCTATTGGCTGTTTTCATTTAAAGTGAAAATAAAGTGACTATTTTATAATTTCATTTAAAAATTCTAAAAGTTATTCTAACTTCCTCGTATTCTACAACAAATATTACAATAGTACATCTCTAGGAATAAATAAAAAAAAAATAAAGCTTATCTTGAAAAAACTCCACAGTGATGTGAGGATTGACCATAACGTTTGACCAGGAGTTTGTTATGGAAAACCACAAAAGACTTGAAACGAGAAAGGTTTTAATTCATCCAGGGTCTATGGCAAACATTTATGATACATAATTAAATCAGATGTTAAATATTCATATATGTGTGAATTATTTTGGTTTTCTGTCTTGTCACTATATTTTGTGGCTGACATTAAGATAATGATGTTCATTTCAGTCCTCAGTAAATCTCTAATTAAAAAGTTTGCATCTTCAACCTGGGTTTGTGCAACTCCAATGTTAAAAAAAAAAAAAAAAAAAAGAAACATGGAAACAAACAAAACAAAATACTTTCTAAAGCTTTACAAATTGTGACAATTAATGCTGTGGTAACAGCTAAACATTTAAATATTTAATCACTTAAATATGTGCTAAATCTGTGCTGAACCTATATTAAATAAAGAGCAAGGCTATTATTCACTTCAACAAACAAATTAATCTCAATATAAAACCATTAAGAGCATTATTTTTGTTGTTTTATGTTTTACAGTGCCTAAACATGAATATTATTTATTTCTATAGGATTGACAAAAATTTTGAAGGAAAAAACATGATGTTCTGATCCCTCTATACTGGTTAAATAAATGTGTAGAAAATTTAATTCCTGCTGAACCTGTAAAAATTATTTTAAAATCTATAACCATTCTAAGACTTTTATTTTGGGTCAACTCTAGATGGAGTATGCATCTATACAATTGTCTTAGCTCAGATCAGGTGTGAGCTTTTCAAAAAACTGTTCCATACATCCCTACATTACGACCATTTGGACTCAAAATCTGTCTCATGGGGATGTTTCTGTCTACTATCTAGTGTAACTGGATTAATGCAAAACATATTTTTCCTACAAATCAGAACCTGAAATCCCAGTTAGTTCTTCTCAGAAAGTCAGGGTTTCCCTTTGTAGTTTGGCTCTTTCACTCAAGTCATAATGTTGCAAGAGACTGGATTATTTCACCAAAATAAATGTAAAAGAAAATTTTCTGATTTTTATAACTCTGGTTATGACAGTAAGCCAATTCTGATAGGATCTCTCTCAAGGAAAATCATTTGGAAGTATGAATACTTTTTAAAAGTGTATTTAGTACTGAAGCTACCAAAAGAAAAGTATAGAAATGTATTCTTTGTTCAGGAATATATCTAAGTTCATAAGAAAATCACCTAAAAGTTCAATACAGGGAACCTTAAAAAAGGAAGATATTTTTCTGTTACAATAACAAAAACCTCACACCTGTATAGAATAATTGTTTGATTACCTTCAATCTACTGTTATCTTAAATGTGTAAACTACATTTCCTAACGTTTGCACTTGAGATAACATCAACTATTTCTGTTTTATAGATGTGAATACATGACCTTGATGTCAATGTTCTCCTAAATTAAGTACATGAAATTGGGAATACAATAAAATGGAGACAGTTTATGCATATAAGTGTATCACTCTGCATAAACACTTGATTAAGTGCTATTTTGAGTATTTTATCAGAATTAATAAATTCTGTATCATAGTGATTTTGCTGAGTTTAAATACAAAGGATTCCATAAGTGATGTACTTGGGAGACTTATTAACTGATGAGAATGTTTTAACAGGCGACTTTGGGGATGACATTTTGATCCAATATACTTTAAAGTACTTTACTTCCTGAATTATGGAGATAAATCGTCTAGGGCAAAGTCACACTCCAGCGCTTTAATTTCAACTTGACATGATGCAGCAAAAATAACAATAAAATACGGTTCCAGAACAAATGCAGAAATGAGGAACTCCAAATCTACTGAAGAGCTGTTGGAGAAGAGGGGTGGGATCACTGATTCTGGCCCTTCAAATACTGTGTATAGTTGATTTTTTTTTCCAGTGACTATTTAGTAGTCCTAGATATTTTGGGGCTAACTTTACATGTTAGTTGAAGCAGACTTTAGCACTGACATACTTGCCCCTCACACCCCCCAAAATATCTTTCCTCTCTTCTCCCCCTTTTACTATGTTTGTTTCTGGATACATTCCTTGTTTTCCTGTTGATCTTTCCTGATTACATCACTTTGGTGATTTTGTTCAGATCTTGAGAATGTATTTCAGTTATTTCAGCAAGTTTATTCTACATTTGTCTTTTTAACCCTTTTGTTTGTTGTTGCTTTGTTTTGCCTTTCTTTTTCCTATTCCTCTACACATGGAAACCAACCTGTGTTAAAAGTCCACTTCTGGATAATGTCTGTGCATCTAACTGTCACCCCTTCCCTCTCATAACCTCATAAGGCTAAGTATTATTCTCATTATCCCAGATAATGATGAACCCAAAGATAATTGGATACTCAGTTACCTATAATCTTTTGTCAAAACTGAATTTCTAGCAAAGTATATTCATTATACTGTAAAAGTCAGTGGATAAAATGTCAGATCTACTTACCAATGCATTCCCATTGATCAAAAGCTGTCTTCAGTGAAATCTGTTATTAAATTTGGGATTTCCCTTCAGTAAGGTTTTTAAAATGTCAGTATTTTATATTAATATTAACATCATCTTGACGCTTTGTTTTTTATGCTAGTAAACTTTACTGTGAATGTTATTGTATGGAAAATTGTTTGTCTTTATTCTTAATTGCCAGGATAATTAAAACTTCATGTATCCCAGGAAGACATAGCTCAGAGCAAAGGGAATTGGTTCCTAGAATAATACCAAAGATCTTTATAATTCTATGTATCTCTGCTAATGCTTAAGAAAAATTAATGTCAGAAACACATATAGAAAAAATGAGTCAGGATTTTAAGTTCCTTAAAAAGATCACCATTAGCTACGAGCTTTTAACTTAAAAATGCAGATGAGGAAGTAAAATTAGATTCCTTCGTCTTCAAAATACATATTGATTTATTATGTCACATTTTCGAAAAGAACTAAAAATAAAAGCACTACATAATTTACGGTGAGACCATAGAGAAAAAAAAAAGATATGTACCTATACAGAAAGGAACACAGCAAATTTCTAAAGAATGGTACTAGCAGGTTCCAAATATTCCTTCTGTTCTCTGTTGATAAGACAAAACTCTTAAGTCACAAAGCTCTAGTAGTGCTTTTTCACCTTTTAATAAAGTGGAACAAAGAAGCTTTCAGAATAGAGGAACAAAGCCACAAAGAGCTATAGAGACATTAGAAACATAACATTTTAAAATGAGACTTCATGCCTGGTAAAACCCTTCATTTTTGATTGTTTTCTTGACACACCTTTTTTTTTTTTTTTTTCATATAAATGAGGTATATCAGAATGAAACAAATATATATGTATATATACATAAAATTTATTTATTTATTTATTTTTCTCCCACAAATTCTAAATAAACTATTATCACAAACAATATTAGAGAATGCAGAGGTAACTTATCCTGTTTGATATGAGGCTGAATAGAAGTAAATAGAGTAATCTCCACTAATGTGTTTGTAGCAATTGCTTGAGATGGAAGATAATGACAGGGAAAAGGACACAGTCCCTGAGAAACCTCATCCACTAAATATGAGGCTCAGTCTTTAGAACCCCATTAAAGGACTGAACTACACTTTTCAGATCATCACCCCTGTTTCTTCCCTGCTTTGTGATCCCATATTACAGGCACAAAGGATGAGTAGGTCTGTGAGCTTTCCAAATATTTCACCTGGTACACAGTCTAGGAAGGAGGAGAGAGTAATCAGGCAACAGTTCCTTCATATTAATCTTATAAACAATTGTGTCATAGCCACCTGGCACAAGCACACACCCATCATGGGACTGGATTCCCCTCACAATCACCTGTCTTGGTGCCTATATCAAGACTAGTGTTTTTTTTAAGAGATCCAGTGTACATACATACATACATACATAAGTACAACTGCTGGAGCATGCATATAGATAACTGAACATATTCAAATGTAGTGATAATTTGTAACAATCTGCAGCCAGGCACAGAAAGAGAATACCATTAAAAATTCTTAGGAACTTCTCACTCTGCAATTTTTTTTCTCTGATTTTCTAATGGAAGTTTCCTTTTCTGCACTCTGAATTACTCAGATATTCCTTTCTTGTGAGTGGAGCTGGGAGAAACTGAAATATAACCTTAGAAAAGGAGAACTATCTTTTAATTCCAAGACTGGTTTTAATTTACTGTGATTCTATACTTTGCCTATGTACCTAGAGATTATAGACAGACATTCGTATAAAACCATGTATCTGTGTTGCTCATGTGTTGAATGTAAAAGGGGCTGGCATAAGAAAATTCTCTGAAACAAGGATTTAGCCTTATGAGTAGTTTTTTTCTAAATAAATCTAAATAAATACTGAAAAATAAGGATTTTGTCTCTAAAAATGCAGAATTTTGAAACATTTTTGCTGTTGTGGTTCTCTGTGATTTATCTAGACATTATGCTAAACATTTTCACATTTTGAAGTGAACAGTGTGGTGAATTTTTCATAGACACTCTTTTGTTTTGTAAATTGAATTGTTGTGTAAAAAAATAGAAAAACATCTCTGAAGAAGTTAACTTGAGCAACAGATTTTAGGGATTCATGTGTAGTTTACAGAAACTCAATGAAATGAAAAAAAAAAAAAAAAAAGGCAGCCAACCATGTTAAGAGCACTATCTTGTGCCAGTAAACAGCATTATATAACATTAGCCTGGAGCTATGCTAACTTCCAAATATGGAGGTATGCATTTAAGTTTCCAAAAAATTCCAAACAAGTTTAAGTTTCTCAAATATAAAACTTCCACTGTCACCTGAGAGTGAAAATGTTGGGATTTTTGGTTTGTTTGTTTGTTTTGTTTTTTCTCCTGGTAGGTAACAGAAATTTGATATAGGTTCTAAGTTTGGTATATTGAAGTAATACTGTCTAATAAAATCTTACTTTTCTATGTATGTTTATGGATTACAAGATAACTTGCATATTTGAAGATGTTATTATTTTCTTGAAAAAAAATCATGCAATTACACAATTATTGCAACTGTAGTATACAGATTAATTTAGAAAGGAGAAAGTGTAAAGGGAGGAGTAAGTATTTTTAATGCAACTTTTAACAAATGTGAAAGAGGAATATAAGGAATTTTCAGTATTTGAGACCAATGGCGACAAGATAAAAAAAAAGAGAGGTCTATTACTGCTGTGTTTTTTTCTCGTATATATTTTTTTATCATACTTCATTATTTTTCTGATGACAAACTGCAAAAAGACCTTATCCATTACTTTGAAAATATATGTAGTGTTACAGGTAATATATACAAAAGCAATGTGTTGCTTTTATATTTCTTCCCTCACAGTGGTAACTTCAGAAATACATTTTTAACTTTATTCACTGGCAGGTAATTGAATCACTAAAACTAGAAGGTACACAATAAAAAATACAATGTTTAGCAAGACAGGAGAAATACTTTTGTATTTTAGAGCTAAAGAATAATATTAAATGTACTGCTAAGCTTAATTTCTTAAGGTCTTCTTTTAAAATATTTTACGTTTTTTTTAAGTCAGCCTCACGTGTAATGAGCACAATGAGTACTTTGTGAACTATAACAATAAAGCTGAAGTAAAATTATATGGTAAAAATGTAGCAAATCAACTATACAAACATCACCAAAGGAATAAATTTTTAAGTAAGATAATAATAAAATTATTTTACAGCATTTCAGAATTGCTCCTCCAGCAGATGTGGCAAAAACCTATAGCTTGATTGACATTGATGATTTAAGAATCCCTCATATGTTTTGAGTTTTACATCCTATTCCTCTGTCAACACAGTTTCTCTTACCTCTTTATAAAGAACATATTCATCCCAGGTTCCTATACTTCTTGCTATACTTCAGATTTCTATTCAATATAATAAACATGCTTTGGTCTGTTAGCACTGGTCTTTTAAATTTAATTTTCTTGTTTTCCTATTTTCATCCTCAGGTTCTCAAAGAAGTCCCCTTTTACTTTTTTTTAAGAGCACGGCTTCAACACTTCATTTTTAATTAGGCTAACCTTTTGACACTTCAGATATAGAATTTGTTTAAGTTAGGGTTCATATCCTAAATAAAGATGTTTAATACGACTTCTGGATATTCTGATGTCTCCTTTCACCTTCATAATAGAAGCTTATAAACTGTATCACAGTGTTAAGATTGAGGCTTATGAAATGTATAATCAAATATTTTTGAAAAAAAAAAAAATTGGTCTGGAACATTAAGTGGGTATTATGAACAAAATTGCCATTCATGGAAATACAAGTTCTTTTTTCATTCCTTTGCTTTTTGTAGTCTGTAAAAGCAAACATTTTAACAATCATTTTTCACAATACATGTGAAAAATTTCTTCATGTATTAACAAAAAAATTAATTTAAACCCTCAGCAGTTTAAATAACATCTGAAGCTTTAGTTTCAATGACCAAACTATTAAATAATTCTTGAAGAAAAAATATATACAAATGTAATTTAAAAAAGCAAGCACACAATTTATTCCCAAAATAGATGCATTGATCTCCTATTGTCACTTCTAAGGTGGTATTTCTCAGTATGAACCTATGTAATGCATCTTTATTTGAGACAAAAATATACATAATTTTCTGTTCTGTTTTCTAAAACTAACAACATAGATAACTGGAACAGAAAGAAGATGGAAAATATTTGAAGTTATTAATAATAACTATTTTTATCCATTGATTTTGATCTGGTCATGAAGGTTACCTTCTAGAGATTTATAAAGATTTTAAAAACAATTCTCTAAGGAATAACCAGTATATTCTGCAGGGATGAGGAGATATGTTTAGATTCTTAGTTAAAACCCGGGAATTTTTTTTGCTCAGAACAATCTAAAATAATTAAGGCAAAAAAAAAAGGACTTGTTTCTCAAAAGCACTTGCAAAAAAAGGAAACATCATAGATGGTTCTGAAACAGTGAATTTTGGCAAGCCACTAATTAATTTCATTGCAGTTATTAAAGAAAATGCATGTCTTTCCTCTGGAAGAAGTAGCACAGGACAGGTTTTTGTCCTTCATATAATAATTTTCAAGGAGATTATTCATGGGCTGTGGTGATATCAAAAGGTTTTAATAATTTTGCAAAGTGTTTTTTAGCTAAATTCAACTCTAGTGATTTCATTATGTCACTGCTCATCCACAATCCCCAGAAAATAATCTGTTGTAGGAGTTTTGTATCAAAATTCATCCATATTATAGAATCACAGAATATGCCAAATTGGAAGGGACCCACAAGGATCACTAAGTTAAGCTCCTGGCTCTGCACAGGACTATCCTCAGGAGTCACACCAGGTGCCTGAGAGCATTGTCCAAACTCTTCTTTAACTCTGACAGGCTTGGTGCTGTGAACACTTCCCTGGCAAGCCTCTTCCAGTGACCAACCACCTTCTGGGTAAATAACCTTTTTCTAATATCCAGCCTAAACCTTTCTTGACAAAACTTCAGGCTGTTCCCTTGGATTCTGTTACTGGTCACTACAGAGCAGAGATCAGTGCCTGCCCCTTCTCTTCCCCGCACAAGGAAGTTGTAACTGCAAATCAGTCTCCTTTTCTCCAGGCCGAAGAGACCAAGTGTCCTCAGCCACTTCTCATACAGCTCCCCCTCAAGGCCCTGCACCATCTTCATTGCTCTCCTCTGGACACTCTCTAACATCTTAATATCTTTCTTATATTGCAGTATCCAAAACTGCACACAATATCCAAGGTGAGGCCACCCCAGTGCAGAGCAGAATGGGACAATCTCCTCCCTCGATCGGCTGGCGATGCTGTGCCTGATGCCTCCCAGGATAGGGTCGGCCCTCCTGGCTGTCAAGGCACTGCTGACTCATATTCAATTTGTTGTCGATCAGGATCCCCAGGTCCCTTTCCATGGCACTGCCTTCCAGCATCTCATTCCCCAGTCTGTACAAACATCCAGGGTTGCCCCATCCCAGGTGCATAATCCACCACTTCTGCTTTGTTGAGCTCCATATGGTTGGTGATTGCCAAGCCCTCTGATTTGTTGAGGTCTCTCTGCAGGGCCTCCCTGCCTTTGAGGGAATCAACAGCTCCTCCCAGTTTTATGTAATCTGCAAACCTGCCTGGTATTCCTTCCAGTCCTATGTCCAAGTCCATAAAGATGTTGAAGAGTGCAGGGCCCAAGATGGAGCCCTGTGGAATCCCACCAGTGACAGGTCACCAGTCTGATGTTCCCCCATTCACTATTACCCTCTGTGCTCAACCCCTGAACCAATTGCTCACCCACCACATGATGTGTTGATCCAGCTATGGGTTGGACTGTTTGTCCAGAAGGATGCTGTGAGAGACATTATCAAAAGTGTTACTGAAATCTAAGCAGATTACACCAGTTGGCTTCTCTTAATCAGCTAGGCTGGTTACCTTGTTATAAAAGGAAATCAGGTTTGATAAACCGGACTTTCCTCTCATGAAGCCGTGCTGGCTGTGAACAACCACTGCATTGTTTTTCAGGTGTTTTTTAATAGTTCCCAGAATAACCTTCTTCATAACTTTACCAGCCACTGAAATGAGACTGACAGGCTTGTAGTTTCTGGGGTCCTCCTTCTTGCTCTTCTTGAAAACTGGGACAATGTTCACCAGGTTCCAGTCAGCTGGGACCTCTCCGGATTCCCAAGAAATTTTGCCCATGGGAAGATTTTGCTGCTTGCTGAGGGTAGTGTTTGCAGTGAAAATTTAACAGATTCAGTTTATAAACACAGCGCCTCCTCCAAAAAACCCAAATGGTTATCAAAATGGAAAATAGTGAAATAAAAAAAAAATCAGTATGTCTGCAGTCTGTGTCAAATGACAGTAGTGTTTTTATCAGCATCATCATGCTATTTTTTATTGTATTTTGTGCTTTTTTTCTTTGTTAACCTTTGTTAGGTTTATCTAGAGATACAATTATATTGATTATAGTGACAAAAATTCAAAGGAAAAAAAATTGTCATAAGTTTTAGTTCTCAAATAGTCCATGAAAACCAGTCATCTGCTTGCAACACTGTGTGTGTTGGAACTTAATTAAGAGTTTGCTTAGAGCTGGAATTTCTTTAATTGCATTCTCAGCAGAATTAAAAGATTGAATTAATCACAACAGGTATAATATATGCAGAGTTTGCAACCATAGTAGAGTATAACTAGGGTAAATGGTATTTTTTTTTTCTTTACTTACTTTCTTGTTTTTTATTCACATATTGAAAGGACTACCACTGAATTCCCACAGCAAGAAAGAATGAAAATTATAGAAGCTGAAATATCCTCAGGAAAAAATGCTTTATATATAGAGAGAGATTCAAAAATAGAATAGACTTATTATAAAGTGTTATATAAAATATTAATATACAGCAGGTTTATATTAAAATCTAAAACTTTTCTATTTAATTTTTCACTAAGAAAACACATCAATTAGTTATTCTTCTGATCTATGAAGACCTTTTAGTCCAACTCCCCTCCCACGGGCAGAGACATCTTTCACTAGATCAGGTTACTTAATGTCCCATCCAACTTGACTCTATTGAATACTTCTAGTGATGGGGCTTCCACAATTTCTCTGGGCCACCTCTTCCATTGTCTCACCACCCTCACCACAAAAAAAAAAAAATTTCTTCCTTATCTCCAATATAAATCTAATGTGTTTCAGCATAAAACCATTGCCCTTTGTTCTGTCGCTGCAGGACCTGGTAAAAACACTCTCACCTCCTTTCTTAAAATCATTAAGGTCATACACTGTTAATTGAGATGCATGAAGGAAATGTAAAAATTTATATTATAGAGAACACAGTAAGACTCCTTTCTGAGTCAGATAAGGTGTCACAGGATTTACATTCTCTCTTTGAATGTGCTTACCACCACCACTCAGAACCTGGACTGTGCCAAGTGACCCCACTGCATACTAAGAACTTTTCACTGAACACTGCAAGGGAGGCATTGGAGACACGTAACTTTACCATCTGATATTAGGAATGAAGAGTAAAGCTAAAGGGTACTCTAACCAACTGAAAAACAAAGGATTAAAAGAAGAGAAAAGGTAGATTTTCACCTGGAAAAATATCAGGTAGCCATGCAAAACCATCTCTTCTACACATCCAAGTACATACACTAAGAAATTCTTGTGTATTTGTAATGTGGTCAAATGTCCAAAACTCCATATCATTAATATTGCTGCAAGACAAATTACTTTTTCATATCAGAAAGCCTATATTCTCCCTTATTTCCCGGGACTAAATAATACAATTGAACAGTGCCTTTTTTTTTTTTTTTTTCCCTTTGAATTTATAACAAAAGGCAGATGTTTCTGCCAGATTTTACTTCCTTAGGAATCAAGTAACTTGTTCAGCATGAGTCTTTTAATTCATTACTGAAAAGTATTCTTTACATTCTTTAATGTATTCTTGCAAATGGAAGAAAAGAGCTTCTCAATCGGTGTTTTTTTTAAAAGTAATTAATAAATCTGTATCTTGCAGCTTGTGCAATTGTGAGAAATCTTGCATAAATGGAACTTATTTAGCTACCCTTAACTTTATGACTTTGGTCCAAAATTTACCCTTCAATAGCATTTTCACTTGACAAAACTTTCTTCACAATAGCTTCAATGTCTCTATGGTATAATAAAGCAAAGTAGTCACATTTCCATGTAAGACAAACCCATGATGTTAAAATCTGAATCTTTAGTGAATCTTTAGTGAATTCAGTGTTAATTACATCTTTCATCTACTCTAATTTAATTTCCAGGTTAACATAGCTTTTAGAAAAAAAAAAAAAAGGTCATGTCCTGTAGCTCAACAAAATCATTCCAATTTGGCTGTATTTTACAGTATTTGTAAAAGTAGTTTTCTTAATAATATAGGCGTATGTACATCATGTATTTCTCTATATATCTTCATATACATATGCCATATGCAGTGCTGTTCATGATATTACTTTGTGGCTTATATTCTGCCCAATCTCCCTGTTTTCCAAGGATGAATTCTACACAGCCATTCTGGGAGACCTGTTCCATTGCTCAGTCACCATCACACTGAAGAAGCATTTCCTGATGATCAGAGAGAACCCATTGTGTTTCTATTTGTGCTGACTGCATCTTATCCTGTCACTGTACACCACTGAAATGAGCCTGGTTCCATCTTCTTTACACTTACCATTCAGATATTGGTACACATTTTTGAGATCTCCCAATCCTTCTCTTCTCTGGGCTAAGCAATCCCAGCTCTCTTAGCACTTCCTGAGAGGATAAATGATCCAGTCCCTTAGTCATCTTTATGGTCCTTTGTGGTCTCTCTCTCCATCTCTTACACTGAGAAGACCAAAACTGGACACAGGACTCCAGGCATGACCTCACCAGTGTTGAGTAGTGAGGTAAAATGGCCTCCTCATGTCTGCTGGCAATATGCCTCCTAATGAAGCCCAGGATACTACTAGTCACCTTTGTCACAAGGGCAAATTATTGACTCATGTTCTACTTGTTCACTGGGACCCTCAGGACATTTTCTGCACTTCTCCCTGTTCAGCTTTATAAGGTTCTTGAGGACCCATTTCTCCAGCCTACTGAGGTGCTTCTGGATGACAACACAACCCTCTAGTGTATCAATAGTGTATTCCTCTCAGTTTTGTGTTGTCTGTGGATTTGCTGAGGGCAAACCTTGACCCATCATCTAGATCATGAATGAGGATCATGAATAGGACTGGAGCTAGTATTGACCCCTGGGGTACACTGGTAGTTATGGAACTCCAACTAGACTTTGTGCCACTGATCACCAGCCTCTGGGCCTGAATGTTCAGGCAGTTTTAAGTCTGCTTCATTGTCTGTTCTTCCAGCCCATGTGTCCTCAGTCTCATGAGAATCTTATGGGAGATAATGTTAAAAGTGTGACTGGAAACAAGGTAGACAATATTTAGGTCTCTCCCCTTTTCTATTAAGCCAGTTGTTTGATGGTTACCAGCTGTCAAGTCCGACTTCCTTTTGTGAATCCATGCTGACTACTCCTGATTACTTTCTTGTCCTTCCTGTCATTTATGAGGTACTTTCCAGGATTAGTTGCTCCATTAACTTTCCTAGGGATCAAGATAAATCTATCTGGACTGTAGTTTTATGGATGCTCATTCTTGCCATGTTTTGCATTCTTTCAGTCCTCAAGCATCTCTCCCAATTACCTTTGTTGTTCAAAGGTTATGAAGGATAACCTTGAAGTGATATCAGTCAGCTTCCTTAGAATTCAGTTCTTACTGAGTTTAGACATCAAGCTTATATGCAGATAATTGTGAGTGAAATAACATATATATGTCAACTACTGTTTGAAGAAACAGAGGATTGTCACATAACCCCTTGGTTATTTGTCTTGTACATCAATCCCATTCAGATATCTGGTACACCCTTGGATAACTACACAGGAATTTGATGCCACCATCAGGCAACTAATTCAAGAATCTTCACCACTAAATCTAAACAAGACCCCATTCAAAGTGGGTTTTATTTCTTAAATTGAAATTTAAATTGCTCCCTGCAAGTTATATAAAACAAACAAAACAAAAACAAACCATGAGTTTTCAGTGTTGATTGCAAATGCTTTATTTTAGGTTTAATTATTATTTCAGGTACTTTTTTACTGGTTTTATTTTGATTAGGAAGCTAAAGCAGCCACTGTTAATTTGATCCAAACCACACTTCCCTCATGCATTTTAAACTAAACCAGCCAGTAAACCAAATTACAATTAGTCTTAAATATGTCTTTCTCAAAGTGTATGTTATAAAGCAGTAAAGTGCAAAATGAAGGGACTTGCTGACTGTGGCACTTAAAACTGCTGCATAACCTTCTGATACCTCAGACATTTTCATTTATGAGCATCAGCACCTGAGGTTGAAATGTCTATTTGGTCTTAAAGTTAGCCTGATTCAGACAATAAATTCACAGGCAAAGCTGCTTCTAGAAAAAAAATGGTGGTGTTGCTTCATTGCTATGAATAATAGCCTAATAGTTATAATGAAGCTCATGTAAAATTTCTTTGTACTTGATTTGGCTGAGATAGAGTTAATTTTCTTAATGGTAGCTTGTATGGTGCTGTGCTTTGAATTTGTGACCCAAAAAGGATTGATAACATGCTGATGTTTTACCTGTTGATGAGCATCAAGACCTTTTCTGCTTCTCACTCCACACCACCAGTGAGTAGGCTGGGGGTGTACAAGATGTTGGGAGGGGACACAGTGGGGACAGCTGATCACAACTAAACAAAGGGACATTCCATACCAAATGGCATTGTCATCAACAATAAAAGCTGTGAGGGGGAAGAAGGAGGAAAAGGAGACATTCAGAGTGATAGCATTTGTTTCCTCAAGTAGCAGTTATGCATGATGGAGCCCTGTATTCCTGGAGGTGTATATATATAAATACCTGTCTGCCAACAGGAAGCAGCAAATTAATTCCTTGTCTTGCTTTGTTTGATCATACAGCTTTTGCTTTAACTGTTAAACTGGTTTTATCTCAGCCCACAAGTGTTCTCATTTTTACTTTCCTTATTGTCTTCTCCATCTCATTGTGGGGAACTGATGAGAAACTGTGTGGTGCTTAGCTCCTACTGGGGTTAAACCACAACATAATCAGATGTAGAAAGCTCTTTGTTCTGGACTTGTATTCTGATGCTGATACTCCTGAATTACATACTGGGAGAATAAGACTGTTTGAAAGTGTTAAGTGTGTTGGTTTTTGTTGTTTTTTTTTTTTCACTAATACCCATAAACTCCTCAGAACTTTGGGCCCAAACCAAAAGATGACTCTATCCCTATCTTTTTGGAGATCTTATTTACCATATTGTCCATATGAATTTTTCTTTTGCACTAATTCACAGATTACATATTTACCCACTAAGAATATTTTATTCTGACATTAATTGATGAAGAAAAGATTAGAAATATCTGATCACCTTCCACTGCTTTTATTTCGGTGTTCTGATGCCAGTGCTGGACTCTGACTGGTGAGGAATACAAATACTAGACTATCTTACTAAAAGGCCTATCATATAGAGGTGGTCTTTAGGCTGCTAAGAGCTAAGAAAAGCTGCTCTTTAAACTTCTCTTAGGATCAGTGGAGAAAAAAAAAATATGTTGAGTGATTTATCTCCTTCTGAAATGGGATTCTAAAACTCACATGAACTGTATTTGGAATCTTGACAAAAAAAGAAGCCTAAGGTCAATGTTTCTTATAGACTACTCAGTTACCTAAATTTTTGTGTTTCATGGCATTTGAAGTGCCCTAGAAGACACTGCTTATACTCCAGCTGCCTTTCCAAATAAAGACATTAATTTGCCAGTCTTTGCAGCCCACTTGGATTTTTTAGATCCCTAGGGAATCTCAAATTGTCCAAGATAATTAAGTGTAGGCAATTGAAATAACTACCCAGTTATATACAAGACCTATAGATAGAAATTTTGTTAGAAAAAATGTTGAGTTTCATCTTGTTTATTTTATTTGATTACCAGTGCAGAAAAAAATACCATTTCCCAAAATTATTATTTTTGTGAAATATCTTAATTTTCCTGACATATACTGGAGGAGGATTGTCATTGTGAATGAGAGAAAAATTAAGAACTCTATAAACATGCAATTCTTTTATCCAGTAATCAGGGATAGGGATAGGGAAGGGTAAGATTCATTCAATCTCCTTCTTGTTATCCTCCAGTTTGGAGTCATAGGCTTAGGTTCAATACTACTTAATTAAGAGGATTTCTCATCCTGAAGCAAAGCTGTACTAAGTGGTTTACTTCTGTTCTGATCAGTTTGGAGAAAACTAATTGAAGAAATCAAAAAACAGCGTCAGAGAGTGAGTTACCTCTTCAGTAGTGTGGATGACAGGGGTCCAGTATTGAAGATAATTCTCTAACCTATGTATACCCTAAAAAGTTTATAGACAATTTTTCTTTAATATTCAGTAGCAGGAAAAAGTACTTTCAAAAAATTTTTCTCTTCTCTTTTTTCACTTCTCTTCTCTGGAGTTGTGATATAAATTACAAATCTGATTTTTTATTTATTTGATTTTATGAAATTAGAGTTTTTGCTAAAAAAATATGGCCAAAACGTCAGTACATAACATTATGGCTTTTGATCAAGATGTATGGATTTAAAAATTGTTGAATATAGACACAAAAAGGGGGAACATTTTTGTTTGCTTTTTTATCAAGAAGGACTGCAATTAAAATGGGATAAGACAGAGGGAAAGATATTGGCAGATATTATCATAGACAAATACAGTGCCTTTCTTTGACAGACATCTATCAGCTTAAAAAAGGGAACATGATATAATTTGTCTATTTCTACTTCAGGATTTATGATGGTAATATACACTAAGAAAATAATCAGAGAAATTAGCATGCAGTTGAAGACAAGTGGTTGTAGTTACCCTGGGGTAAGCCTGAGGTAGAAAATCAGAAGATTAGAAGAAGGTTACTACTGAAGTACTGGAAAATTATGTACTCTTATGTAACAGATTTTTTTTTTTTTTTTTTTTTTTTGTGCCAATATCAGTGCTAATAAAATTTGTCAATGGCACAACTTGCAGAATACTGTTACTGCATAGACGGACTTTCTTCTTCCTCTCCCCTCAAAAAAGTGAATCGGATGACCTTGAGGTGCAGAATAGTAATGAAAATATTAAATTCAGTAGTACAGAATGCAAAATCATGTGCTTAGTTTGAATTTTATTTCCCTGCTGTTGCAGGAAAAAATTCTCCTCTTGTGGTTTATATCAAATCAGATCAGAGAGGTTTATTGATTAGTGACATAATTAACAGCAATCCGTGAACTACACATTCAAGATCAATATAACCAATAAAACAGCTAAATCATGTACTAGACATTTATTGAATATTAGTAAATATCTACAAATACCACCTACCTTCAGGGATTAGCAAAAATGGAGCTGCTCTGTAAGGGAAGGCATGATAAGAGCCAAGTGAGACTCCTTAAGTGGGACAACAAGACCTCTCCCAGCACCCGCTCTGACAAGAAGGGCATGCTGAGGCCCCCAGTGACAGGAAATGGTAAAGTTCAAGAGATCTTTGGGAAGGCTGGAATGATAAATAAGACCACTTAGTTACTCTCAGAGCCCTGGCACTGCTCCTCCATAACTAACATCCAAAACTCCTAATGACCTCCCACAACATGCAGACACAACTACGAGCTCACTCTCCTCCACAGCCTTGAGGTCTTCCTTAGGTGCACACTCCCCTTGCAGGAGACATGCTGACACAGTTTTGTGTGTCCCCTGATGCACCCGCAAGTGAAGAAGTACACCAGAAGGTGTGCCTTGTTAAGATCTGATCATCAAGGGATAGAGGGAGAGTAGGAGGGCTCTGCAGAGCGCCCTGGACAGGCTGGATAGATGGGCTGAATCCAGTGGCATGGGGTTCAACAAGACCAAGTGTCAGGTCTTGCACTTTGTCCACAACAACCCCCTGCAGCCCTACAGGCTGGGGACAGGGTGTCTGGAGAGTGGTCAGGCAGAAAGGGACCTGGGTATACCGATTGACAGCATCTGAACATGATCCAGCAGTGTGCCCAGGTAGCCAAGAAGGCCAATGGCATCCTGGCCTGTATCAGGAATAGTGTGGCCAGCAGGATTAGGGAAGTGATTCTTCCCTTGTACTTGGCATTGGTGAGGCCACATCTCAAGTACTGTGTTCAGTTCTGGGGACCTCAATTTAAGAAGGATGTTGAGGTGCTGAAGTGTGTTCAAAGAAGGGCAACAAGGCTGGTGATGGGACAGGAGCACAAGTGCTGTGAGGAGAGGGTGAAGGAGCTGGGGTTGTTTTGCCTGGAGAAGAGGAGGCTCGAGGAGATCCTATTGCTCTCTACAACTACCTGAAATGAGGTTGTAGCCAGGTGGTGATCAGTCTCTTCTTCCAGGCAACCAGAAATACAGCAAGAGCACATTATCTCAAGCTGCATCAGGAGAGGTTTAGCCTGGACATTAAGAATGAGTTCTTTACAGAGAGAGTGATTGGGCATTGGAATGGGCTGCCCAGGGAGGTGGGGAGTCACCATCCCTGGAGGTTTTTAAGATGAGACTGGATATGGCACTTACTGTCATGGTCTAGTTGACAAGGTGGTGTTAGGTCAAAGGTTGGACTCAGTAATCTCAGAAGTCTTGTCCAACCTAGCTGATTCTGTGATTCTGTGAGATGCCTTTGCCTGAATTAATGTGCAAATGAGACCATATGCCAGAGTCAACAGTAAAGATTTTATTTAACAGTAAATGAAAAGTAGAGAGAGACAGAAAGAAATACGAAGGGGGAGAGAAAGAGAGTGAGAGAGAGATAGATTAAGTAGAAAGTTTTCAACACACCATGGATCCAGCAGCATCCTGTTGGTCCTTCTTCTTCCTGTCTTTTCCATGGTGAAGGTCCCTGAGTCATACTTCTGGGGTATCACCTTTATAAACTCCAAATTTCAGGTATTCACGGGGCATATATGCCATTCCCATAGCTTGGGATGGCACTTGCATAAGCAGTTGCTTCCTTTCTCACAGTCTGCCACAGTGGAAATTTTTGCCTGAATGCATTAACCAGGCTGCTACCCAGATCTACCTCACTAGGCCTGGAATTAGCGCATTCCTGTTGCAAATTCCTCCCCTCTGTGCTTATCTCAAGTTCCTGCTGTGGTGGCTTTTATTATAGTTCCTTCTGTGTCCTTGACAGTGTGTAAGGCAACTGCGATCTTTAAATGTTTTACATGTCTGCACCACAAAGTGGGGTCCCTGAAGGCTACCTTTACACTGCCAGCCTGCTACTGGGTAACAGCTGTGCTGATCAACCTGGGCAAGGTTCCAGGTGCCCTAGGGGCACTGCCAGTGAGGACAGAACCTCTCAGATAGCTGTGGCTGATCAGTCTAAACCTCTTCTCAGTATGATGACATCCTTGTTTAAGAACTGTCTGGGTAATCCTCTCATTGCTGTTTAATTCTGCTGATGGTTGTTTTATTCTCATGCTATCTTCTTTATAACATTACCAGATTTTGGTGAACAAGCCTTTCAGAAGAGACAGTTTTGGTTACTCTATTCACACACACTATCTGCATTTATTTTCTATCATATCAGTTGTTTTCACTCAAACCGTATTACCAAAAGTAGGTACTGCAGAGGTCCCCCACTGTTTATAAGTAGATATCTAAAGCTGTTGAAAGCTGTATGAATAAGGTGTTTGGGTTTCCTCTATATTCACTGTGGGAACAAGTTTATCACAACTACTAAACATTTATTTTTGAGTTAGTTTTATTACGCTTCCTTTATTGACTAGAGAAGGAACAAAGAAAAATAGACAATCTAAATTTTAGATAGTTAAAGTGAGACAAAATGTCAACTGCATCAGGGATGATCAAACTTTTTTTATCTGTTTGTTGTCTATCAGGAGGAAATAAAAGAGGTAAAGAATTACCTGATTGTACCATGTGATGAGAAGGAACTGAATTCTGGCTTACAATCTTTTTATGGTTTTCTGTGGTAATTGACACACACTTTAAGGAATGGAAAGAATCTTGTCATAGACAGAATGTTAATGCAAATGAAGAGACAAGTGCAAATGTCTCAGAAACTGAAGCTTTTACTGTAGTGTGAATACATGCTACAGGTAGATTTGTACCTTTAATGTCCCTGTATCTTCCTTTCCCCCAAAACCCCTGTTGTAAAACCCTTCCCCAGTGGCCCTTGTTAAACCCCACCCCATTGGTCCTAACCTGGGTCCCTTTTCATAGTAAAATTACCACAGTCCTTAAAAGCTCTGTACCAACGGAAATAAACCCTCTTTGTCCTCCCTCTCTCCATGAGTCTCTGTGAGGCCGTCCTGGTCTCTGGGGAACCACATATCCGGGGGGTGAGGGGAGCGAGTGCTTCCCCCCGCTCAGGTAATGGAATAAGCCCCTGCACTTGGGGGAATCCAATTGCCGTTACAGTTTTCTTTGACTTAGACTCCAGAAAGGTCTCTGCATCCATCTCAGATATGCCAGTGTGCTCCCTGAATGCAGCCCACAATAAACATGAGTCCTATTGTAGTAAGACAGTGACTCAGACAAACATTTTGTGCATGTCAATCAGATTCAAGTTCTGTGATAGGAACTTGGAAGTATCGTTGTGATTGTAAAAAGCATTGGAAAGAACACGTTTTCCATTAATCTGTGCTCACAACAGCTCATTCAAACAGCAGTGAGGAAACAAGAATGTTACTAGAATAGTCACAAGGTGGGTATTCTGACTTTCTGGAAGACTTTAAGAGATCAGAGTTTTCCAAAATTTAAAGTGGGGAGGATAACAGACAAACCTGAACATATTTGTACAGAAAATCAGATATCTAGTCATCTTCTGAATAAGATCAGGATAAAAAATATAATTACTTTAAAAGTAGAACTTTATCAGTTTGTAAACAGAATCCTACAAAATAAGGCTGGAACTGACAATGAAAATTTGCCCAGACCCTACCCAGGCACCATGGTAAGAACAGTGATATTCATGACAGATTTTAATCTATTTTAAAACAAATAACTAAAATTATTAAAACTGTACCAGTTTCCCATTGAAGATCATTGTCCTCACATTTATCTCCTGGGCTTCCATTCACTAACAGAAGTTACAAATCAATATTACCTGATCTGGTATTCAGGATATTTCTCTCAGATGTCTTAATCAGTGAAAAGCACAAACACTGATAAGAATGTATTTTGTTTTACCACGCAAATAAATAACATCTGTAGTCTTTAGGTTCTAATTTTATCAGGAGTCTGTGAAAAGAAAACAGTTACTAGATAGTTTTCTAAGGGTCATTTTCTGAACATGTTTTGGATTATGGAAATTCTACATTTGAGAGTTAATGGCAAAATTTCTTTAACAGTTCTCTTTCCTTTTAAATTGAGGAAGATGTAGCTCTAATTTTCAATAAAAACCATATTCCTAGTGAAGATATTATCAACTTTTCAAGTCTACTAGTTAAAAGCTACATAACTATGATGATAATTAAGGACAGAGGTTTTCATTTAGACTACAGCTCTTCAGATTTTATACTTTAATGTTTCTATACCATATTATAATGCTTATTTCTCTTAGAGCTATAAATAGATTGAAATAAGTTTTCTAGTTTCAAGGACAGAAAACACAATGCAATCCTTAACAAAACAATTTTATTCAAATAATTGCCTGCTTACAGAGGTTTTCTCCCCTGTATTTCTCATTTTTAAGCAGGCTATTGCAACATTTCAATGAGACTGTAAACAAAAACCAGAAAAAAATTATCCCAACCCAAACAATCCTCCTCTTGGTTCTCTGAATTACTTTTGACTTGTGTGATGTAGGGCTGCACTTTAGACCATGGTTTTCACTTGAATTATTCCTGAATCTTAGCCAGAGTAAATCTGATCTGATCTAGTTCAAAAATTTAATTTTAACAAACATATTGGCAATGCATTTTCATAGTATCTATTGTGCAAAAGCAATAAATACTTCAAAAATGCACAATTAAACTATCATATTAAGCTCATGCAGAGAAAACAAGCAAATAAACAAAAATCTTGTGCTAAAACAGGTTTTAGGCTTCCCATAAGGTAGGTTTTCAGGTTGCTATAATGGGATTGACAACCATCTTTTCCCTGTGAATGGAAGGCAAAAGGAATTTTCAAGAAGATGTTTTTGATGTAGCTGTCTTATATTCTGCTTGTTTATAATGTGTTTTTTTTTCTCTGAAAGTGTTATGGGTTTAAAATCTTGGAATTTTTCTTTCATCTACCAACCTTGCACCTCAGAGGAATCACCCTCTGTCTCGTCTTCAGCCGTGGAACCTGGAAAGAGACTGCATGCCCCATAGAAAAGAGTTCCACCTGGCCCCCTCATGAACTGCTA
>JAWWEU010000001.1:74789536-74809211 GCA_035583155.1 Acropternis orthonyx
TAAGTCAGCTGATACTTGTCCCTAACCACATGACCCACAGAAGTGGGGCCTAGTTAAAACTAAAACCTTAATCTGAGGTTTTTGGGATTTATCAAACCCATCACACTCTATTTACATGATGCCACATGTGGGTTTAGTTTAAAATGTGTTCAGTTGGAAAACAAATTCTATTTTTATATACTAAATCACATTTCCTTTTCATTGACTTCAATAAAAATTACACATATTATAGTACTCTAGAATCATTTAGGTTTGTAACAGCTCTGAGATCATGGAGTTCAATGGTTAACACTTCCAAACCCACCACTAAACTATGTCCCTAAGTCATACTGTCACTATACCTACAGGGACAGTGACTCAACTGCTAGCCTGAGCAGCCTGTTCTAATGTTGGACAATCCTTTCAGTGAAGAAACTTTTTCTAATATCTGACCTAAACCTCTCCTAGCACAACTTGAGACCATTTGCTCTTTATCTTATTGCTGACCATCATCTCCTTGCAGAAGGTTGTAGAGAGCAATAAACTCTCTCCTCAGCCTCCTTCTCTCCAGACTAAACAATCTCAGCTCCCTCAGCCAGTTCTTACAGGACTTGTGCTCCAGACCCTTCACCAGCCCTGTTGCCATTCTCTGTACATACGCCACTGGCTCAATGTCTTCCTTGTAGTGAGTGGCCCAGAACTGAACCCATGATTTGCAGTGCAACCCCATCAATGCCAAGTGCAGGGGAACCATCACTGTTCTGGTCCTGATAGCCACATTATTTCTGATACAAGCCAGGATGTCACCGGCCGCCTTGGCAACTCTTACAATCTACCCCTGAAAGTGGGGTAGTTGAGGTTCTTATTAATAGATCCCTTGTGGCAGATTAGAGTGAAATGACACTGAATGACCAGTATGTATATTTTAGAACAATTTGGTTGCAATGAAAAGAATGTATGTATCTGTTTTGGCTATTATCTATTGAAATAAAACAATATGATAAAATTACCACTTAAGAAAATATATGAGGAAAAGAAAGAGAAAGAAATCATAAGAGTAGATAGTGGAGAGGAAAGATCTCACCAACTGTGGATCCAGCAAACAGGCATAATTGTTATAATTCAGATGTACTTTAGTTGAAGTGATGGTCTGCGATGGGTTTGATAACCAATCAAACCCATCACATGGTCACAGTCTTGATAAGTTGGGGTGGGGGCAGGGGGGAGAAGTCCACAAAATAAATAGTTCAATGGCTTTATTTACATTCTGATTCAAGTTACAATGTCCAGGTATGTCTCCTGTGTGTGGAGGTTTAACATTGTGGAACATATGCAGCCCTCAGGTGGAGGCCCCAGGAAAGAGTCTGGGGGTCGTCAAAAGACTTTGGTGGTCATCAGTGCCATCTGTCACATAACTTGGGGTGTTCTTTGTTTGACCATTTATAGGAGTATGAGCAGTTGCTTCCTTTCCCACAGATTTCCACAGTGGGAATTTTTGTCCATATGCATTAACCAGGCTATGCTAACCAGATCTCTCCTCTGTCAGGCCTGGAATTAGTGCTTTACTGTCAGAAATTCCTCCCTTGTCTCTTTATCTCAAGTTCCTGGTGTGGCCTTGACAGTATTTGAGACATGCAACTGTGCTCTTTAACCCCTACAGCCACCTGGGCACACTGCTGGCTCATGTTCAGCTGCTTTCAAACACCACCCTGAAGTTCTTTTGCACCAGGAGATTTCCAGCCACTCTGCCACAAGACTGGAGTGATGCAAGGGGTTGTTCTGACCCAGGAGCAGGATGCAGCACACAGTCTTAATGGACCTTATACAGCTGTGTTCAGACCATCAATCCAGCCTGTCCAGATCCCTCTGTAGTGCTTTCCTACATTCCCGCTCAACTTGGTGTTGTCTGCAAACTGACTGAGGATACACTCAATCCTCTCATCCAGACCACTGATAAAGGCATCCTTTGTGCTTTAGGGCTGCCTCCCAAGGGACACTGTCAACCAGGCTCCTAAACAGGACAACGTCTGCCCTCCAGAAGTCCAAAGCAGCAGTTCTATGGACCCTACTCTTTACTTTCCAAGAATAGAAAACTATTGATAATTACATGGCTTCTGTGCCCAAGACAATCTCCAAGCATCATACCACTCTAGGAACCTCTTAGACTTTTTCCTCTCTCTTGCATTTTCAGCAGACATCTGGTAAGTTGAACTTCCCCCCAAGAATGAAGTCTAGCAGTTGTGAGACTTCTCCCAGTTGCTTATAGAATATTTCATCTGCCTCTTTATGTTGGTTATGTGGTCTATAACAGACTCCCACAATGATATTTGCCTTGTTGATCTTCCCCCGATTCTTACTTATAAACACTCAACCCTCTCATCACTGCCATTGAACAAACTCTAGACACTCAAAAAGTTAGTAGTTGTATTTGTAGTTATATCAATCATATGTAATTACAATCAAGGGGTTTTGGATCTCACTAATTTTGTTAAACTAATAGGGAAACTTGAAAGTTATTTTTGTTTTCAATGCAAAAATTGTCACACTTAAAGCTCCACATTTTAATTTCAACATTGCAAATGAGAAAAATTAGAGCAAAATAAATTATGTCCGTGTATATAGATGAAAGGAGCAAATTCAGATCAAGTTCAAAGCAAGGGGTTTTTTTCATCCTCTAAAACTTGCAGGGCATTATAGGATAGCTCTGGTTTTGACCAAGTTTAAACTAATGTCTACTCATTGAAGATGAGCCTGTCTAAAGATCTATAGTAAAAGAAGCTTTCATAGCTGCTCCAGGCATATGTTTCTGCCTGTATGTCAAATATTTTAAATAAGAAATCAATACATTTCAGATAGCTTATGAAGAGTGATAACATCGACCAATTACTAACCACTTTTTCTTTAAAACAGCTTGTAAACATTAAATAGGATTGCTAGAATCATTCAGCTGTAAACTGCTTTTATTAGTGCTTATAAAAGTCCAAATTGCTTCCTTTCCTCAGAGAGAAAAAATGGAAGTGGTATAATATTCTAATTCTAAGTGGAATGAAGTATATTTGTGGATAATGTATAAAACTGAGAATCAGCAAGTGCAATGCACACAAGTTTTAATCCATAATTTTATCATGCGGTAACAGCTATAACAGACTAAAACATGGTTGATATTCATTGCAAAAATAAAATCCATATATTTGTGCTAGCTGACCATGAGGTTTGAATTTCATATTTAAAAGACAACAATAAGGACTTGGGAAGATAGTTATTTTATTTTTTTAATATTATATAATATATTTAGTTTTAGCACACTTAGATTAAGTGTAAGAAAGACTAGTCTTTATACCAAAAAAATATTTAAGAAGCCACAACCTCTAGGCAGGATTGCTTAGAATGCTTTGTAATTTTTGTAATGTTTTGTGTTCAAAGCCTTCTGGTCCTCTTTCTAGAATTTTTTTTTTTTCTAACAGAAATCTAAAGAGTCTGAATTAGATGCTAGGATCAACTCAGTTGGTTTGAACATGGTGCTAATGATGTTGAAGTTGTGGACTTGATCCCTGTACGGGCCATTCACATAAGAGTTGAACTTAATGATTGCTGTGGGTCCCTTCCAACTCAGAATGTGCTGTGTGAATAAAGATGCAGATTTAAATGTTTTAATCCACTCAGAATCATACATATTTCTCTCCCTATATGGCAAAGCATTTCTATTACGTCATGTTTTATTTGGGCAATATTTGTTAATAATAATTTTTAAAACTGTGGTTCATAAGACTACAGAATTAGGAGGTATTTAACTTCTTAAAAAAATAATCAAAACAATTTGCATACAGTATTGAAAAAAGTCAATATAATTTAAAGCTAAGAAATACCTTAAAGAAAAAACAGATTCTGATTACTGATGTAACTTTTTGGTTTGAGATGCCTAAATATTCAAAGTTGTCATCTCTGCAGGATATTTGCTGTATAAACACATTCTAATGGATTCTTCCTAGTTCTAAAATCATAGTAAGTATTGACAAACACATGTAAATATACTCCTTTTTTCAAAAATATAAGAGTAAAGGTTGATATGAAATAGCACCTTTTAGATGTTGAGAATCTGATGGTGTTATACACAATGCACTGTACAAAGCCTCTCTTATTAACCAAACAATCTGGAAACTATTGAGATATCTCTTATAGCAAGGCTCATTAATTGAAATATGTGGCAATAAATGTCCCTGTCACATTAAAATCATGCTGTTCTATGGTTATATAAAAGATTACTTCCAAATAATTTCTTTGTTACAGGCATACATTTAGTATGCAATATCCATTATGAACTTTTGTTATACATTGGAGAGTTCTCCACAATGATGAAATTTTATGGGAAAATATAGTATTGCCTTTTTTTCTGGCAGAAATCATTTATTAGTTGCAAAATGTTCAGCAGTAAAATAGTATGATCTGAAACATAAACTGAGATGTGTACCTAGAGACAAAAACACCCAGAGATGAAACTAAGTACCAATGGGTCACTTAAAATGCAAGAACCCAAACATTGCTTCAGCTATGTGTCATGTGGGGAATAGATTTCTTCATGAAACTCATTTGTTGCATGGCTAAAGATATTTAGGAAGGATGTCTAAAATCACCATTTCAGTCCTGATTTTGTTTAACTAACATGAAACAAATGAGTTCTAGTATACCATATCCCCATGGCCAGTAACAGACCACAGACTTCATACTGATTTTGCCAAGCCCCAGAATGGTGAATTGGTCATGCATTAACTTTTCTTGATTTGACTGCTGCTTTGTTTTACCTGTTTTAACTGCTACAACATTTTTTTCCCTGGTCATGTGCCTATGGCTGATTTGTTTTCCATATCATTGTATGGTAAAGTCATGGTTTTGTACAGAAAGGACAAAACGTACTGAGAGAATAAACTATGCCAAAACTGAGCTTAACAATGAATCTAAGGGTTATAAATCAAGACCAGGTGCACATTTGAATAGGCTAGAAGGGCTGTGAGCCAAGGGTTTCTGCAAGCTTCTGTTAGCAGGTCACTCAACGATAGAAAGAAGGAAGGTCACAGCAAGGAAGAAGAGCAGTCACCCCTCAGAGTGAGGCTGAAAAGCAGAACTGACCATCTAAAATTTGAGCCAAGAGAAGATTCTGGAAGACTCCACCCTGAGCTCTGCCTAGGCCCTGCCTAAACTCCACTTCTTATGCATATGATGATTAGATGCTGTAATTGTATGAATATGCATGTGGAAATGTTGCAATCATGTATGTAGACTGTATAAAATTACCTAGCTTTTACTGATGCTTTTGAGCTACTTTGTCCAGCACGAGCTGGCTGGTTCCCTGACATCAGAATAAATACTTTTCCTGCTTAAGGGTAAAACTGTCTCTAAGTAGTTTCTTTACTTTGGGTTTTTGTGGAATCAATATTCCATAACAAAAGATAGAGAAATGTCTCAGGACACAGACAAAAAACAGTACCCAGATGCTGCAAAAGCAGATCAGAAGACAAGACCCCAGACTCTGAAAAGAGGATTGGATGAGCAGAAATGCCATCAAGAAATCAGGTGACCTATAGAGACTATAAAATCCAGTAACAATCAACAGATGGGGCCCCTCTTCAGAGGCACCCAGACTGAGATCTAAGCACTGTTGTATATAAAGCCTCCTCTTCTCAGGGCTAACCAAGGCAAATGACCCCTTCTTTGGATCCTTTCTAATAGCTTTATATATTTCCTATATTGTGGTGCCAAAAACTGCACACAATATTCAAGGTGAGGCCACACCCATGTGGAGCAGAGTGGTACAATCACCTTCCTCTACTGGCTGGTGATGCCTTGCTTGGATGCAGGACTGGAAGGGATACTAAACAAGTTTGCAGATGACACAAAACTGGGAGGAGCTGTTGACTTCCTCAAAGGCAGGGAAGCCCTGCAGAGAGACCTGAACAAATTAGAGCACTGGGCAATCACCAACCATATGGAGTTCAACAAGATGAAGTGCTGGATTCTGCATCTGGGATGGGGCAACACTGAATGTTTGTACAGACTGAGGAATGAGATGCTGGAAAGCAGTGACCTGGGGGTCCTTGTTGATGGCAAGTTGAATCTGAGTCAGCAGTGCCCTGGCAGCCAGGAGGGCCAACTGTGTTCTGGGGGGCATCAGGTAAAGCATCACCGGCCAGTCAAGGGAGGGGATTGTCCCGCTCTGCTCTGCACTAGGGTGGCCTCACCTTGGATACTGTGTGCAGTTTTGGGCAGTGCAATACAAGAAAGATATTAAGCTCTTAGAGAGAGTCCAAAAGAGGGCAATGAAGATGGTGAAGGGCCTTGAGGGGAAACCGTATGGGAAACACCTGAGGTCACTTGATCTGTTCATCCTGGAGAAGAAAAGACTGAGGGGAGACCTCATTGCAGTCTATAACTTCCTCATGAAGGGAAGAGGAGAGGCAGGCACTGATCTCTTCTCTGTGGTGACCAGCAACAGAACGCAAGGGAACAGTCTGAAGCTGTGTCAGGGAAGGTTTAGGTTGGATATTAGAAAAAGGTTGTTCACCCAGAGGGTGGTTGGTCACTGGAACAGGTTTCCCAGGGAAGTGGTGACAGCACCAAGTCTGACAGAGTTCAAGAATCATTTGGATAATATTCTCAGGCACATGGTGTGGCACAGTTGGGGATGGTTCTGTGAACGGCCAGGAGCTGGACTCGATGATTCTTGTGAGTTGTGAACTGAAAAGAAATTACTTGAAATACAGTTTTTACTTGAGCTCAGACCTTTAAGAAAAATTCCCTGTTACCAACTTCAGTTCATTAATCATCAGGCCACTTTCTCTCTAAGTAGCACACAGTAGCAGCAGATGAGGTTTAAATTGCTTTAGTAAAAATAAATAAATATAACTTTTGTGAAAAGAAAAAAACCCTTTTAATTCCTTGGTGTTGTGGTACTAATGATTCAGATCTAGAAATCATCTTATTTCAAGTTACCAGAAACTTCAGCTGAACAAAAATAAATTGAAATAACATTTATTAAATTAATTTAGCTCTTTTCTTTTTTTTTGGCATGCTGTCTACAAATGCAAATTATGTCTTGAAATATAGGAGGCTGGATTGCAATTAGAAAGGTTAATGTTGAAGGGCATTAAATAGCTCTTAGAATTTAAAATCTATTTGTAGTTATTGTAGAACTCATTTGGGAAAACAATGTCTAGTCTCTGACTAGTCACTTGGTATATTTAATAATATTGGTTTGTGGTTGGAACTATTCAAGTGGTCACCTTTCACAGAATATTGCTTTTGCTTTCTGATTGCATGCAGCCTTTAATCTTTATAAATGAAAAATTAAAAAAGAATGAAAGAACCCTTGAGACTTAAAGGGGTTGGACTAGGGAGCGATACCTATGTTAAAAAAAAAAAAAAAACCAAACAAAAAAAAAAACCCAAACAAAAAACCCCCCCAGAAACTGCAGGAGATAATCCTCTAAAAGGAAGTTTAGAAAATGATATTTTCTTGTATTCTCTTCTCCAAATGCAAATAAAAATTTATTTTCCTAGAATATTCCCAAGTTAAATATAACTATGTTCCTTCCTGATGGAAAAAAGAACGAATGAGACAAATTTTGTGAATGTTTCATAGAATGTATTTTTCTTTTTCATTCAGGAACAGTCAGGTTGTACTGACCTTCAGTTTTTATTAAATAAAATAGACAAACAAGACTACATTAAAGAAACCCAACAAAAACATTGTAAGCACTACTGTGGTTGACATAATAATCATAGAATCATAGAATGGCTTGGGTTGGAAGGGACCTTAAAGATGATCTAGTTCCAACCGCCCTGTCACGGACAGGGACACCTTCTACTAGACCAGATTGCTCAAAGTCTCATCGAACCTGGCCTTAAACACCTCCAGGAATGGACCATTGACAATTTCTCTGGGTAACCTCCTCCAGTGCCTCACCACCCTCACAGTAATGACTTTCTTCCTAATATCTAATCTAAAGCTACTGTCTTTCACTCCAAAGTCATCCCCTCCTTTGTCTTGTCACTATATGCACATGTAAAAAGTCTCTTTCAAGATTTTTTGTGGGCTTGTCTCTGGACTCAATGGCAAAATCTTAGTATTAGTCTACCAGATTAGGATTTCACCCTTTCATATGTCTCATGGGCAGGAATGATACAGGTACACCAGTGCCTTTTTACTTTTCACAGTGACATCTTCAAATAAGCATCAAGTTTCTATAAAATGTGAAGTTGAAGTCAAACACACACAGAGCAATAAAATCAGACAAAGGAAAGGTCTGTAACTACTGCTCCAGATCAAGTCTTAGAAAACTGGGCTGTTACTTCTAATTTTGGCGTAGGATTCATATCAAAGGTTACTCAGTCCTCAAAGGCTGTGTTCACAAAAGGACGTTCAGTTGTAATGTAATTGTTACCATTTCTTCTTCTGAAAAATACAACCTTAAGTTAAATACCCAATCTCGCCAGGTGCTTAAGAATAGACTTCTAAAAACCAGAAAAGCTGTAGAAAATTTTGAGAAAAACATCTTTATTCTAACACCTCTTTTCCTGCAGGAAAGGATTTGCATGTCTCATTCTGGTGATGACTGTAGCAGTTGCTCCACTTTGGCACTGTTGGAGGTATTTCATCTTAGAATTGAAGGCAGCGGAGATCTGATTCTGATGGGGTACCTTGGAGTTACAGAAATATGAAAAATAATTTGTTAGGGATTATAATTTAGTTAAAAGTTATTTTGAAATCCTGGTTGCAAGTATTTTGGAATCTTTAGGTGAATTATTACTAGATGAAGAACCGAAGTACACTCAGAGCTTGAGTGTAAGCTTTGCTTGCATAGAAAAAAATTAATTCTTCATGCAAACAATTAAGAGAATGTCTGTAACCTTATTGTTGTATTTTCTTGTCATTGGAGCTGTGTATCATGCAAAATCACTACTGCCTACTTAGGAATTTAGAAATCAGAATGAAATCCATACATTATGCAAAAAAAAAAAAATATTTTCCAGGTACTGGTGGCAAAAGCCTGCACAGGTCTGCACAAGCAGACAGAGCTGTTGGAAATGTTAATCAATGTAAACTCTGAAAAATAATCAGCATCTAAATCTGTATTTAAATCAAATAGAAATGCTTTCCTAAATGTCCCAGCTAAAGACAAGCAATGAGTTTCCATGAAAAGAAACACAATTAAATTAAATCTTAATTGAGGTATTGCACTAGTAAAAATGCCATGACTGCATTGGCTACCTTAGCTAATCTGACATTGAGTCCAAGGCTTACAAAGTCAACATCACTCTTAGGATACTATGCTTACTTAACCACATTGTTTGAATGACCTGCGTTTGAAGAGGCCAAATTAAGATTTATTCAACAATTTCAACAAAACATACAGAAATATCTCAAAGTACTACTTGCAAGTTTAAATGTGAAGAGCAGAAGCAAACACTTCCTCAGACACTGTCTTCACCTGAGGAAATTTTTAAATAACAGCTTCATAGAATTTTGGTAAAAATTAGGACCTTATGTGCTGTCATGTAATATTGATATCTTTTTTGAACTTATGCTAAACTATCTTTTGGCTTGTATATTGCTGAACTTTTTTTTTTTTCCCCAGTCAGTGACTACTGCATTTTATACGTTAGTTTTTGTATATGAGCTGTTATACTTGATGTCGAAATGCTGTGTCATTAACATAGTAGAAAGGGAGTGGTTTGTCCTTGATTTTCTTTCTGAAAATCTGGTTTATGTCAAAAGAGAAAATCTATTTCTAAACTCTCTTGCTCTTCAAAATAAAAGAAATATCATTATAGAAAAATCTTCTGTATAGCATTGCTTTTACATTTGTTCTTTTTATCGTCTAAATTAAAATATTCTTTAAGGACTGTAAGAGAAATATATTAAAATAATGGAATTAATATATAAGAGCTAAAGCAGTGTACTAATAATTTTCATCACAGCTTGATATTCAAGCTCCTTGTAAAGTCTAAAGAACAAAAAGGATTTTAATCCAGTCAATGGGCTCCTACATTAAATGTATATCACCAAAATACTATGTTCTTGAATCAGGAATAAAAACTTCTCCAAAGTATTAAGGAAAACTGTCCAAAATGTAATGGCATGAACTTAGTCAAATAAAATATTTCAGTAAGTGGAACTAGACTGTTGGTGGAAATCTAAATGCAAATACTACTACTACAACCACTACTATCACAATGGCTTTTTTTATTATTATTTTATCATTAAAAATGATAAACATTTTTACAGGCTTTAATACAGGCAATATGGTGTTCCGGAAAGGTAATGAAATTATCCAGTTTGGCCTCTTGCATCCTATTTATGTATAAATTATGGACCCTTGCTCCAAGGAAAGCATATTATCTTTCACTTTCTTTTGAAAGAATTAGATTTGTGTTCATGACCCACAGGAGCTTTCTCTTTTGCTAGCACAATATACTACAAAAGATACACAGTTTTTTGTCACCTCCTCTGTCACTCATGTAAGATGGGTATGGCAACTACAGCAGTTGTTTATAAAAAAAAAAAAAACAAAACTGCAGAACAGTTTCAGTAATATCTTGATTGCATCTGTATGCAATGAAGAAAGCCTCACCACTGGACCACACAGGTTTCCCTAGAGTAATAGCAAATATATCATGAGCCAGCTGTGATCTGATAATACTCTGCAAAAACATCAGTTGACACAATTGAGGAGATCAGTATTAAGCAAGTCTAATCATCACAGTAAGTGGGTTGGCTAACCACACTTTATGACTCAGACTCTGTTGGCAACCTGACACTGTTGACCAATATATTTTAAGGCAAGGCTTAAGATCACACAGAATTAAGTGATACAGACTCTAAATCAGTGATGTATATCTCTCTCTTCTCCACCCTCATCTGTGCTGTTATTATTTAGCTAGATGGAACCTAAAAAAAAGGATCGAAAAGATCAATCTTAAAGTCAATGTAAATAGCACCCCAGATTTCAGGAAGAATTTTTGTTTCAAATCCATATCTCTGTCCAAAATGTGGTGCTATTTATTATTGTGCATTATAATCTAGACAAAAGTGGTAATATGATTCTATGGCAGGTGCAATGTACTAAACACTTTTGACTTTAATCCATCTGAATAAGGTCTTATGTGGCCAAAATGCAAAGTCCATCTGTTTAATAGCTTTTTTGCAACTAAATAAAAACCCTGCAAACAAATAAACAAAGAAAATTCCAAGCACTTGTTTGGAAAAGGAGAAAAATCCGCCCTGCAGTAGTTCATCTCTAAGAATTTATGCAAGCCATGTGAGACACTCTTGGAGGTCACTGTGAGGCTCAAAGAAAAAACAAACCAAACTTCATTATATCCTTTACTCCCTTTGATTTCCAATATTTGCAGTACATTTTTATACTGCTTGTTGCATATAAGGCAAGAGTAGTCTCCAGTCCTCTTTTGCTTCATTAGTTTGTAGACTAGACTATATTGTTTTTAATCCTTCAATCTTTTCAAGGTCATTCTGATTAATAAAATTTCACAGTCTGTTTCTATCTTAGTTTAAACACAAATGCTGGGGTGAAGATTCCAACTAATGAGCCCCCTCCCTTTTATTAAAATCTCTCTCCCTTTCACCAGTACATAGAGACAAAATGCAAGGAGATATAAGTGAAAAAATAACAGTTTACTGAAAAGAAATATCACAATACAAACAAAGCAGCTTCATCCAATAATAGAGAGAAATTGTTCCTAGTAGCTCCCCTATTTGTGCACAGACAAGATGGTGGCTGACATGCCCTCTCCCTGCCTTCCCCCCGGGAGAACAAAGAAAACACTGTGGCAGACAACTTCCCATGGTCTGATGGCTTCTCAACTAGACAAAAAAACATTAGAAAACCGGGGCAAAGCAAAAACACAGTAGGCAATTTTCATCCAAAAAGAAGGTGTGCTGCTGAGATGCTGGTGTGGATCCTGGTGCTGCAGCAGTATGGATACAGGGTCTGTCTCGTATTTTCTCTGTCTCTCTGGAGGCAGGTGGTAACAGTGACAGCTGGGAAGGACTGCAGAAATGGGAAACGGTGGAGCAAAAGCCCTGGAGAAGCAGATGGCTTCAGGCATATTCCCCTTGGCTGGGTCTCTGCAACGAGATTTCACGGAGCGGGATTCATGAGGTGATGGCAGTCACTTCTCTGCACTGCTTGGTTGGGCTTAGCTCCGTTCCAGCTTGTTGGTGGTGACTCCCATCCCCAGTAGCGGCTGAGGTGTGTGAAACTGCTCAGCATCTCACCGCAAAATAGTCAAGCTATTCTTGTGATAAAGTGAAACGTAATAACATTAACACTGCATGGCCAACATTAGGGGTAATCAAAGGCTTTAAGCCCATAAGAGGACTTCAGTCCTGTCATGGGCAAGCCAAGCTTCTGACCATTATTTGGGGCATTGTTAGATTTGCTACTCAGATAGCAGGTATCTTCTGGAATTTTACTGCTTATATTAAAATGTTCCCAAGAGAATGAATGAATTAGTAGTGACTAGTATCACATTCTCAAGGAAGATACAAGCTCAGAAATGGCATTGTATTACTTCTGACTAGATTTTGTATTTAGTTCATAGTTTAAAAAATGTTGGTGCCTAATTCTAGTCTACATTCTTTTATAAGTTTCATCTCTTGTGACTGTTAAGGTTCTTTCAGTATCCAAGCCCATTTTAGTCTTGACCTACTGTGAGTAATGATTTCCAGATTTAGCTACATTTATGCAATAATTCTAAAGGTTATTGTCTTAGAGGCAATCACATGAATACCATCAAGTAACAAAAGAATATCTGAAACCGCATATTAAGTTCTATGGGCATAGGAAGCAACTATAAAATAATAGTCTTAATTTCTTTCAAAAAAAAAAAAAAAAAAAAAAAAAAGCTGAAACCAGTAGAATCATGTCCCTCTCTTTTCCATGATCCCACTAAAAATCCCTGTTGTCTGCTTATTTAGCTTTTCCTCTTACTATTAAACTATTTCTTGTGAGGTTATCACTCAACATCTGCAACTAGAGGTGCAAATGCAAATATCACCTCTCTTTACTCTTCACAATTTACTTCCCACTTTTCCAATCTGTCTAAATTTCACAGCCAAATTTCCTCCTCCTTTCCCTCCCTTTTATCTCAATCAATTGCTTCCTACCCCTACATATTCGCCCTTTTTGGCAGCAGATTCAGATTTCCTTTACCCACATGACAGCATCTCCATCATTCTGGTTCTCCTACATTTCACTTTTGACCATAACATATTTTCATGTCTTGCCCTATTTTTTCTGATATAAGTAGATTTGAGCAACTTTTAAAAGTAGTCCTGATCTACTTCTCAGTTTTGAACAGCTTTTCATATTTTTTCCTCCCTACATGTTTTTAAACAGCTGCCTTTTTCCTCTGTTTGAGTGGGTTTTTTCCTTCAGTGCTTTTGTCTTTCATTTAAGTTTCTATCATCTCACTGCATTTTTGTAGAGCTAGAACAATTTAAATTGTCACAGTTGATAACAAGTAAAACTTTATAGTCTCCAATGGATATACATCATGTAAATATAATATCTCTCAGTAGTGCTGCTCTAAGCATTTTTCTATCATTACTAGAGCCCAGGTTGGCGAATTTCTCAATGAGTTTCCTTTTTCTGTTTTATCTACCTCTTTTGTTTCTATTGGTCTCCTTGGAATGTATAAATTACCTCCCACGCAATTAACACCCAAGGCAGATACAATCTGATCACTGGTGATGTAGAAGAGCTATGAGGCAGCTTCCTAGATGAGTCAGAAGACTGGGAGAGGTTTTTCTGGTATTCATTTTCAGTGGAAGTAAAAAGTTTGTGTAGCGCCAGCCAGTTATGTTTTTTAACAGCGGTATACTTGACTGCCTATGGGATGGCATACTGGGAAGCGCAGAAAATGTACACAACACATGGATCTCCCAACTATCCACCACTACCTCTGTTGCCATAAATCCTAGGAAGAAAACTTCCACGACAGGGCGAAGGCAAAAAAAGGTCTTTTACTGAAAGTTTGGCTAAAGCTTTAACAATCAATGACACTGGGCATACAGCATTCTACAAATTCTACTCTACGTAATTATCTATAGAACATAGCCAATGTCTAATTAACCCATCCTACAAACTATCCCAAACCACCCCCCTAACACGCCCCTTTGAAATTGAGTCAGTGGTCTTAAAGACCACCTCTTTGTCCCCCCACCCTCATCTTCATCAGATTACATCTTCTATTTGGAGGTTTTCCGGCACCTCTTACCCTTCTTTATTCTACAACTAAACAATATAATATTTTTATTATAACATGTTCTAATAGTTATCTGAATACAAGGGTCCTTATGCAGAATGTTCTAACTTGATATCTCTCCCTTAGCATAAAAACAGGCTACTTAAATGTAACACAGAGGTTAAAATCTTGCTTAAGTATGTGGTAGAGGGGTTACAAACTATTTTTCAAATGCGAAAGACTATAAAACTATATGAAAATCTACAGCTATATTAAGGCTTATGGCAACACCTCCACTTAATCTCCACTACCTGTGTATCTTCACAGGTTTTGCTTTAGCATTGCTTACAAAACTAAGATATGAATCTTTTAGTTAGCCTGGTCTTTGTGAAATTATTGTGAAATTTATTGCTTTTAATCAGTAGCTTGAATTACATGCCAAAGAACTAAATTTGATCATGCACACCATTATGCTCAGTTGAAATATCTGCAAGAATAACAATGGATAACTGTAACAATTTATCTAATTCAATAATTTCAGCAGAAAGTATAAAAATTTTGCATAACTCAAGAAATTTGAAGGGTTGCTATTTGCTCATTATTTAGCAATCAAATTTTGAAGTGCAGAAGAAATATTTGCCTCTTTTTTCTTTTTTCCTTAAAACCTGACAAACCCATACAAAACAAAGAAGATTTTTATAAGTAATATTATGAGAAATATCTGTAAAATATACTGCAAATGACAAACTTGGTTTATAGGACAGGGTGGCATTTTTATACTCACTAAGTCTTGGTTTTACTAGACATGCAATCTTTCTAACATATAAAAGTCTACAGAGGTGTCTGAGAATATAGATCAACACTAAATAGTTGTTACACTTTATGGTACTATAAATGTAAAAGCAGTACTATCACATTTGATGAGAGTTACTTGCTTTTGTACAGCAATGACTACACAGGAATTAAATAATACTGAGTAAAGAAACAAAATGGTTGTACAGCAAAATACAATTAACTTGATTTATTCTGTAAAAGTGAAAAATGAATGCCTAAAGTTTTTTGTTTTTTTCCTTCTTCACTTTGCTTATATTAGGTAGGTCCACAGTACTGAGCTTCAATAACATCTTGGCCTCATCTTGTTACATGGACCCTTATCAGTTCCCCTGTGGTGAGTGAGAGAATCCAGTATAGGTAAAAGTAATAAAATCCTGGCATAACTCTTTTAAGCATATTTGTTTGACACTACCTAACAGATCTAGAGCTTGTGTGTAGTACTTGTGAGTCCAAGTATACATGGAGTTAATACTGACTCCTCTTTTCAACACCCTCAATCTCCACAGTGAACTTCACACCAATATTGCATACCAGGTCATACCACTTTAGACTGAACAAAATCTGTAGGCAATGTATTTGAAATTCCTACATCTCTTCCATAAGATCCCTGTGTAAGATTATACCAAATTGGGTGCTGCTCTGGAATCTGTACTTTTTTTGTAGGTTGATACCTCTAAGAAAAACATCCTGACATAACTTTAACCTGTAACCCATTCCACAGCTTGGAATGTCCATCCCTTGATCTGGACACATCTGTATGTTTTACTGCTCAAAAGCTTGTTCTCTCACCAAATACAGTCTAACTTTTTGACTGTGTCCTTTCTCTTGGTGAAACTTTAATTTGGCCTGTACCTTTCCTGTATCAACTCATAACAGTAAACTGAAGAATTATTTCAAAATGAGGAGAATTGTGCAACCTTTCCACTGTCAACCTTTCTGTGATTCTGTGGTTATATAGAGGAAGGGAACATACAGGTGTGTAAGAGAGATAATTGAAGTAGTCACAGTGTCTTGACATAATCAAAGATATTTTGAATTCCTCAGTTTTTGATTTTTGAAGCCATTTGGAGAACGTCTCAGACGTGGGTACAGACAGATACATAATTTTGTAACTAGACAGATGTTATCATCTGCCGTGAAAAAAACAAGAGCATTGAAAAAGGGAGGAATCTTCAGTACTAAGTACATCGAAAAACTGATAGTTGTGTAATCAGAGAAGTCAGGTATAAGGTTCTAGATTTGAACCAGAGGGATGATTACATTATAACATGGTTTTGCTTCAAGAGACTACCTGCAATTTCCTGAACTCTGCAAAGTACACTTTTACTTTCTGGTCAGAAAAATTGAAAAAATGAAACCACAAAATCATAGAATCATGCAAGTTGCAGGGAACATCCAAAGGTTATGTCCAATCTCCTACTTAGAGCAAGGTCAAGTCAAGCTTGCTGGTCAGGTCTTCGGACAGTCAGGTCTGAGTATCTCCAAGGATACCAGCTTCAAAATCCCTATGAGAAATTATGTTTGAGTGCAAGTGTTTGATCATCCTGACATCATTTAAAAAAAAAATAAATTATTTTGAAACTGATTTTTCTGTGTTACTTGTGTCTATCATCTCTTGTTCTTTATTCTGCACCTTCAAGAGGTTTCTGACTTCTGTTTTCTTTAGACCTTCCCATTAGGTAGAGGCAGAAAACAGTGAAGACTCCCTATAATTTTCTCAATTCCAGTCTGAACAACTCCAGTTCTCCCAGTTCCTCCTCCTTGTTTTAGAGTGCTCCAGGCTTCTGACTGGCTTGGTGGCCTTCTGTTGAACTTCCTGCCATATGTTCATGTCCCTCTCAAGCTGAAAATCCCAGTACAGGACACAGTGCTTCAGATGTGATCTCACCAATTTTGAATAGAGGGGAAGGATCATCTGCCTCAACCTGTAAGTATGTTTCTCCTAATCCTTCCCAGTATATGGATGATCTTCTTCGCAGCCAGGATACATGTCTGAAGCAATTTCTGAAAAAAAGCAAGTAAAGTTTTGTACTTTCCCTCCCCAGGAAAAAAAAAAAAAACAAAACCAAGAAGATAGAGCTCTGTCAACCTCTGGCAGTAATGAATATAACTTAAACTATTTTATATATTTTTGTCTTGTTTTATGACTATCAGTGAGGTGTCACCCAACTACTATTGCAATCTGAAGTCTCACTATTGACTTCAGTGGGAGATAAACATATTTGGTAAAACTAAGAAGAGAAAAGACAATTCTGAATAAAATGTAAAAGTATGAGTTATGGGCACAAATATCACAGTGAAATGTAGGCACACCCCAGGTAGAAATGAAAACATATTTTTTAGTGGTTAAATATGGGATTAAAATGTACAATGAATAAATCAAAAAGGAAACAAAAATTACCTTCAACCTTTTTTAGGATTTTAAATTAATAAATATATTCATATACTCATTGCTACTTTCATTTCATATCATTTCTTCATAAGATGAACATCTGAAAGATCTCACAAAAGAAATTCTTGAAATAAGCTGCTTTGATGAAATAGAAACTGCAGAGATATGTCTCAATTTAATATCATCTTTCTGATGTAAATATCTTCCAAAGAAAAGATTATAATTAATATGCAGTATATTTAATTTTGCAGAACCTCACCATTCTGAAATTTTTATCATTATATAGTTTCCCTGAAATCAGTGATGCAAACACCTAATTACAATAGGATGACCATGAGAAGATAAATATCTATGTCATAGTTTGTCCTTAGATATGAATGTATTTTGATGAATCACAGAGTCCTTGTTTAGACAGCAAAGAATGTTAGCATATGCCAGCCAATGGATATTTTTCAAAATACAGTGTGAATGCTAATATTTGCAATATTGCTTGAACAGAAGCCAAGGTTTAAAAGAGAAAAATTTTTTTAAAGACACTTTTAAAAATAATAAATATATCTTAGATTCCAATGGGAAAATAATTCATTGTTCTGAGCCTCACTGCAGAGAGAAAGGTGCTTCTGAAGATCCACAGCTCATGCTAATTGAATAATGCTCTTCTAATTTCTCTGCCCTCTTTCTGTCTTCCCACACTGCACACAGTTTAAATGAGTGAGTGGAGAATAGTGTAATCCAGGCTAATGGATGCTTCAAGTCAAAGAGTCTGGTGCCTGTGTCAGCTGTTTCTAAGGGAAATGTTGTAATTACTAAACTCCTGAGCAATTTATTGTGCATAGACTCTTCAAATAATTTCACTATTTATTAATGCTGGGAACACCACTGGTATCTCAAAATTTTTTTAGGCCAACCTAAATTCATCCTAATTCTTATCACAATGAAGCTATAGGTAACAGATGATCATCATAATCTCAGAACAAGTGTTTCTGAACACTTGTGAGTTTCAGTTTATATGCCCACAGAATCTAAGACTTGGAAAGGATGTTCTTAATAGGATAAGGAATCTGTAATGGCTATTCAGCAATAAAGACATAAAAAGGTTCCTGCAATAAAAGTGATTGTGGAATGTCCTTTTCTTGTCCTTCATTTTTGATAGGATCTAGATGGACTGAATCTAATTTAGTGAATTTTACATTCAGTAATACTTAAAAGTTCAGCTTTGTTAAGACTTAAATTCCACTGATTTCAGGTTAGGTTAACACACCATAACTATTCTTATTTGCATTTTAAATTCTACTCTACCCTGTATATTGACAGTTTCTATTAACTCCTGAGCCTTAGTGTTCTGTTGTGGTGTGCAGTAGCTCCCACCACTGTAACTTCTTTCACAGTGACCCAAATCTCCTTGTTGTTAAGAAGAGAAAGGAGGAAACAGGGAAAAAAGTGAATTTAATGGAAAATTAGATATATAGAGCATTATTATTTCAGTCTTTAATTCCATTCTGGAAAATCATGATTTTTTTTTTCTTTTTAAAGTTAAAAATAAAATGCAGTCTAGTATTCTTTAACTGAAAAGAGATCAAACTCTTCAAGCCTCACTTCACACACAAAAACATTGCAGGTGCTTATTTCTGTGTTAATGTGAGGGAGTATATACATATATGTACACATCTATGTATATATGTACACATGAGAAATGCCAGGTTTGATTTCCATGGTGAACGAAATCTTGTTCTGCTAATGAGTAGAGGAACAGGAGGAATATATTGAGAAGATGCAGAACATGGGAAGACTGATACTGGAGTCTGAAAATCATGACATAAAGGGGTTAATTTTTCTAGAAAAGCAGATGGGAACTATACTCTTCAAAGGCATACAGAGTGTTAATTTAGTTTCTAATGGGATTTTTTTCAGAATATATAGGAGGCACTGTACAGAAGTACGTCAGCATTTTCTTTGTACACTACAGTAAAAATAATAAAGGCATTAAAAGCTCCACTTTCTCAGCGCATCAAATTTTAAATCTCACAGGAGCAGAGATATCAAGTTGTCAGCATAAGTGGGAGAAAAAATTAAGTTAAAGAAAGAAAAGTTCACAAAATGTGTTACATATCTAAAAGAGGAGAAAAAAAAAAAAAGGAAAAAAAAAAAAAATCACACAAAACTGCTTGGTACCAGATTAGAGGATTTCTGTATCATCCTTCAGGAATTTAT
>JAWWEU010000001.1:74809311-74828260 GCA_035583155.1 Acropternis orthonyx
AAAAAATAAAAAAAAAAAAAGGAAAAAAAAAAAAAAGAGGCAGCTGGTTTCCTAATGCTGTTGTACAGAGAATTCCATCTTAGAATTTATTCCTTCCTTCAGTACTGTCTTAGAACAGTATTTTATTTATAAACTGTTCATCTGTGTATGTGTTATTTTTTGTTGGTAAGTCTCTCCCTCTCAGTGCCTCTCTAAAGCCTACTTCGTTGCTGAATCTGATTTCACACCGAGAAGTTACAGAGCATTTGGGACACTGGGAGAGAAACACTGAGCTCCTTGGACAACAGAATACTTATCTTTAAGAAGTGTGACATTTACTCTGTGATGGTGTGACTGACATAGTAATGTGTAAATCAGTGAATACTTGACACATATAAAATTGTTATTCTGTAACAGATTTGTATGTTTTATTTTGATGAGATATTTGACACTAAAGGCAACATTTAATCAGTTCACAGTCTTCCAAAGATGCATAATAGTTTTCAGATTAAGGTATCTATTTGTGTTTTGGCTGTACTAGGCTTCTTTTACATAGCTCATGTTTACACCCAGCTCCCAGACTTAGTCTGTTTTTTAATGTACTGGCATGTAGTTTTAGAGAAACACCTCCACTTCAGCAGAAAACTGAAAAATCACTGACAATGTATTTGCTTACCTCTAGTCCATGTTCTCTAGGATGAGGTCAGGGTTTTAGCCACATGGGCATATCCATGTCAATATCATCTTATTTTTTCACTCAGAGCATCAGAAGATAGTGTAAACAGAAGCAATCTATCTACTTGCTTTATGCTAGCTGAAACACTCACCACCTTTGAAAAATAGGAAATTTTTTTGAAAAATTTATGATGGCAGGCTATAACCATAATATTTATTAACCATTTTTATTCAAGAAAAATCATCTTTCAGGAAAGAAATTAGCATATGCTTTGCTTTAATCACAATCTTATGTTTGAACATACCTGAAGCACATATTTTTCCCTGGTAATTTATTTATGTTTATTACTACACCTAATATTTAACAGATCATAACAATGGCTTTTCATGCACTGTGTGTTGTTCTGTGTTAAAAATATAGATGTGTACTGATACTAAGGCAATTTTTCATAAAATTATGAAGTACAGCCTCCACAGTGGTAGAAACAATTGAGTTGCAAGGTTGGTAGGTTTTATATGTCATTTAGTTTCCCCATCACATGATCTTTCTACATCAAAAGTAGAGAGTATTTTAGGCATAATTTTGAATTGCATTTGAGCTATTACCTTTTTGGTTTTCTCATTTTATCAGTAAACTTAATTACTTCAAAAAAAAAGGAAAAATGTAGAGTTCTGAAGACTAGTGAGCAAAAGTCCATGTATTTGTTACACTCCAGTCCAGAAGCTCCAAGCTTTGCTGGGTGTTCACTTTAACTTTAGACTTCAAGAGATTTTGCCCACACAAACTCTTGCAAAGCCTTTTGATTTTTTGATACCTTGAATTTTAATCCAGAGGAAAACTACACACTTTTTGTCTAAGAGATTTCTTTTAATTTGGCGAGAAAATAGGCATTTTGACACTAGCAAGCCTCACTACAGTATGGAACTTTTGTTACACATAGAAAACAAAAACTCCGTGCAACTAAAGTTAAATACAGAAAACAAGTCTTTAGGTTACCCAGAAGAGAAAGAAAAGAATACCAGAAGCAAGATTACGAGATGAAGGAATAAAGAGAGACAAAGAGGAGAGAAAAAATATAGTTACCACTGGAAGGTCATATGTTGACATCTTCAAGGACAGCAGGCAAGGGCAAGAGGGAAACCTTGTGTGGGCCTCTTTATCTACTGTGACCACTCCCTCCAGGAACAACCTTTGGTTCACTGGCCACTCGTCATCCCCCCAACCAAAGTGAGGGGTGTCACAGACAATCAGAGGTTTTTGGGGGTGTGGTGTGGGCAGGTTACCAGATAGACCTTATTGATTGACAGGTCCTTCATAGGGCTTTTGTGCCATGTGGCCACAGACCTTGATGGCTGTCTTGGCTGGCCATGTGGACACTGTGCTGAAGGCCTGGTGCCATCCCTCAACACACACACAAAAAAAATGGTTGATTTGATCCATCAGGCAGTGAGATATAAATCTGGTCTCTGACAGTACTCCACTTCTATTTTATTACTAATCATGCACAGGGATGAAAGAATGCAACACATGTCAGTATTAACCAATTCAGAGAGCAAAAAAAAAGAATTATTTTTAAATAATTACCTTTGTTGATCCTGCACTTGTTAGAGAAATTTCCTTAATGCTGCCCTATATTTAGATTTAGAGAAACAATTTCAGAATGCATGACGGAAAAGGTGAGATAATTGGTGTGTTGATATCTAGGGCAATATGCATATCATACCTCAAGAATCTTGATTAGAATGCACTCCTTTTCACTTTTTCAGGTTCTCTGATACCACACTCCATAGACTTATACGAAGTTAGGGATGATAAATTCTTGAGTCATATATTCACTGTGTTTTAGGTAGTTCTATCTGGTAGATCAGACTGTGAGAATTAATTTATTTTATTTATTTTATTTTCTATTTTATTTTTTTTATTTTCCATTCTATTTTATTGTTTTAGTTTTCAAGTGCCTGACTTTCACACTTAAACTTTGATTTTCAGAAGTATGCTACTTGCATAACCTATCTGAAACTCACTTTAAGACCGAAGATGATGAAGGGCCTTGAGGGGAGGCCATATGAGGAGCACCTGAGGTCACTTGATCTGTTCATCCTGGAGAAGAAAAGACTGAGGGGAGACCTCATTGCAGTCTATAACTTCCTCATGAAGGGAAGAGGAGAGGCAGGCACTGATCTCTTCTCTGTGGTGACCAGCAACAGAACACAAGGGAACAGTCTGAAGCTGTGTCAGGGAAGGTTTAGGTTGGATATTAGAAAAAGGATTTTTACCCAGAGAGTGGCTGGGCACTGGAACAGGCTTCCCAGGGAAATGGTCACAGCACCAAGTCTGATGGAGTTCAAGAAGCCTTTGAATGATACTCTCAAGCACATGGTGTGACTCCTGGGGATGGTCCAGTTGAGGGCCAGGAGTTGAACTTGATGATCTATATTGGTCCCTTCCAACTCAGCATATTTTCTGATCCCATGATTCTATTACTTTTATTCTGATCTCTTGGATTTTTAGGGTAAAGGGAAGATTCAAGGAATTACTGAAATCTTTTGGGTTCAAAAGTCCTCAAAGTTCTATACTCCTAAAAAGTTTTGTTAATGGAGTTACTGGAAAAAAATAATGAATATTAAATGATATAATACATTCTTCCATGGGAAAAAAAAATCCCATTAAAACTGTATTTCATTAAATAATATCTAAAGAGTAAAACCCAACCAAACAAAGAAACCTAACTCGAAAGCCAAATTTTAGAAATGTGAATGGGAAGTTTCATGTTAATTCCAAAGAGATTGGAATTTCTCCATAATACAATACAGACTTCCCATTTAATTAAAATCCAATGTTAAGTTGCTGCATTTTTCACTGAATTTGGCATGCTGACATAGAACTCCTGACAGCGTAAGCACTGAATGTACTTTATACAAGAAAACTGAAATCTCCGTAGTGTGTACTTTTGTATACTGAAATGGGATTGCTTCAAACAATCAGACTGTGGGGAATCTAAACCATTTGGCTCATCTCATATCTGCTTCAGCATTATTCTGTGCTTTCTGCTCAAATTCTTACTGTGAGCCAAATGGTTGCTGTGTCAGGTCCAAGCACAAACATTTTCTCTTCAGGACACTTCAGCTATTGATGCAGCACAGAGGAGTTGTTCTATTCTCTTCCCTTGAAGGCACATTGATGCCAAAGAAGAGCAGAGGGACAGGAGCTAGTCTATTGTTAATGGTCCTTTGAGCATGTGTACCGAACACAAATGAAAATAGCAACTTGCTGATGCTCCCTCCACAGCATGACCCTTCCTGTGGCAGCCTCATCTGGTGGTCAGTTCTGGTGATGGTGGGCAGCGATGAACCCAAAGCAAAGACCTGCAGCACTTGTCAGTCATCAAAATCAAGAAGAAGAAAATGATAAAGCAGAAAAAATAGATTCAACTGAAGAGGAAAGCCTATGTCATTTTGTATATGATTTGATAGCGTCTCTTTTCCCTCTTTTTCCAATTATTCGATCATAGAATCATAGACTGGTTTGGGTTGAAAGGGATATTTTACATTATCTAGTCCAACCTCACCTGCTGTGAACAGGGATATCTTCAAGTAGATCAGGTTGCTCAGAGCTCTGTCCAACCTAATCTCAAGTCATCCTGGGATCTCAGCTCCTGATTGAAACTAATGCTGCTTTATTAAAAACTGCTGTATTAAGAACTTGTTTCATATAAAGCTGATGTGTTTAAGCTTATCACATTTTATACATTTGAATGTCCTTATTATTTATGTTTCACTGACTGTGAAAAAACAAAATATTCTTTAATTCCACTTGAAGATATCAGAAAAGAGGACTGTATGTGGATCAAACACCTGTAGACAAGCACTAGACATTAGAGCTGTAGCCAATTAATTTGACTGGTGTTTGTTTCCTTTCCAGCATTTAGTTTCTTGGTAGTCAAAATTTTCTTTTAATTCTTCCAAGATTTATTAATTTTCTTGTTGGATATTTGTGCTGTAACAACTTTGAATAATGTATATACCAAAAATAAGGTTTGATAAGTAATTAGTCTTCCCTACTGTGATGTCTGATCCCTATAGTATAAATGATTCACATTCATATTAGGGATTTATACTGATTTCCAAAATGCAGTACAGTATTTGTCACTAATCACAGAATATAAAAATTAAAGGTGCTATGAAGATGCCTTGGGCCCCAAGGAAAGGCAGAAATACCTTCACTTATGTTGGCATTTTGCCTAACAAGTGAGTGACTTCATCAAAAGCCATGTCCTGGCCAAGAACAGAGACATAATTGAGAAAGAATGTTTAGAGAATATAATCTGCCACTTTCCTTCTGCTGGCTGTAAAGGTAGAGCAATGTGCTAGCCATAAATAGCATGCTAACATCTAACAACCTTTTTACAGACTCCCATATGAGTTTGTGAAGGATCTGTCCTGAAGTTTTCCCAGGCAATCGCCATTCAGCTATAAAAGTAAATTTAGGTGGCAGCCTTCTGATTGTCAAAGGCTCTCAGAGAACGATGAGCTGGATGCAGATCTCCATGCCAGTTCAGAATTATCTCCCCACTAGTGCCTAGCTGTAAACCTCTAGTGGAACTGGTTGCTTGCCTGCTTGCAGTCCCAATGAGGAATTTATGTTCATACATTCAAAATGCCAGCTCTCACAATTTGCTGGACCTAGCACCTTCACCGCTGTTTTCAGTCAGAAATTTCATTCTTATGCTGAGTCCTTCTGAAAGTAAAATTCTGTATTTCGGAATGTCTACATACTTGCTTTAACAGTTAAGTTTGTCTCCTTGATGATGTGCCCAGTTGTGAAGATCTGGTAAATTTTTAAATGTTACCTCCGAATTGACAGGATTGCCAAAAGGGGCGTCACTGGGGAATGTTGCAGCATTTTAAAATGAATAGTTATCATGAAATTTGGGAAAATGCTGGTTCACAGATGTAAAATGAGAGGACTACAGAATGAGAGGACTATGGAACCAGAACTTTAAGCTGTCTATGCTAACCTCTACTTATAATCAATGGGGATAGATAGACACCTTTAGGTCATGAATCTCTGCAGTCTAAGGTAGATATCCAAAGTAACTCTGATGTTTTGCATCCTTAATTTTTTTATTTCTTTTGACTGATTTTAAACAGGCATGGATACAGTCTTCTACACTAAACATGCAACAATTCCACCAGTGCAAATAGAAGTCTTTCTTAAGATTCTGCTGAGTGGTCAACTAATTTTTCCAACAGAGGATTTTTAGCCAGCCTCTGGAAGCTGGTACTGGATATTGTTACAAGGTCATCACAATTCCAGTCCATTTATGAAAATCAGCCAATGGGAATTTTAGAGCTATTCTAATTTATAAACTAGTCAGAACATTTATTCATCTCTTCATTTGCAGATTTTGTGAACATTAGATTTATTTAATTAGATTCACTAAAAGAAAAAACACAAAACCAAAACCAAACATAAACTGATTCTATTGTTGCCTACTGAAGAGTTATTCGACATCTCTTTACACTTTATATAATGTTATCAGAAACCATTCTGCCAAAAAGTCTTCTGTATGGCTTGGTATTCTAAAAATGTTCAAGTATCTGAGTATAAATAGTCCTCTGCCTTCATTTTTATTCAATGTTCTATTCTGACAGTTGCATTCAAATTTTACACATGAAGTATTTTCTGGGTGCTTGTCCATAGTCAAGGCAGAGACACCAAAGTTTTCATTCTTATTAAAAGATGAGTTTACTTGTACAAAGACAACCTTGGCCAGGTATTTAACTTAGCCAGTCAATACTTTAAACAAAACAAAACAAAAACAAAAACAAAAACAAAGTGCAAAACTGCAGGTCTCTTGTTTTAAATGCAAAATTAATGGCATTCCGCAATACTAATTAGCCTCAGGAAAATACATGCAAGGGCATACTATTATTCTTTCTCCCTTAAATCTTTAAACCAGCTACAAAAGAAACTTATTTTGAAAAGTTACATGGATGCAAATTGAATTCTAATTCCCTGACTTACTGTATATCTGTGGGGTTCAAAATAGTTTTTGAAGCCAAAAGGTAGTTTTGAGCAGCAATTTATTTTAATATATGGAGTATTTTAATACATAACAGGTTACTTTATCCATCTAATGCTGCAAATAACTATTTACACAGAAAACACAGATAATAGAATAGACCATAGTACTTTTCAGAGTACTAACTTGAGGGGTGGGGAAATGTATAAAAAGTAATAATTTAAATCAAATATCAGCAATGCCTGCAGTAGTATTACTTACGAGAATAGTCACCTCTGTATTACTTTTTTCTTTGGCTTCCAGCTGCCTCCCTGAAATAGTTGTGGGTGATCATAGTACCAGGGTTACTAGTTCACTTTTTTCTGTTTAGTCCTTCTTATGCAATTTGTAGGGATCTATTGATAAGTGGGATGGGGTCTCAAATCACCTCAAAAGGAGAATAAGAAAATACAGAGGAACTTAAATGCTGTGCATGATCCTGCATGCCTGTTGTGAAGCTCTTTTTGCAGCTCAGTCTCAGGTCTCAAAAAAACCATTTTTTGCTTAGCACCCTAAGGAATCAGTACTGCAAAAGTTTTTCTTCTGTTTCTCTTGGGCTTTTCTCTTACAGAGTGCACATTGGTTCTTATGTCTCTTTTGTCTTGCTGAAGTCACAGGTTATCCAATAAATGACCACTTCTTCTTAACCCCGTCATTAAAGTTAGTAAACTTTGCTAAATCTATCAGAAAAGCACATCCTCATCCTGACAGAGAAGTTTTCTCTCAAGGGAACCTCCTTCAGCTTTAGTTTGTGGTCTACCTGTGGAAAATGGTATCTAAAAAATGCCTGTGAAATTAAGTCTGTAGTCCAAAATTCATTTTTATGACAGAAAATTCAGCCTTGCCACCTAATTATACAATCGGTTTTTTTCTGAACATAATATTTTTATATGTATTCCTACCTATGTGATTTATGTGTGCTGCACTGTTTGTTTTTTTTTCCCTCTGCTCTCTAATACATTGCTTGAATTACTGTCTCTACAGTGAGAAAGCATATTTCTTTATGGTTTTGGTATGAAGAAAGGAAGAAAAGAAAATGAGGAGGACCAAAAGCTCACAATTAATATTATTGAGGTTTAATTATTCATACAGGAAATAAACCCCAAACAAACAAGCAAACAAGCAAACAAACAAACAAACAAACAAAAAACACACACAAAAAAACTCCAAAAAACAAAAACCACCAAAATCAAAAAGGCTGTACCTTATTTCATTCTCCAATAAAAACATCCTGAAGTATGGCCAGTTCCAAGCTTGTTTTCCTTCTGACTTCCAAATCTTTGTCAATTCTGGTCTTCTGATTTCCTTTCATTGTCTCACTTTGGAAGGCATCACTGAATACCCTGTGTTATCTTTTCACTCCTCTTCCACAAAGGCAAAAGTAATTATCGTAAGTATCCTGATATACATACCTAAGTGTTCAATATATACACATTATAAAAGCCATGTTCGGATTTATTAATCTCTCAAATTAGAAACTGATACGAGGCTCAATTACCATCTACTTTTGCTAGGGTTTTTTTTTCCTTTGATATGCTTAACTTAAAGTTTAATGAGCCATAGACATTAAGAGACATCTTTCTAGCAAAAGCACAAGTAATTATACAATTACATATGTTCTCTTTCGCCAATTTTCAACTTTATGCCTCCACACTGCTTATACATAGTACTCTTCCACATTAATATTAACAACACTCATGGGATTATTTCTATGTGTAATTAAGTAGAAAATCAATTAGCCTGGACATTTTGATTGAATGCTTGCAATGTGCTACAAGCTATTTCTTCACAAAGATACTTTGTGATTGCATTGTGGCAATGAAAACAAAGCATTTTAAATTAAAATTTTTATTCATATTTATTTTGTTTCTCCTTAAACCAGGAAAATAATAATCAGTAACAGGGTTGATGCTAGATATAGTCATATAATTCAGTTAATTTTAGAAAGTGTTCATGAATACATCAGAACTGTGTTTTCTCTGCTTTTCTTCTCATAAATTAAAAAATGAAAAGCAAAACCAAAAAACCCAAACAATCCTCCATCATTTCCACAACTGCCAGTACACTAAGATATTTTCAACTATCTGTAGAGAATTTCCCTTCTATTATCTATTGCTGAAGCATTTTGTTAGACTTACACAGTTTTGTGTTTCACACAAGAGCATATGTTTTTCATGTCCAAGACATTCGAAAAAATATCTCTAGAATAAAGAAAACATAATTTTGCTATGTTTCCTGGACATTTTTCTTGTTATATGAAAATAATACCTGCACTAGAATAAGTGAAATTAAGATAAAATGAAAGGCTACTGACCTCAATAAATAAACTTATCCAGTTGTTCTAACATTATAGTAATGACACCAAAGAAACTGGAAGCCTTTTAAAGGAGCTACCCTTTGTAGAAGGGTTTAACACTAGGATTCATCTTCCCTGAAGTTAGTCATCTGAAGTGTCTTGGATTTGGCTGGAGTATAGTTTTAATTCATAGAAGCTGTGACTGTGTTTTGGATTTATGTTGAAAACAGGGTTGATAACACAGGGCTGTTTCACCAATTACTGAGCAGTGCTTAAAGAAAGCCAAGGTCTTTTTTGCCTTTTTCCACTAGTGAGATGGCTGAGGGTGCACAAGTAGTTGGGAGGGGACACAGCTGGGACAGCTGACATCAACTGACCAAAGGGTAGCCCACACCATATGGTGTCATGCTCAACATATAATCCTGGGGGAAGAAGAAGGAAAGTAGGACGTTCAAAGTGACGGCATTCATCTTCCGAAGTCACCATTACATCTCATGCAGCTCTGTTTTCCTGGAGATGGCTGAAGACTTGTCTGCCCATGGGAAGAAATGAATGAATTCTTTGTTTTGCTTTCCTTATGCATGCAGCCTTTGCTTTAGCTATTAAACTGTCTTTATCCCAGCCCACTAGTTTTCTCCCTTTTACTCTTATGATTCTTTTACCCAGCCTGGGGAGAGTAACTAGAGAAGAATGTGCAACCAACTCTGTGGAGCTTAATTGGTGGCTGGGGTTGAACTATGGCATGAAGACAACTCTTTAGTCCAGCCTATAGTCTGGAAATTTGGAGGAGATGAAGGAAATAGAATGAATGACCTATGCATGCTTCCAGCACCCTTTCTAAATAATTTTTTACTTACATAGTACTAATGTATAATGGTTTTCAAGGAAACATATGGTCATGGTCATGGTCAGGTTAAGAAAAGTGTAACAGTTTTATAATTAAGGGTCTGATATTATATATATTTTATGTATTGACATAAGCATAACTTTAAGCAGTGTTTAAACAGATAGTGAGAACATATGTCAATATCCTTTTAGTATCTTCCTGTTCCAATAAGACCATCTGGATGCCATATTTAAGAATAGCTTTTAAAACAATTACAGGTTTTAAAACTGAATATAATAACAGTAGAAACCTCATGATTTTGAGAGCTGAAGGAGAAAGGAAGAAACAGGTTGCCTATTTTTAATGTAACCTGAAGAAAGTCTTACTTGTGCTCTTGCATATCTGCTGAGTTTCCAGGAGGTAACTATCACAATACCCTCATGAAATGTGCATAGGAAGGAAGTGAACAATGCAAAAGGGTAATGAGCAAGGTAAGGAGAACAATTCAACTTGTTGGATTTCCTTTTTTATTTTTTTTTAATTTTATATTTAGATAAATAGGTTGAAATCTGAAAATGAGCATGAATTCTTTTCCACATCAAAGTTCTCCCATTTTCTGAAGTAAATGAGTATAAATGGGGGTTTTTTGGACTATTTGAAAAAGTTACAGAAGTATGAAAAATGTTGTCTACAGAATAGGAGGTGCAGAAGGAATAAACACAATTTTCCAATTTGTGTAAAAAAATATTTCATTCAAATTCAAGGAAATTTTAAGGCAATATGTTTCTAGAATTAATTTTATTTATAAAACTGCGATCTTAATTTTAATGGTGTGTCTATAGCCAACATTGGACTAAGGCAGTCAGGAGAAAAGATACATGAGGATGGGGAGGAGTTTCTTTGGAATTGTGTGGGAAACAGGGTCAGCAATTGAGGAAAATAGATATATTTCAGATTGGAATTCTCCTATCTTCCACTTTAAGAAAAGCTGTGGGGTTTAGGGGTTTTTTTGTTGTTGTTGTTTCCTCATGCTTTTTTTTTTCCTTTTGGTTTGGGATTTTTTGTTTGGGTTTTTTGTTTGTTTGTTTTCACTTAAAAATTAAAACTATATTACTAGTGAACTAATAAATAAAAAATAAAACTTCTTTGCCTACTCTTTTGATATACTGGGGGGCAAAAATCCCCACCAAAACTCAAGAACAAACAAACAAACAAACAAGCAACACACACACACACACACACACACACACACACACACAAAATGCAAACCCTCCAAAACCCCCACCAAAATCTGTCAAATTTTGAAAATGAACATCCTTAATGGAACTGAAGGATGTGTACCTATACAATTAATAACACTGAAAGTCTCAGACATGTGGCCAAGATATGGAGATGAGAATAGCAACATTCAGGGATGCATTAGTTTTTTAATTACTGTAGAGTGAGTTATACATCAGCTCAGAGAACTGTAAAGGCTCAAATCCTAATATAAAATATGGCTTTGGATAGGGGTAAACATGGCAACATTTTATTTTCAAACAGATTACACTTATTCCTTTACATCCAAAGTAGACTCTTTCTAAAGTTAGTGTAAGAAATAATCTTGGCCAGTGTCAATTCCCCTTCTATCATGTCTGGAAAGTGCTTGGAAAAAGACTTAGTGTCCCAATGAAATTCCATGCCAAGAACAGATAGAATATTCCTGTTCCATAAATAAGGAGTATAAAAAAGAATATGCCAGTGCCCAGGAATAACCCCATCACCACTTAATTCAGTACTATAGACACAATGAAAGATTGTGAAATGAATCAAAAATGTAAAATTCACATAGACGCTCAGAGACAGCTTGCTAAAAACTTCTTCTGCGTTGAACCAGATAGTCCCAGTCTCTCTCAAGAGTAGCTGCCTGAAGCTATATTTCCAGATCCTAAAATGTCCCATCTAATAAAAATCATTCTCAAGGCTTAGACCCTGCTTCACTGTCTGTGGAAATTGTTGGAGCTGTGTTGGAGTGAGTGGGAACAGCATCTTTTATTATTTTCAACTTTTTTTCTTATTCTTACCATAAAAATTTTCAAGATCATCAGAAACTATCCATTGTATTTTTTTTACCTTGCCTCGGTTGTCTGGAATAAAGTGACTACTTGAATCCCCATGATCATCTTCTGTAGTCTTCTTAATGCCCAGAAACACCTTTGTATTCTCCCTGTCCACATGTTGGAGAATGAGCATTGAGTCTGCTAAAAGCAGTAATTCAAAGGATAAGGTTTGATGGTTAAGGTTTTACCATAACATTGGGTAGATAATTAGTGGGAACAGCAAATTATTCATTTGTACCCAGAAAACTGACCCTTAGCTAGATTGTCTTTGACCTCTTGTGGCACAGTTCCCATCTCCTGCGGATGTCATGGCAACAAAGTCCTTCTGAAATTTCTTTGCAGTGCGAGCTGATCATGCAGGAATTGAAATGGTGATGTCAGGCATATACTTTGCATGTTCTAATGAGTTTTTCTCTATTCCTCAGGCCAGCTGGCTGAGTGAGCTTTAGATCATGTACAGATGACAAAGCCAAAAAAAGCTCAAATTAATAAAAAAAAAAATAGCTGCAGCTCAAACCAGATGTATCTTAAGAGTTTTTAAGTCTTCAAAAGGCTGTAAAGATAATTTTCACCTAGTGAATATGAATAGCAAAACTGATAGTAGGGAACTTATATAAATACTGCTTAGCTTTCCCTTCTTCCTCAGTAGCATTTCATGCAAATAAAATTAAAGGCTTTCTCACTAGGCCTAGCAAAGCTCTGGTTAGGTGTGAAGCAGAGCTGCAGTTTACTCTCAGTTCCTTCATCTTGAGGCAAGAGTGGTGGGCTGCAGTATGATAATGAAAAGACTGGATTTGATTGCATTTGGTAGTAACAGGTGTGGGAAGGGCATAAGAAAGAGCTGTAGAAATTGTTTTACAAGAGCATTGGAAGCTGAAAAAGGATATGTCTCATACTTTCAAGTGTAGAACCTATTTTCTGTTGTTAAGTGTAAAAAAATTCAATACCTTAATATATAAAAATTGCTGTCAAAGGTAATGCTAGAAAGTCAGCCCATTTTTGACAGCTTTCAGGGACTATCTGACCCACTGAAAGGCTAAAACCACATGAGCTTGTGTCACACTAGAGTGAGATGTAGTACTGAAGGTTTTATACTGAGATTATTTTCACATAGCTCCAGCTAGACAAAAATCTATCTAACAGCATAAGAACATGTCATCTATCTTTACTGTGATCAACACAGACATATTTTGTCTGGTCCTTGAAGGTATCTAAGAAACAAAGAACATTTTAAAGCTTCAGTGTATGTCCATAGAAATAGAATGAATAACAGTAAACCTGACACATTAAATGCTCAACCTGTGGACTCGCTTCTGCCCCCACTTGTCAAAGTGAGCCCATTTTACCACAAGGAAAACGTAGACGTGAAATTTTATTCTACTAGTGGAAAAACATAAAATCATAAAAACTGAGAGCTTCTCATACTCAAGCAAACAGTGGAATTGCCTTGCTGGACTAAATACACCTTTCCCCCTCCCCCATTCTAACAATGTCATTTGACTGTCATTTGGCTTTCCCAGGACAGTGATGGGTCTTTGACTCAGTCTAAATGGACTGCCTCAAGGTACATATCAGAAACCCACAAAAGTGGTGTGTATTCAGCCTGAATGGAATTCTGACTGCTTAGAAAATGTGTGGGGAAATGCAGCTGTTCTGGAACAGCAACCTCCAAATTCTATACACAGCAGTCTAGCATCACCATTAACTTTTCTCTTAGGATATCTGTTGTACCAATTTGTTGAAATGTAAAACTCAGTATGCAGGTTAAATGCATTTTTTTAATAAGTACACAATGATATGCAAACTCTGTAGTGCAGGATGCCTGCTTCCTGGGGGCAAGATGCTGCAGTGGATGCTTGGTTCAGCAGGGAAGGTGCTCCCACCAAGAGGGCAGGGCAGGCACAGGGAGGCAGATAGGGAAGCTCTGCCCAGAGTATGGGGCACGTTTGTGGTGAGAAGCCAATCTCACATGTCAGAGGGCAGACCAATGAAGTGCATGGATAGACACAGACATGACTACAACACAGTTGAATTGTAGCTCAGGCATGGGCTGAGGGTAGAAGTCTCTGTTTAGGAGATCTTAAGGAAAATAAGGATAAGGCTTGCTGAGGCTCCTAATTTTCATCAAAATGGCCCTTCTGAAGCACCTTCTCTCCCTCTTGCAGCTCTTTACTGAGAGAAACAATCCTTCAGCCATCAAGGTCAAAGATGAAGGAAGGGAGAGAAGGTATTTCAGTCACTGAAGCAGGCATTTCCCTGCAGTCTGTGGAGAAACCACAGTGATGTAGACAAAGATTTCCTCAAAGAACTGTGGTCTAAAGAAAGACTGTACTGGATCAAATTGTCTTGACAGGAACTGTGGCCCATAGTGGATCCATGTCTGAGCAGTTTTTTTCCTGAGGGTTTCAGCTCATGGTGAGAACAAACACTGGTGCAGGTGAAAAATGTGAGGAGGAAGCATTAGCAGTCAGGATTGTTATGAACCATAACCCCCATTCCTTACTCAGCCTGCCCCTCTGTGAGAGACCAGATTCACATGTCATTAGATTGCTTAATTATTGTGTCAGATCAACCATCTTGTCTCTGCGTGTGTCAGGCAAGGTGTCACAGTCGGGCCTGCAGCCCCATGGCAGTGTCAGAAGGTACATAGTCTGCAGCCAGAATGACAGTGCGGAGGGCACATAGTGTGCAGCAGAGCCTGCATGGGGTTGCTATCAATGAAAAAGGCCCACCTCATAGCCCACCCACATCACAGCCCCCTGGACTGTTGACTGACTCACCCCTCCCTTTGGCTAGGAGAGCAGTGAGTGGCTTGCGAACCACATGTCCTGCCTGGGAGGAGTGGCCATGGTAGCCAAACCATATAAATAGAGGTGCACAGAAGGGCTCCATCTGGTCCTGCTTTCTCTCCTGGAAGCTGCCACTGTGTGACTCTTGGCAGTAACTATTTTTCTCTCTCTTTCTTCACTCCTTTGTCTTCTCTCTTCTTCTTCTTGTGTGTACCTCAAAATTCACGGGTGGTATTTCTCTAATTTGTGGTCTGTTGTGTGTTGGGTACTTTTGTGCAATGCTTCTCCTACATTACATGTTACTCCTGTAAACCCTTTTGCCAAACACATATTTTCTCGCTAAATTAAAAGAAGTTGTTTTGGGAAATGCTTGTGGTGTGTTGTCTTGACACAGTTCAAGGTATCAAAGAACCAAATGTTTTGCAAGAGTTTGTTTGGGCAAAACTCTTGGAATCTTAAATGAAAATAAAATTCCTGGTAAAGCTTGGGGCTTCAGGACCAGTGTTTTACTTTCTCTCAGGAGAAGGGAGGTAAGAGTCCAGAGTGAAGGAGTGAGCTGAGAATGGGAAGAATGGGGCAGTGGGTGATGTTATCTTAATTTGGTCTTCACTATCCAAATCTATTTTAATGGAAAAAATGAAATTAATTACCTCAAGTTCAGTCTCTTTTGCTTGTGACACTAATTAGTACATGATTTCCCATTCTTTATTGACCTAAAAATTTTCTCCCTCATAGCCATTTTTTGAGGGAGGGGAGTGACAAAGTCACTTGGTAAATTTCTGGCACCTGGTAAAGATCATGACATCATAGAATCATAACTTCATAGATTGATTTGGGTTGGAAGGGACCTTTAAAAAAATCATCTAGTCCAATGACTCTGCCATGGCAAGGAAAATCTTCCACTAGCTCTGGTAGCTCAAAGTCCTGTCCAGTGTGACTTTGAATCTTCTTAATAGTGGGACATCCACAACTATTCTGGCCAACCTAATCCAATGTCTTATCACTCTCACCATAAAAATCTTTTTTTCTTATGCCCAATCTAAACCTACCCTCTTTCAGTTTAAAACCACTACTCTGTATTTTCATTACAGACCTTGGTAAAAAGGCCCTGCACTTCTTAGAAACCCCTTTCAAGTATTGAAAGTCTGAAAGAAGGTCTCCCCAGGACATTCTTTTCTCCAGGATGAACTAACGCAACTCTTTCAGCCTCTTTTTGTAAGAAAGATGTTGCAGCCATTTTCATGGTTCTCCTCTGGATCCGCTTTAACAGGTCCATGGCTTTCTTGTACTGGGGACCCCAGAGCTGGATGCAGTACTTCAAGTGGTGTCTCAAAAGGGCAGAGTAGACAGGAAGAACCTTCCTCTGTATTCCCTCCTCAGGAAGCTACAGAAGCCTTCTTCTCTCCAAACTAGGCAAACTCAAAGTCCTTAGCTACTCTTCACAGGACATTCCTTCTACTTGCCCTTGTTGAACTCCATGGGGTTTGCACAAACATACTTCTCTAGTCTGTTAAGGTCCCTCTGTAAGGTGTCTCTTCCCTCAAACATACGAACTGTACCACTCAGCTTGTTGCTGTCTGCAAACTTGCTGAGTGTGCACTCAGCCCCAAACATTTAATAGTCTTGGTTCCAGTATGGACCCTTAAGAGACCCCTCACTACTACTTTCAATCCAGACACTGAGCCATTAATGTAATGCTCCTGAAATGACCATCCAGGCAATTTTTTTATTGATCTGGAATAGGGTTTAGACAGATAGAACTCATAAAGCCTGAAGAGTTAGAACAGGGCTGTAGAAGGGCCACCAAAGAAAAGTTAGGCTGTCTTGTTAGATAGAGCAATGGTTGGAGGTCTTGAGGTAAGCCTAAATTAAGGAGATTGAGCCCCAAATTTACTGTTAGGTTTGTGGAAGATGAACCTAGAAGGTCCAGTTGGAGAAGAGCTACAATTGACCTGTCTAAGGAAGGGTAGGCTGCCAAAATGTTCTACAGCGAGAGGACTGTGGTAGACATCCTTTCCTTGGACAGCACCTTTTTTACCTCCCTTCAAGTGGAACAAGAGGGTCTACATGAAAACTGGAGAGGGTTATTTTACAAGTACATTTAGTGATAGTACAAGGGATAGTGGCTTTAAAGTGAAAAAAAATAAAAGTGTAGGTCTAGATATTAAGAAATAGGAACTGTAACAGGTTTCCTGGAGAAGTTCTGGATGTCTGTTCCACTGAAGTGTTCAAAGTTGGGTTGGAGGGTGCTTAGAGCAACCTGGTTCGGTGGAAGATGTTCCTGCCCATGGCAAGGGGCTCAGAACTAGATGATCTTTAAGTCACTTCCAATCCAAACCATTCTATGATTTGTCCCTAACCTTAAATTTCTAGTCAACTTTTTGTGGTATAAATTCCAGGATGACGATTCAAGATGATGACATTAGGGGTTCAATATGTAACCGTTATCCTTTTAAATAGTTTGACCCTGGGAACCATGGTGTCTTCAAAGAGAAAGAGTTTCTTTTCTGTGAGATATAACTGAGGACTGAGAAGGCCTTGATTCTCCTTGGAATAAGGCAAGTTTTGTGTTGTTAAACTCCAGAAGCAGGACTCAAAGGAATCCTGCAGTCGTGGGCTGGTGTGAATCACCACTGTGGAGAGTGGATACCCATCATCATATGTTTTACATCTAATTTTACGGTATTTACTTCTAAACAGGGGTGGCACTGTGAGAATATACTGTCAGTGTTAGACCTCGGATATACTTAACTAGTACATTTATAATACTAAACCAGTATCCATTCAAAAATATTTTCCAAAAGAGAAATCAACTAGAAGAATACAAGGACCATTTTGAAACTCATGTTTCTTGACACTTGTTTTCTGCATAAAATGTTCATGACCTTCTCATCTATGTTTGAAAAACTAGGCCTAAAGATTTTATGTTGTTTTCTGGGCACAGCTGAAGTCACCATTGAGATTGAAGCACACATAGTTTGAAAGAAAACAAAATGAAGTTACAGTACTGTATTTTTTGTTTCTTCAAGTTTAAAAATGTGATACGTGGGAGTTTACTGCAACACTAGCAAGAGATTTGTGATGGGTTGACCTTGTCTGAATGCCAGGTACCCACCAAGCTGCTCTATCACTACTCTTCCCCCCAGGATGAGGGGAAGAAAATAAGATGGGAAAAAACCCTTGTGGGTAAAGATAAAAGCAGTTTAATAGAGAAAAAGTAAAGACCATGTGCAGAATCAAAGGAAAACAAAATATTTATTCTCTAGATCTATTACCTACTTCCCATAAGCAGGCAATGTCCATCTGTTTCCCAGGAAATAGCATTTCAGTACACGTAGCATTTGCTCAGGAAGAGAAACATTGCAATGACTAATGCTGCTTACTCCACACTCCACCAACCCACCCCCTTAGCTTTTATTGCTGAACAGACACCATATGGTGTGGAATATCTCTGGTCAGTTTGGGTCAGCTGTCATGGCTCTGTCTCTTCCTAAGAACTTGCTCAGTCCCAGCCTACTGGTGAAGTGGGAAGGTTGGAGAGACAGCTTCATGCTGTGTAAGCACTGCTCAGCTGTAGCCAAAACACTGATGTGTTATGAATACCTTTCTAACTACCAATGCAAAGCATAGCACTATGAGAAATAGTCTGGGGAAAATTACCTCCACCTGAGTCAGACCTGCTACAAGGTTTCAGCCAGGCATTGTAGCATTTTCAATATCCTGATTTTGAGCAGAAAACTAAGCTACAAAATGGAATAGTAATATTATGTGTTTCTTCTTCTCTTCATAAATAACCTTTGAAACTGCCAAAGCTTTACCTTGAAGTTTTTCATAACACTGTTTTTCCAAAAACCCTCACAGCACATAATTTGTCTGTTTACTTTATACCAATCACTTACAACTCATCTGTGTTATGGGTTTAAAATCTTGGAATTTTTCTTTCATCTACCAACCCTGTACCTCAAAGGAATCACCTTCTGTCTCCTCTTAAACCGTGGAACCTGGAAAGAGATGGCATGCCCCATAGAAAAGAGTTCCACCTGGCCCCCTCATGAACTGCTATACAATGAATCATTTGCAGCAGCTTGCCGGGGCACACCTGACCCCTCAGGCTACAGGCTGGGTGTTTGGGAACTTCTGAGTTAAGAAAGGTTTCCTGTCTTAACACCAGTGGCTCAGGTGTGGTAACACCCCTCTGGGAAGCCATTTAGCACCTTCAC
>JAWWEU010000001.1:74828360-74838505 GCA_035583155.1 Acropternis orthonyx
AACTGTAATTCTGACTTGTAATCTGCTTGTGAGTTAGATTCATTTCTCCTGCTGGTTTACCTTTAAACCAGCACAATCTGTCAGTTGAAGATTTAGAGATGATCTGTTTCTTTTCACTTTGATCCATAGCCTGCTGTATTTCAACTCTAGCAATATTCTTTATTGTGGTTTAATAATGTGGTACAAGAGCAGATATTAATTTTGACTGTAATCAGATGCACAAGATTTGTGTAAGATACACAAATTTAAAGTAAAATTTAACCCTGTCCATCATTTCTTCTTCAACAATAAGTTGGTTTGATGATTCATTCATTCACCTCTATTCTATACTGGATACGGAACAGGAGTATCTCTGGTTGTTGTAAAGCAGTTTGCTTTTGCAGTTGAGGAATTACAATCAGGGAAATAAAGAAAAAATGATTGACATGAATATGAGTCATTATTCTGCTGAGAATGTGTTTTGACATGTCAGTCAATGTAGATCATCAGTGTTACAATATAATTGATTACAATTTGCTTCTCTTTGATCACATCAGAAATTTCTTGTCAAGATAACATACAACATGCATTTTCCAGATGATTTAAACTGTTTTAATAACGTGTCTCACCTCCTCCTACTGAAAACCACACAGACCACCTAATTCTATTTGGTTTACTTGCTGAAGCTTACTACAAGGAAAAGTAAGTTTAGATATTGTCTTTAAAGCTATTTGCAAATTTAGTTTGAAATCTGGAATTACATAAAAACCCAGCATAACCCAACATGCTTTGATATGTTTATAATAATATAAAAGCTCCGGTGATGATGGGTCTGGGCCTGACAAATGCTTTCTGACTTACATGCCTCTATCAACACTGTTAAGTAAGACCCTAACTTCTGGTATATTTCAATTACCGTGCTTTATCAGAAGGTCTTGATTTCCAGTTTGTCTGGCAATATTCGTCAGAGAGACTTTTCATACTTCTCCCTTTTTTTGCCAACTCCACAGGAATGAAGCTGACACACTCAACTGAATATAATACTCTACTCTGTCCACAACTTATCTTCAGGCTATCTACATGCTAATAACTGAGAAGACTCAGCAAGTTTTCAGGTGACACAAAGTTGCATGGTGTGGTTTGCACACATGAAGGATGGGGTACCACCCAGAGGGACCTGGACGAGCTTGAGAAGTGGGCCCACAGGAATCCCGGAAGTGTTCAAGGTCCAGTTGGACAGAGCTTTGATGATGTCCCTGCTCATTGCATGAGGTTTGGACCTTAAAAGGTCCTTTCCAAACCAGATTATTCTATGATTATATGACTCTATGAAGATTACAAGTGTCTGCATGCTCAAGGTCTTGGCCATAAAAGACCGTCTAGGTTGGAGTGGGATAACATGAATGAGATTAAAGAGTTCTGCATGGATAAGACTGAATCAATATTTAAGACAAATAATCATGGAAAAGTTACCTTTCTACTATGCTGATAGTTTTCCAGAAATGTGCTTATTCTGCATCAACTTGAAGTTGTGGAATGCATTAACTTTCAGGGCTAAAATAAAAAAAAAAATTGAATTGTTAATTATTTCTAGATTTGTTCTATGAGCCAGAACACTTATTTAAGTGTTAATAGCAATATAGCAGCAACTGGAGCCTCAGCCAATTGCTATGACCTATTCTCTATTTTTGTCCTTTGCCTTACTGTAAATCAGCTAAAGCAGAAGCTAAGATACATGATCTCTTATAGACTATGTGTTGATGATTAAGAAATCCATATGGGAATAGGAAAATTAGAGTTGTGAATTTGAAAGTCACAAGGCTAAAATGGAATTTGATCTTTTTCATAATCCACAGCCAATTGATCTTATAACTAAAGGAAAATAGTCTATATTTGAAAGGAAAAAGAAAGAAAACACACAAAACACATATTTGTAGGCATTGACTCTCAGTTTTGGCCAATAGGTCCAGAATAGTCCTACAGTCTATACATTTATACTCCAAAAATATTCCCAACAGATCAGAAATACAGCCATACTTATTTTGTCTTATGGGCTAACTTTAGACAGCTAATGGGATTTTACTTGGGATTTCCCTTATGCTATGTGTTGTTGTAGTTTCTGTTAAGAACTCTGGACACATGTAACTTAAAGCTGAAGGATGTACCATAGAGAATACACTTTAAAGATCTGGAACTGGTTTTATGCATGTGATCTTTCTGGAGTCTTGCTTTAGAAAAGGGAAAAAACAGCTAATTAGTACACTTCCAACTGCAGAGTTGAAGGGATAGTTCTAAAAACATTGAGTTATATTTTTCCATGAAACCCATTCTTCGGAATCTGAAGATGGGGATTTCAGTGAAATTGATTATATTTTATAGGTCAGGATATTATATTTTGAGGGTTTAATTAAAACGTAATTCAAAGGAATAAGTATTGTAAATGAAAGGTTGTTCTTCTGCCTCAATAAAATTGAAATCAATAAAAAATTATTCTGCTTTGTTTTCTTATGACAAATGGTATGGTAACCCCTTTCCCCAGATGATAATCCATACCAACTCAAATCTGGTGCTTTCCAGTTATTATTATAGGTAATAATACTAGAATTATGTCATTAATTTAAAATCTGAGATGTCATCCAGGGAGATTTTGTGTAATGCATTTGATCACTTTTCTAATGTGTGTTATTTTGTTTTGAGCATAGTCTAGTGTAAGGAATAACTGATTTGTAGTCTTAATCTTATTCAGTCTCACAGCAGTCTTTGAATTTTCCACTACACCATTCCACATTTTCAGTTATGTTACATCTAGATTATTGTTTTGGGGAAAAGGAAATGCACCCTGTACACAGAGCCACAAATTAGACCAATTAATGATTTAACAATGCATATGATCTAAAAAATACAGAAATGCTTCATTAACAGAATAATGATTATTGTAATGCATAATATTCAATTAGTTACTCTTATTTTTGGATGCTATGCTCAACCTTTCACTGGTCTTTTAACCAACTGAAGTGAGAAAGTAGATTTTCAAGAAGTCATCACCATCCTGAGGACTTATCTGGAATGACACACATGTTGATGGGATTGCTTTCTCCCCAGACCTGGGTTTGTTTGGGACTATCTTAATATTTTCTATGACAACTTACTTCCTTTCTTTTGTTTCACTGATAGAGCTTCAAAGATGCACAGTAGAATTCTCCATCTCCCACCCTCCCCCAACTGACCATGCAAGGACTAGAACAAGAATACATCCAGTGAACTGGTATGTCTTGAAGAGAAGTTAGGGCATGAAGAGACCATTCAGACAGAAAACTTGAGGCAAGCTGCAATATGGTTTATGATTCCTTAGTTATTAAGATTTCAAGAATTTTTAAATGCCCAGTAATCAAAGTAAGGTGCATTTATTTCTTTCAATAAGCAACATGATCATTTCTTTAAAAGAAAGGTAATAATTTTTAATGCAATAACATTAGCATATAATTAGATATAACTCTTCTATTTTACTGGCAAAAAACACATTTAACTCAGTAGAAGATAATGTTACCTGCTGGTTTATTGATTTAATTAAAGGGTGTAGTTTTAATGGATGGACAGAAAGCCTCTTGGCATTTCCTTGAGCACTATTTTTCTGATTTATTAAGAAGTAATTTGTGAATAATTATTAAGATTTTATTCAATGACTAACTATCTTGCTAAGTTCCTATTGTCTTTATTATGCACTTCTAGCACTTTCTTTCCTTATTTTTTTCTATATTTAGTAATCTTTTGAAATCTCACAGACTAATTGCTTCCCAAGTACCTTTACAATGATATATTGCTGTGCTGTGCCTAAAGTAAACCAGTCACCTGGGACAAGGGAAAATGAAGCACATCATAAAATCATGGAAAGGTAGGGAGAAAAACAAGGATAATTTTGCACCTTCTGTGAAGGTGAAATATGTCCTTTTCTTCTTTTTATGTAAAACATGCTGTCTTATGTCCCTGTAAAGCAGCTTTAAAACCTTTTCTGTCCTGCAATATTTATGTCCTTGTTAACCATAGTGTTGTTTTCCTGTGACAGAAGGAGAGTCCTTTTTGTTATTTGACTTAGTGCTTTCCTTGCTCTGCTTTTTAGATTTCCAGTATGAAAAATTTTCCACCACAATTCAATGAAGGTAGTATTAATTTTTGTGATATATTTGACAGCTCTTTGATGCATAAATCAGACATCATTATGAAGTAAAACGGAGTATACTTCAGGCAACAAATTTGAACTAGCAGATTCCAACACTGTATTTCATAGAAACATCACAGAGTCATAGAATGGTTCTGGTTGAAGGAACCTTAAAAATCATCTAGTTCCAAATCCCCTGCCATGGGCAATGATACTTTCCAGTAGACTAAGTTGCTCAAAGCCCCATCCAACCTGACCTTGAACACTTTCAGGGATGGGGCATCCACATCTCTGAGCAACCTCTTCCAGTGTCTCACCACCCTCACAGTCAAGAATTTTCTTGGTAATATCTAAACTAACCCTACTCTCTTTTAGTTAAAGCTGTTACCCTTGTCCTATTCACTACTTACTACTTACCCTTGCCATAAGACCCTCTCCAGCTCTCTTGTAAGCGGTCTTTAGGTGCTGGAAAGCTGCTAGAAAGGTTATCTTGAAGCTTTCTGCAGGCTGAACAGTCCCAGCTCTCTCTTCCTGTCTTCATAGGAGAGGTGCTCCATTCCTCTGATCATTTTCATGGCCCTTCTCTGGACTCAGTCCAACAGGTCCACATCTTTCTTGTGTCGGGGGCCCTAGACTGGATGCAGTACTACAGGTGGGGTCTCTTTACAGTGGAGCAGATTTATAGTCTTGTTCTGTATATTGATGCTGAAGGGTCATTACCTGCTTCTGTTTCTTCTAGATTTGGAAATATATCCAACGGAAGTGAGGCTGTTAGGTAAAAGGAGCTCAGACTTACCACAAATATGTTTTTACATACTAGTAGCACTAGTAAATAGTTTTGTGAAGCTGTTGATATTTGGGAATTTGTCTCTGTCTTTACAGCTAATAAAATTCCAATAATTAATGTCATTAAATCTGTAGATTATTTTTATTCTTACTTTATCCAAACTATTTCTTCTCAAAATAAGATAAACCAGGTGCTTGAAAACTGGTCATACATTTAAATTTTATCTTAAGATAATATTCAGTGAATCAAAAGCTAGATAATTAGAACTAAACCCTCAAAAATAAAAATTACCTGCTCAATTACACTCTTTGTATTATGGGATTAACTCTCCATACTATCAGACTTGCTTTTAAAAATTGTTAACACACCTGACATTTAGTGACTTTAAATGCTACTGGATTGCCTTATCACACAGTAAGAATAAAAAAAAAATTCCATCTTTAATATCTCTTTGTTCCTGTCTTGAGAATCATCTTTTAAATTATTGCGGTATTATCTTCCATTTGAAATCCCTCTGTCAAGTGTCAGATATATTTCTCTTCTTTCTAGGGTTTTTTTTTTGTTTGTTTGTTTTTGTTTTTGGTTTTTTTTGAGCTTTAGTTGCTTACAGAAATTTTTTTCTTTGACATCTGATCAACAACTCAATAACGAAGCTTAAGCTACAAAAAAATTAGACATGGAAAAAAAGAGAAGGTCTTTAACTCTCTTCTCTATCGTTCACTCTTGGGTTGTTTTCCCCCCTGCAGAACTTTGAAGAGTGCTCTTTTAAAACTAAATGTGACAGTCTTCCACTTGGCTTCTTTCTGTCTTGAGAACAAAAGCTATGGGATAACTTTAGTGCTCCCTTCAAAACCTAAATTGCTTGCTAAATTGCTTTCTAGGCATCAAGTCAAAATTCTTTTAGATTTGTGTGTAGAACTGAAGCTTTCCTGAAAGTCATATGAGTGATGCAAGAAACTTTGTGCTAAGCAAGTACAAGAGAATGATGTATCCCTGAAGATTTAGTAGTCTCATTTCTTCCAGTCAGGAGCAAATCTTTCTACTTCTACAATAACAAATCACCCCATTTATGGGTGTTCACTAACTCAGCAATGGAAATTAGCCCTTATTGCTATTCTAACAAAAATATTTCCTGCTTATGACTTTGTATATGATAACTCATATTTACCAAAATGACTATTCCAGATGTGAACCTAATTTACATAATGAATTAATAGCTTATTTGTGCATCTTGACCAAAGACTTAACTGTTATCTTCTCATGCTTTTGTAACATAACAGTTCCTACCTAGCATTGCATACAAAAGGATGCGTATTTTATTCTGTGCATGGAAAATGCAGGAAAAGTTTGTAGAATATTGATAGTTAGGAACTTTTAATTATAGATTGGATTCCTTGTATTCTAGACTCGTAAATTTTCAACTTTAGAGATAGATTTAAATGTGTTGAAAGGAATTTGTTGAGAAATGTGGACATAATTTTCAAATCAGGCAAGAGTACTGGTCAAAGATAACTAACTAGTAAGTATTATGCCTGATGTACTTTTAAATCAAAATCCCACATGAAGTAATTTCTGGACAAATCCAAATTAACCATGTTAAAATGTTGAAAAATCCTCAGTTTGTAAACTTACTTACAGGGTTATCAATGGTAAGTTCTGATCAGCCAGTGCAAACTGACCACAAGAATACAAATCTTTGACAATACCTGGACGTAATTATGCAGAAATTACCACCTGGAAACAACGCTAACCAAACCAATTTTAGTAGATGTTATTGCTTTATCCTTACTTTGATTGTCTAAATGTTATATCAGTTCCTTGCTAATCATCTGGACTCTTTCAGTAAAGAAGACAAGAGGCTTTACCGCTTTAGATGTCTATTTTATTATTGTATTAACCATTCTCTACAGATGTCGTTTTCTTTCTGTTAAGCACTGAGCTAGCATAAAATATTAGATTAGTCTCCATAAGTCATTTCAGAAGGCCATATTTAGATGAAATTAATTCTGTCTCATATGTATAAAATAAACATCACAACATATATAGAACCAAGGCTAGAATGAAAATGGGTTGGACAATAAAAAGTGTCTATTGAGAAAAAATTATTTTAGAAAGGCCAGGGGAAAAAAAGGAAATAAAAAAAAAAACCACCCACAAAATAATCACCAAACAACAAATTCACAACTTCCTGCACTGTCTCATTGCCACCACTAAATCCTAAATTACTTGATTGCATTTTTAGATATTTTTTTTCGTTAGGTTGTTGTACTAATCACAAAATGGAGCACCTAAGTTTCAAATCATTTAAGCACAGAAAAACTTGGATTGGAAGTGACCTGTGGAGGTCTGATTTCTGCTCAAATTAGAGTCAGCTTGGATATCAGACCATGTTGCTCTGATATTTCAGGACTTGAATACATTGTAGAACAGTTTGTGCAACCTTTCTGGGCAACCTGTTGCACCTGCCTGACTGTCCTAAGAGTTACTGGTACAAAACATATATATTTCAGTTCCTAGTAGCAATGGTATTCAATGCTAAAGTCTGGAAAATAGCAAGTATTTAGTTAATTAATGTCATATTCAAAAGTGAAGGCTTTTGCTGACTTGAGTAAATTAAGAAACAATATATTTCCTGAGATTTGCAGTAAATTACCATAATTACAAATCAAGGGCTGCTGTTATCCAGAGGGGTAGTGTAAAATAAAAAAATGATAATAATTTTTAAAAAGTAATTTAAAAAAAATATAATTTTAGAACTGAAAAAAAATCATCTAGATATAGACATAAAATTATCTACTTCTAGCACATGTAAGGAATTGACTAATTTTATACCAAGGACGATAAACGTTTTGAGGAAAAATGTGATTTAGTGAAAGAAAATATAGTACAATGGGAACAAACATGAAAAACTTCTTTTTTTTTTTTTTCCTATTCAGTGTATGTTTACATGTTTCCTTATTTTTCAATTTTCAATTTAATAAAAAAGAGTAAATAATAGAGGCATGTTACATAGATATCCGAATTGATGGTAATAACATAAAGTAGATAAATTATGAAGAAATATGAGTGGAGAATTGTTTTGCATGTCTAAATAATAATTGTATACTAAAACCAGTGTATTGTTTAATAGTATATTGTGGTTAAGAATTCACCTGAAAGTCAACAATCTCATACTTCAATGCATATGTTACTTGTCTGAAAAATTCTGATTTTGATTCATGTGGTATTTCAAAGTGAAAAGAAAAAGGAAATATCACAGCCAAAATCCAATAAGGTCACATATACCATGAATTGAGTATATTTCAATTTCTATTTGTTTCATCTTCCTTTCATCTTTTCAATGTAAAGATTTCCTTTATTAGATTTCCTTCTCTTGCAGGTTAATTTACTGAATTTCCCACAAGTCCTGCTGCCTTCAAGTAAGCGTCTTTCACTGTACACACACATTATGGCTACTTAATGCCTAATGTTTAAATGATATCCTCATTTCTCAATTTGTAATGAAACCTGTGAAAAAACAAAAATGAATAAACCCCCCCCATAAATCTGCCATAGCTCATTTTTCCTATGAATTAGGCATAAATAATGGTGGTGTAATTAATACTTGTGTAGATTAAAGTCTACTATTTTAAAGTCACAATAAGTCTTAGAATTTTATTTGAAACCTGTTGGAATGAAGTGGAAAATCTATGCAGAATGATTAATGAAAACAGTATATTTAATAGACATATATTATGTGGAATGTTTAATTGAACACTCACCTCCCTCACAGTATGTCATTGCCGGTCTGGGAGATAAGCGGAACAACAGTCAACATTAATGGCTTTCAATCATATATATCATGCTGTAATTTTATTTTAAGTTGTAAAAAAAGTGTCTAAGTTCCAAAAAGTGCTGTTTAATCCAGATCAATTTGGAATCATGCCACTTCAAGATGATTAAGCTGCAATGGGTTCTTGATATAGTACTACTGATTATATGCATAGTTAAGACTTCTGCATCCATTATAATGCCAAGAGTAGGGTAGCCTGATACCAGGCAGCAGTAGAATGATAGCTATACTTAACTGATCGAGGCTAGAAAGAAAAGCATCTCAAGTTATGAATAGAAATCCCTAAGTAGGATATTTTTGATTGTATGCATTGATTCTGAAAAACAGATTTTGCATGTGAATGCATTAGATATTTAGTTTCAATAACACTAATAATAATAGCAAAATTGTAGCACCAGTCATAACAAAGGTCTGAAGAGCTTTAGCTGCAAGAATAACCAAAAATGAATTTGCAAACATCACTAAAATCTCTGCAAACTGTAAGAGACTTGTGACCATATAAATAGTTTCTCTCATATTTGGTTCATTTTTGCTCTCTACAAAGCCAAAAAATTTTTCATTAACTTTCTCCAATAATTTTTCAGTTATACTAACTCAATGGTTTTATCTTGAGACTTTTTGATTTTGTTTTGTACTTTCTGGGTAGAAGGTGGGGAGTGAGAGAACTGCTTGATGGGCACCTGACCAGCCAAGGTCACCACACAATACTATCTCCTTTAGCCTACCTATAAACATGTGAGCTTGAAGATCCAGTTGTTCACTGCAGGTTGCAGGAGTCATGTTCTGAAGCTTTCTTTGGCTGGGGCTGTTATTTAAATGATTGGCAGTTCATGCTCCACCTGCGTTTCTAATTGAATTCTGTGCTGGTAGAGTCAGTTAAGCTCGGTTTGAAAAGATGCAATACACAACGTCTGCCAGGAGATTTAAAAATGTGAGTACCTAATTTGCAGATCTGAAATTACTTCAGGGTAGATATAGATACTTATGTAGGTATCTCAGCAAAGTTAGCTGTTCTAGTAAGAGCTCTAGTGATATGATTTTCAGTAATGAAGAAAATTTCAAAGTTTTAATAATCTAAGAAGTCTAAGAGGCAGTTTTAGGGATTATTTTATTTGAATATGTGTTTATATTCACCTGTGCAATGGTGCAGTTGTTTAAATGGTTTCTTTAACCTGGTGTGCTAGGTCTGGCTGAGATGGAGTTCATTTTCCCCATAGCAACCCTCAGAGTGCTGTGCGTTGCATTGGTAGCTAGAAAGATGTCAATAACATGCAAGTGTTTTGGCTACTGCAGTCTCTTTCCAAAATTGCTCACTTGTAGTAGTCAATGCACCATTGAAAGTATGGAAAGATTCTTGTCATAAATGGAATGTGGATGCTAATGCAGAGAAT
>JAWWEU010000001.1:74839126-74853270 GCA_035583155.1 Acropternis orthonyx
CGTGGAGGGAGGACGGGCTGAGAGCGTGCCCCCTGGTAAGGATCGCAGCAGCCGTGCCAGGGGGAAACCCACCACCCCCTATACTCACTCACCAGTAGGTGAAGGGACAGACAAGACCTTGAAAGGGGTTCTTAGGTATTCCATGCCATTTGGAGTCTGCTCAGCAACAAAGTAAAGAGAAAGGAGTGGGCTAGGTATTCATCATTATGATGTTTGTCTTCCAGAGCAACAGTTACATGCGCTGCAGTCCTGCTTCCTGGGAAGTAGCCAGACATCACCTGCTGATGAGAATTAGGGAATAAAATCTTTTGTTTTCTTTGGTCTCCTTTTCAGTCTTTGCCATTCTTTTTTTTTAAACCACTGATGTCTTGACCCCCAAGTACTATTTCCATCTTATTTTCTCCTCACTACACTTTAATTAAGTTGTTAAGATTTTATGAAACCATTTTTTCTTTCGTTTTATTTCTTCTTATACACTCCACAAACCCCAGCAGAAAACAAGCGTTATAAAGATGAATCCCCTGTGGAATGTGTCAGCTGTCAGACTCAGGCTTCCCTTCCTTTAATGAGACCATAAACTCTTTTCTGCTACAGAAAGCCTTGCTTACATCAGCTGTAATCTATTTTCTGAATGGAAGTTTTGTAAAGGCTGTCAGTTCCTCAGATAGACATTAAAATTTCTTACAGTTGTTTAATTTGGGATTAGATATGATCCTTAGGTTAGATTTCAAATTTATTTTTCTTCATAACACAAAAAATGCTTGTTGATTTGGGACCTGATCTCAGAAGGTATGAAATATCCATTGTACAACTCAAAATGTCACTATCTTTGGCATTTTCATAATCCATCTATTTTTCTGTTTTGCAGTTGGCACCATACAGAAAGCAGTATTTATTTTTATAGTACTGGTTACTCACTAATCCTGTTTCATGACTTAAATTTACACTGTTTTATGTTTTTCCTTGATTATTATACACACAAATTTAAAATAAAAAAACAAACAAACTAAAAAAAAAAACAACAACAAAACAAGCACCATTCCATTAGTAAGAACTAAGAATGTGGTTTGTCTGTGAATTAAGGCTAAATTTATTCCAGAACACTGTCATAAAACAGCGTAAGTAATTTTTCAGAGTGGATGGATAGACTATTAACTAACATGATAAGCAAAGACTTGGTATGTCTCTGATGAAATCTTTCCATCTCAGATATCTTAGAAAGGCCTTGGTGAGAAATGACGTTCAGTTCATCTAGCTCTGTCTACAATGTCTATGGCTACATCTGACACAGTCATCCAGAATGCTATTATATTCAGTGGAGAGCAGTAAGTGCTTCTATTGCACAATTCATTTTACCTTTCAGGGAAAGAAAACATGAAGAATTCATCTCAAAATTCCTGTTTGTCTCCATCTCCTATGGATAGAGACTACAGCAAACACGCTTATGCTATAGATGTTGAGAGCTCAATGGAATGAATTTTATGTGTAGGTTTTTTTATATTGTATACGATTTCAGCTATTTTACATTGTATAGGATTTCACAGGTTACGAATGTTAGTGTAGAAAATTCAAAAAATATCCATAGTGAAAATATGATGCATGTCTAAACAAGAATAATTCCAAATTATCTTTTAGTGCTCAATAAAAACATCTTGGACTCATACAGATATTTCTTTGAAAAGGTGAAAGCAATCTTTAGGTGGAATAAAACGAGGGGGAAAAAAATCAGAACGGATTATACAATTACATAAATTCATGACACCATGGTCACTCCTCTCAGTTTTGACTGGTAATATCTATAGATCATGTTAGAACTTATAAAAGTTAAAAAATTATAAAATTAGCAAAAACCAATCATGATTTCAAGAATGGTCATGAATATTGTACGTTCTCCCTGTGAGAAATGACTGAATATATCTTTTTGCCTCTCATTTTGAGAAAAAGTGATAGCTGAAGGTGAAGCATAGTGGATGACAAGGATCTGTGACATCATAAGGAAGGTAAATAAGGAATAGTCTTTGAATTTTATTTTCTTTCCTTTTTGTTATTTATTTTATATTTACTACAGAACTACAGGCCACTACGACATTTCTAGGCAGGAATTTCTAGAAAACTAGCAGAGTTAGACTTTTTTCCCACCCACTTCCATATCCATTTTACAGTCATAAATCTCTTTGCCTCAGAATGTCATATAGGTAAACATTAAGAAAGACATTAGACAAATTAAAACATGATGAATGCATCAGCTCTTGAATGATCTGGAAGTAGACTTCATCTCTGCACTTACTAGTAGAGATTTCCATGAAACTGAGAAGATACACTAAGCAAGAACTTCTGTGTAATCCGTGTTGATTTACATTTGAAATGCTGTTCTTAGTGGGGGCATTTCTGCTGCATTTTCTTGTTGGCTGGGAAGCCAATGCAGCATGATTTTTTCTGCCTCCTAGGAAAACTGTGATGCTTATTTAAAGTTTCTTGTTGGCTGCTTTAGAGTAACTGTGCTTGAGAAGAGAACCTTAGATGTAATTTTTGCTATTTCATGGTCATTGCAAGTTTTTTATTATTCATACCATTCTTATTCTTTACATTGTTAATGAGGAGAGAACCACAGTGTTGAATAGTGCTTGAGCATTAGGTAACCAAAGTCCATGACCTAAAATATAGTAATTTAAATTGTAAATGCAATGGATTTCTCCTGCCTTAAATGTTGGGGTAAACAAAAATAATTGGTTTAGATAGCTGAATAAGAAAATGAAGGAAAAAAAAATCAGTAAGTAAAACAAAACCAAACAAAATTGAATCCTTTGGATCCTTTTTTCCAGCAGCTTTACAAGAAGAGAATAGAATCTGGTACAATGTCCTTTTTATTAATTATTGAAGTCATCCCTTTATATAAAATCTTATAAGCCATAATTAAAAGCTAGAGTAATATCACTTCACAATGGAGGAAGTTAACTGAATCATACTTGACCATTTCTCTACGGAATCTCATTCATGTACATTACTCCAACTCTCAGCTACCACTACTTCACTCAGATTTCTTTTTCCCCTTAAACTGCATTAAACTTTACTTCTTACTGTTAATGTGCTTTCTAGCACAAATATTGGTGTGGAACCCTCACTTATTCCAGTGGATTCCCCACTTGAAAAAAACAGAGACCTCAAAGAATGGATGCTGTTCCCCACTGAACAAATTTATTCTTTTACACAGACATGAAAAATAACCATGCTGGCCTTTGCTACTCTGATAACAGAGGGAAGGAGTTATCCACTGACCTGAATAGAATGGATCAGGTGTGTCCTTATTTGGTATATTACCAATATGAGGTAGCCCCCTGCCAAATATTGATCCAAAACATATGTTCTATGAACTTTGTGGTTACATTAAGGCAAATCTGTCACATGTGTTAGTCACTGCAGGAGCTGTTTTGTAGTTCATTTTCTCTTCTGTCCAATCACATGAGAACAAGAAGATAAGGATGATGTGGGAACTATACCTTAAGTACACTAGCTGTAGCTGTTAATGCAGTCTACCTTAAAGACAATTTAGTAGCTGAATAGCAGCAAGTGCCTTGAAAATAATGTCTAACAGGCAATTGCACATGAGCTATAAATGTATCCAGTTAATCTGTAGGGAAATTATGAAGAAATGCAGGTATAAATCAGAGCCCCAGAGACCTAAATTCTCACCTCCTCAAACAGAGGCAGATTAGGTAATAACTTCTGCAGTAGGGCCTGCAGTAGTCCCCTGGTAGGACTGAAAAGGAAAAGCCTCATTCTCTGTACCCAGAAACTCAGCAAAGGAACCAGTAGCCATGTTGGATAGAACATGCCAAGGGTTGGATAGAACTCATTCACTTTGTGCTGCTTATCCAAAAGGTAATGGACAGCATCAGCATTTGAGCTACAACACGAACTTGATTCAGGACTGCAGCAATAACCCAGCCAATGGAAGACTCTGCAGTTTATACCTGGCTTTGAGGTCCCTGGAAACATTCAAGGTCGGGTTGGATGGGGTTCTGAGCAACCTGATCTAGTTGAAGATGTCCCCAAGTGATTGGCCTTTAAAGGTTCCTTCCAACACAAACTACTCTATGAATCTATGATTCTAAATTCTGTATTGGAAAGCATGAATAAATACTCAAAATCAAACAAAATGCTAAACTCTTTTAACCAGCTCCCTAGCAAAATCACTATATGAACTTAAGTACAGGTGATGAAAACACTGAATATGAGAAAAATTAGTCCTAGCCATGACTTGAAGGACTGTACACAAGACAAGTATTATTTTAAAAATCTCAGAGAGGAACTTAAAGTTCCTAAAATGTATTTGGTTTTATGTTCAAATTATAATCCAAATTAAAAACCACTCCCTCCCAGCAAAAAAACAAAAAGAGGAAATAGTAAATCATCACGTAATATTCATTATTAATTAATATGACACAAGTTACTTAAATTATTTATGAGACTGTTATACAATGCAACTGTCAAGGATCAATCTGAGCCTGAAAATATAATGAATTCTCAATACTTTCAAACCTTCCTCATACGCTGTGCTTTTCTGTATCCACTGAAAACTGTGCTTTTCATGTGCTAATTAGGGTGTTGGTGGGTTAACAAGACTATGGATTTCACATGGTGCACCTACATGCTCAGAAAGCTTAGAAAACATTTGAATTTATATCCAAAACTTTTTTTCATCAGATTTTTTCTAACAGCTTTAAGTGATTTTAGGTATTGTACTGAAGACTTTTATTTCTGAGAACACTGCATCTCTTCAGTGACATATACAGAAATGTGATCTGCGCATTGACACTGGTTACAGATACACATGATGAAACAGAAAGCATTACTGAAAGGAACAAAAATGGCTGTGCCAGCTTGTTGGTTCTTTCACCTTTTAGGTTGCCTGAGATGAACAGCCTTTTTTAAGAATATAGATTACAAGAGAAAATAAAAGAAGAAAACTAAAATAAAACCCAACAAAAACCACCACCAACAACAAAATCTAGCTTCTGAGAAAATCCTGTAAAAATAGGACAATAAATTTAAAAATATATATAATTTATATATTTTGGGAATACCATATGGAATTTTTCAGATAGGGTAGAATTCTAGTGAGAAATTCATAAAACCTAGAAAAAGAGTTTTCAGAATACATACTTTGTGATAGCAGTAATTGCTTTGCATAGTCATCTTTCCTCAGCACTGATTTCAGTGTTCCCTTAAAACATGACTAGTAGGTATTTATAGAACTTCAAAATATATATTGAAGGGTACTGGAAAAGTATGATTTCATCTTCATTTGGGATTTGGTGACAAATGACATAGGTGGTAGGTGAGAATGAAAAAAATCTATCTATTAGGATGCCTGCATTTCAATCAAGATATTTAAAGCTCTGTTGGAGCAGCTACTAGCTATTGAAGCTTCTTACTGGATGTTCTAGGTGAAGATTTGGAAGTACTTTGGCTCCTATTAAATTCTGTGCTGTTGATCACAGCAGGTATTCTGCAATTATTTTTAGCTACTTGAAAGGGCTTAGTTTAAACCCATCATAGTACTTTCTTCACAGTCTTCACATGGAAAATATCATCTCAATCATGATAGCAATTCCATACAAAGGAATTTTATATCTCCAAATGTTGTGAAGTCAGTGATTTTTCAGTGAAAGTTTCTGTTCAGTTACTGGAGTTGAAACACTTGACTATATATGCACTCACTAAAATTACCTATGTCTCAGCAGACTACTGCTGACCCTGTTGCTTCTTGACAATGTTGCTTCTTGATATTTTGGAGAGGGAATAACACTAGAGACAGAGAAGAAAAGCCTATTTCTATTTCATTCTTGCTGTTGATGCAAAGCATTTTGGACAGCATGAACTTAGAAAAAGATTACTTGGGGAAAGGCATGGCAAAAATTATTTCTGTTGGTATTCTGGTAGTGATGGTACGAATTCTTATATCTTTTTTACTCTGTGGTACAGGATCATGGCTCTGATATGGTAACATAATATGACTTATCAAGACTCATCTAGGGAAACAAAGAATAATGTATAAAGGTATTTAGATATCTAAAACAAGGGCAATCATTTGTGTTCCAGAGATGCTGCTCTTTCTTTATTAACTGTAGAAGTACTGTAGATGGCTAGTTTAGACTAAATGTAAAAATTCATGCAATTTTAAGTAAATTATTTTTAGATATCTTTAAATTTAAATTTAGTAATGAAGTATAAGTACCGTGACAGCTATCTATAGGAGAAAAAGAATGCATATATGTAACCTATCACTGTGGAAGCATTCCAATTTTTTGTAAGTTTTTTTTTTCTATTTAAAATTAATTTTAGAATTATAGCATAATATAGGTTGAATTACAGTCACCTCCATTAATTCTCCCTATTATTGTTTTATGGGAAATCTGTTTGTTTGTTGAGGGTTTTTTCATGTTCATAGCTTAATAGTGTTTTCTGGCTCATCAGCCATGAAGGTTTTTTCATGTATTTCAAAAGCCTAACCGTAAACGTCTTGCCAAACATTCTCTTAACTATGGTCATTGCTGTTGATGTGCCAAGGCACCCAGCCAGTACAAGTCCCAATTATTTTCCTTCCTCAGGCAAGAAACATTTTCAATACACTTCCTACTCTCCTTTGATTCATATAGTGAGCCATGCAAACCAATTGAAAGTGGAGTGAACGAAATACTGCCCTGTCGTACGCATTTATCCAGGCAGTTGATAGCACAGGCAGAGCCTGAACATAGCCAAGTAACACTATACAAAATCAAGCCCACTTTTAACCCACTGCCTTCTTCTTATGAGACACAAAACTGAACCTGATGGAACTGTGGCTAAAGACTTGATTAGAGGATGGTCAGAGAGAGAAATAGCAAATGAATGAGCGTAGGATGAAGAGGGAAGGAAGGAAGGAAAGGACGAGAGGAAAGGAGGAAGGAAGGAAATGAAAGAAAGGAAATGAAAGGAAGGAAATGAAAGGAAGGAAATGGAAGACATAGAAGAAGGATAGACAGAGTAAGGAGAGAGGGAGGCAAAATAAAAAAAGAAAGAATGAAGTGCAGGTTTTGGCTCCCTTGTTTACCTAATTTCACATCAGTACCTCTTCTCTGGGTTAGATGAATAAACAACGGAATCTTGAGCTTACTAATGATGATCAGAGGGCTGGAGTACCTCTCCCATGAGCAAAGGCTAAGAGAATTGGGATTGTTCAGCCTGCAGAAGAGAAGGCTTCAAGGTGACCTAATTGTACCCTTGCAGTACCTGAAGGAGGCCTTCCGAAAAGAGAAAAGAAGAGAGACTATTTACAAGGGCATGTAGTGACAGGACAAAGGGTAATGTCCTCAAACTGAAAGAGATTAGACTTAGATTAGATACCAGAAAGAAATTCTTTACTGCAGGGGTGGTGAAGCACTGGAAGAGGTTGCCTGGAGAAGTTGTGAATGTCCCATTCCTGGAAGTGTTCAAGGTCAGGTAGGATGGTTCTCTGAGCTACCTACTCTAATGAAAGGTGTCCCTGCAGGGGTCTTGTAACTAGATGTTCTTTAGTGTCTCTTGAAACCCAAATCATTCTATGATTTGCCATGGGCTGCAGCAGTGGATTTTCTGTTTTCATACTTAGAATACCTCCTCTTCCTTCTTCTCTGATCTTGGTGTCTGCAGAGCTTTTTCTCTTGCACTATTGACAGTCTTTCCCCACAGTTGCTTCACAGTAGTTTTTTACATTTTCTTAAGTATGTTATCATAGAGAAACTTCCAGTGACACTGACTGTCTTATCTTTGTCTAGTGGTGAGTCTCTCTTGGGGCCAGCTGGAGCTCTTATGTCCCATTTAGGGACAGTTCTTGGTGTCTTATGATACCAACCACTCCTGCAGCCCCCCGTCCACTACTAAAACCTTGACATACGAACACAATAAAGTGCTCTTGTTGCATATTTATGTATATGTATTTCTGAAAAATTTACATGTAGTTGAAGCAAAGAATTTCTGTTCATACCCCAAGTAATTCATTTTTTTCCCTAGAGTTAAATTTTGTGAGCATTGATAGTTTGCACAAATCCAATAGACGAAACATTCAGAGATATAAATCGATATACTGAAAGGAACTGAACTCGATTATAAACACATAAAGTCTATGTTGGTTTAGGGTTTTTTTTCTTAATTATTGCTTTTTATTTCTCTGAACTTGCAGATGTTTAAACTATAATGTATGAACTCCTCAGGGACTATAGGGACATCTACATTAGTTTTTCCTGATAAGAGAGCCTTTACCTCTTGCACACTGCTGCCAAATCTAGGAATTCTTGTTGTTTGGTTACAAAGATAACATGCTTTGATAGAATAAATCATTTTATCTCCCAAAACAATCTGAGATATGAGGGAGATGTATATATATATACACCTTACAAAAAGTTGTATTTCATTGTTTGAAACAATTAACAGACAAAGAGGACTTACAACACTGAGAGTCTAGAAGACTTCTGTGAAGTGAGTTATAAATTAAATCACATCAGCATGCTACAGAAATTAAAATTGACATCAAATTTTTCTTTAAAAGCAGAACAAATGTTTTATTTATGACCTGCACAATATGTAAACCAAGACAACATTCTGGGGAATTTGAAGTTCAGAATCTGAAATTCTGGTAATTGATGAAGAACACAGAAAAGATGATAATGTTGAGATGTGATGTGACAGTAGAAGAGTGAAAATAGGCATCAAGGGTTTGAACAGATATGTGTGTCCTTGTAATAAGTGGGAAAAGTAAACAAGTGAGATTAGATTCCTTGTGCAAGAGTTGTGGGTGTAAACTCGTTGGTTGTTTGGTCAGTTTCTTTGTGGGTTTTATGTTTGTTGGGGTTTTTTGTTTGTTTGGGGGTTTTTTGTTTGGTTTGGTTTTGGGGGTTTTTGTGTGTTTGTGTGTTGTTGTGTGTTGAGTTTTTTTCCCCAAATAACTTGTAATCTGTTAATTGGTTGAAATAAAACATATTAAGTTCTTTCACCCTTTCTTTTATAAATAATTGCCTATCATAGGAATTAAAGTGTCTGTATTACTTGATCTATTTACTATTCTACAGGGAAAAACCTCCAAAGCCTTCCCCTCTCTACAAATGCTCTTTACTCACAGTTCAACATATTTTTGATAAAAGACCTTTTTTCAGTTTCTTTTTCTTTCTTCCCATAAAAAAACCTGTATTTCAACACGCTAGAAATTGCACACTAACTTTATTACGGCCAGGATCCAGTACCTGATTTTTTTTGTTTTACTTATAATTTAAAAAAATTGAACATGGGCAGTTTAACTTAATCTGTTCCTATATAAAAGATGGATTCCTTTGTTACTGGCACCATGTTTGTTTTCAGAATTTTAAAATTAACTGTTTTCTTAATTGTGATTCAAGGGTTTCATGCCTTTTCTTTATGAAAGATAGATGGACTCTGTTCTTTCCAGAAAGTGAAATATTAAACTTCCGTTGATCAAAATACCCAAAATGCTTGAGCTAAATATTTAAATAATTTTGATATTATATTCATTAAAAACATCTTTTAATCCTTTAGCTTTTCTGTTCAACATCCTTTTAAATTCTTGTGTTCTGCAAACTATGTAGCAGTACAACCACTAGGAAACAGAAAGTAAGTTAAGAAAAGGAGTCAAATTACCCAGAAACTGTGCTGTTAATTAGCAATTACAAGATCAGTGTGTGCAAATTGAAATAGGCCCCGGATTTCTTATCTTGGAAAAGTAGAATGATGTGCAGATGTGAATGGAACACCTTTATTAAGGATTCAGGTAGGCAAAATTGTGGTGCCTGATATAACTGTCCAGAATACAGATGAATTCTGTTCATTTCACTCTGCTTATAAAATGCTTTGCTATGTTGACATTTGGAACCCTGGAGGACAGCCACACTTCAGTGAACTGATGTTAGATATTGGTTCAGCTGTATCAGTTCTGCTGGAACATATTTACTAGCTAACAAAACCTAAATTACATTTGGAAGCTTATTTGAAGAAAGCAATCCTTGTGCTTCATTGCCCTAGTTTAATGCACTGCCGATTCACTACACTTGTCTACATGTGTAATTCTTCAGAGAAACCTATTTTTAGCAGCCACCAAAAATATATTTAAAAAATCACCAGATTTTTTTTTTTTTGTTTATTATAAGTGTTCTTCGTATAACAGAAATGAAAATAATAACATTACTTTCATTGTGTGACCCAGTTAAAAGTTAATCCAAAAATCTGAAAGGTATCCTGCCTGCCTGACAGCTGCTACTTGTGAAGAGCACAGGTGTCCCAGAAGTCCCATGTCACTTCTGCCAGTCTTTTGTGAATGACTGATGTCCTATGGTTTCTCAAATGCAACTGAAAGCAGACTTTAAAGAAATGGGCCAAGCCTGTCCTCAAAGAGTAAAGTTCTGAAGTGCAAGACAATAGGGAGGAACTGGCTATCAGAGAGGCCAGTGGAGTCCTGCCAGCTCTACATGTATGTGAGTGTGTGAAGGTGTGTACCAGAGTGGGTCTGTCTTGAGGGCTCATATGATCATCTCCCAGTAAAAATCTATATCTGTAAAAAAAACAGGCGAGTAAAAAGTAGGGGGAAAAGAGCTTCTTATGTAAAGAAGCAAACAAAGCCAATTCTAGATAAAGAACAAACAGTTGAAAACTGGTTCTGAAGTCAAATCATATTTGGGATTTATTTTCTAAGCCTCAAGAAAGTGAAATACACCAACAGCCTTGCAATAACTTTAGTGAAGGCAGGCATTCTATTTTTTTGCAATAGAGGAATTATGGTTTACAGCCCTCTATCTCAAATTTCTGTTTAAATTATCAAGACACCTGGGGAAATGAACAATAAGACACAAGGCACAAGACAGTTAAAAGGCAGGCAAAACCATTATCAAAGGAGAAAATCATGGCTTTCACATATTTTCAAGTATCATATACGCAGAGTTGGCAAAAGGTATGTGAGCAGCAACATGTGACTTATTCTCTTGGTTTATGGTGTTCCACCTACGGATGGAGAGCATCATCTTAGCCCTTACACTGATAATATGAAGCTATTGCTGGCACTAGGCAGGAGCTAAACTTTAAAATTATTCATATAACTTTCAGGTTTTGTTGGATAAAAGAAATAATAAAATGTCCCTTCAACAATCCACTTGTAATTCTGTAAGTTTCATAAATTCACATAGTTCTAATTAAGAACTGACTAACCAAATTATTGTCTTGTAATGCATATCCTAATAACAGGAAACAGATGCTACTAAATCTTGATGAGTGTTATTGTGAATGCCTGGAGCCACCACAGATAGACAGTGTATATTAATATCATATTCACTCAAATTGGATACTAGTGCTGTCTGCCACAGGGACCACCTAAGGCAAAGAGCTTACTTACATACCCCTATTTCTGTAAATATGTATGTAGTAATATACTGCCTCTGTTATGTTTTATGTAGTATCTCATGCAAGGAGAAATTCACTATTAATGTCCTGGTTTCATCTGGGACAGAGTTTATTTTCTTCTTGGTAGCTTAGTACAGAACTGCTTTTTGGCTTTATTATGACAAAGATGGTAACACAGTGATGTTTTGGTTTTTGCTAATTAGTGCTTACACTCAGTCAAGGATTTTTCATTGTCTCTTAGTGAGGAGCTCCACAAAAAGCTGGGAGGGAGCATGGCCAGGACAGATGACCCAAACTGGCCAAAGAGATATTCCATACCATAGAACATCATGCCCAGTATGGAAACTAGCAGTAACCCAAGAGGGGGCCCATTGCTGTTTAGGAATGGGCTGGATGTTGGTCAGTAGGTGGTGAGCAATTATATTGTGCATCACTTGTTTCGATTGGGTTCTCTTAATCTCATCAGCTCTCTTTATCATGATTATTAATATTTATAGAAAATTTAGTATTAGTAGTATTTTATTAATACTTTTATTATACAATAATTAATTTTATTAATAATTGTATTATTGTATTATAATAATAGTTGTAAGAGGTATGTACAGAACTTAAATGTAATTTCAAATTTCAAAGCAATTCTTATTCATGAAAATGTGCTAATTGTGAATGCAAGTGAGGGCAGGATTTGTATGCTGGTTTTTGGGGTTTTTTAAAGAAAAGCCAAAACTGTAAGATAAAGCTTTCTGTATATTTCTGTATATTTGTGATAAACTGCTATGTAATCTTGGATATGTTATGTAACAAGAGAACACTAATGTTTGTCAGAAAGCTATGTTAGGAAAGTTAATTAAGTAATGTCAACGCAGTGCTACTGAAATGCAAAGCAGACTGTAAATTCAGAGCATTATTTTCATTAATATATCAGTTTTATCAGGTGTTTTTTTCAGCAAAATTTGTCAAACTTCTCTTTAGACACATGCCCAAGGAATCTTTGAGGCGAGCTGTTACACATTTGAAGTACATAATTAATATTAAACATTACAGATGACAAAATGGTGCAGTAAAATGCACACTTCTCACACGAATTTCAGAATTAACTTATAAATGCCATATGTAATTTTCTGTATGCTGTTGTGATACACTATGTGAAGGCCAAATTCAGAGAGAGAGCTCTGGGGATTTGTTGATCAAAGTAATTACTTCCAGTTTGAAATGCATGAGACAGCCCTGCACTGTGTTTGTGTACCCTTTTATATTCAGCAAAGCTAAAGTGATGTTTGCAACTAGCTGTAACTCGCCCCGTGTTTGAAAAAGGAAGAGTAATGAAGGACAAAGATCCATAGCAGAATTCCTGAGACTGGACAGAGAATCATGCTCACGGCCCACTGCTTCTGTAATGGCAGGCAAAAGAATCACCCAGTCTTTCTCAGGATTAACATTAGGAAGACTATCTGATAACAGATTGATTAAATCACCTAGAAGTTCATGTTGTCAGCCAGAGGGAAAAAGTGCTGTAAAATGACTGAGGCATACTAAGTAAATATATATATTATACAAAATGCAGGCATATTGAAGTTGGGCAGACTTAGGTGCTTCTTATGCGAGACTTCTCGTAAGTCACTTATCAAAGTGTCAAAATACCCCAACCTGTAAAAACAGAATCAAATAAAATATTATGTTCAACTGCATGTTTTGATTTTTTTTGTATGACCAGACTTCGGCAATGAAGATCTTGGGAAGGGTTCTCCCCACATGGGTGTGCCCTTCCAACCTGCACAGTGGATTTTTTAGGTGAGGCACAGCCTGTGCAGAACTGGCCCCACCGTTTAAGTCCTAAGGTCCATTTGCCACAGCTGAGCGAGCTTGGACAGTGACAGTGAAATCCTCGGGACTGTCTACAGCACCCAGTACTAAATTTTTTTACTCAGTTTATTAAAGATCAATTTACATAGCAAATTTTTCCTTACATTAACCTTTAAACTATATAATCTTATTTTAAATATTAATAATTTTATTCATTTTAGTAAACATAATCAGCTTATGATTGTCATATACCTCACTGTCTGAAAACTTGTTTATCATGCATTCAATAACAAAAACGAGTTTCATATGAAAATTTTTAACTCTTTATAGTCAATTACATCTTTATTACCCAACATGCTTTACTCAAAATCCAGAAAGCTGTAAATGCATATTTAGTCAATAAAATCACTTTTTTATTTTTAATCTGAAACGACAGCCTAAAATAACTGTACCTTTTTGTAAGAAAAACAAATTTAAAGTCTGTTTTCTTTAATGAGAATAATGGCTGTATTATGGGTTTTGTGATACAGAAGTAATTCAAGATGTATAGTCAATAATTTTAAATTTACTTCTGAGTCATAATTATGACTGTGAATGTATGTAAAGCTATAGGTAAGTATTAATAGTTTTAGAACACTATTGGAAAGTTTAAAGCATTAGATGCTTCAATTGTCTATAAAACCATAAGTCTAAATAATTAATTATTACATCCTTAAAAAAATTAATGTCATTAGTCTGATAATATAAGAGTGGAGGCAGAGTCTATATTAACAATATGACTGTCTCAGGGAGCTTACAATTAAAATTAACTTAACACATAATGTTGGAGAAAATAATTACATGGCACATAGTACACACTTATTACCACCCTCACTGTGGTGGGTTAACCTCGGCTGGCATTTGCCCCTTCCCCTCCCTCCCCA
>JAWWEU010000001.1:74857580-74870154 GCA_035583155.1 Acropternis orthonyx
GCTGGGTTACACGCTTGTTTTTGTGGGGCAAACGGACTCCCCCGAACCCTTGTACTTATTGTGATCTTTTTACTAAATTGTAATTCTGACTTATAATCTGCTTGTGAGTTAGATTCATTCCTCCTGCTTGTTTACCTTTAAACCAGCACAACAGTGTAATAGGAAAAAAAAATATTTTATCCCACTGTAACTGTGGCTTTTCATTTGTGGTTTATCATGACATTGTGGGATTTTTGGTTACTTGTATCTAATATCATGGTACCATAATAAATGTGTGCACTTGAAGAAACAAAAACTATCTATTAACAATACATTGCCTCAAGTGAAGCTTCTGTGATTAGCTTTGACTAGTGGTATAATGTTCATCTAAGAAAGGTTAGCATAATTGGTTCTTAATATTATATAATGTATTAATAAATTACAGATCAGGTAAAATATATTAATTACTGATGACTGACTACTGAAAAGCACCATGTAACCTATCTGAAATTACAATATAATTATATTTTAATTGCAATATACTTCTTAAGAATATTATTTTAGCAAGGAAAAAATTCAAGTACAGAACATATTGCACAAGTACATCTGGAAGCTTCTAAACAGTTTGAAAATTCTACCTTTGTGAAACATTCAAGATGTTTCAGGTGTCTCTCAATAAAGAAGCCAAAGTTAACAGAGATATTTGGAATTTAAAATCAGTTTATTTGGAGACAGTGGCTTGCTTCTGGTGATACGTCTTTAACCAAATGGAAGGGGAAACTTCAGTTCTTCTCTAAACTTCTAACATATTATTTTGTAAGGTTGTAGCTTGCAGTATTAACACACTTACTACAAGAAGTAGAAGACTGAAAAAAAAGTAGCTATCAAAACACATCAATTTGATTCTAGGGTTGCCTATTGGTACTTACGTCTTTTTTAAATTTATTATTTGTATGTACTAATTGTGATTACATGCAGGTAAATGACTAGGCTCTGGCTTGAGGTTTATGTAGAGAACAAACATGAGAAACTCTTGAACTTGACATAAGAGAAGTTTGAACACAATGAACAACAGTGAAAAAGGGACTGAAGTTACAGAGCCAAAACTCTGGTGTGTTATCAAGGTATATGGGCAAAGAACAAGCATGGCAAAATAGAAAAAAGAGAGTGTAAAAATGGCTGGTCAACTGTATGCAAGCACATTTGTTTGAACCCTTCCCCTGACCACCACAGTCTGTCCTATCTTCTTATTTTATATTGCAATCTGGGGTTTTGTGTAATCTCAGTCTTTATGTGCAAGTGTGAAGAGGGGTTTAGGTGCTGCCAACTGGAAATACTGACCGTTTAGAGCCAGCTGCTGTGTGTATGCGTAATTTGTTAGCAAATGACCAACCAATGAGCAGGAGACCCATATCTGGAGAAAAACAGCCCTTGATCCAATGACTTTAGCAGTGATCTGGGATCTGGGCATAGACATTAAGCAGTCTTCAATAATGTCAACTTAATATTTCATGGATCTGTGTCTGGTTGGCTTGTAAATCTAGGTAGATTGTGTTGAGGGCAAATGTACATCCACCAGTGAACCTTAGTCCTAATCAGTTGGAAAGAACAGCCCTGTGTTACCTGTGCTCATGTTTATGTGAGAACAACTGTAGTTTATTTGGGTGTTGTTAAACCAATGCTCTGTGATGAGCCAAGTCTGTGTGTGCATGTGCATGCATTTGAATATCTGCCTCTGCAATGTGGGCTCCAACTTGCCATGTATCAGACATGAAAAAGGTCCTGTCAGCAGCCACTTCCTCCTTGGTGTTAGAGTGCACTGGATTTAATATAAACAGCCTAGGAAGAAAAAACTGAGTCCTGAATTTCACTGGGAATTGACAGCTCCTTAACATAAATTCTCTATCTTATGTAAAGTTATCCAATTTTGATTCACTAATTTAGTATTTAAAAACAGAAGGTATTCAGTTATCATATTGACTTTGATATAGTTACTTGCATATACATGTATATGTGAATAGAAATATAGGCAAATTAAGTCAGAATTTTAAAAATTATTTAAATTACCTGAACAGTTTCTGGCAATTTTTGTCTTGTCATACGCATCAGAAATTCCCAAATATGTGAGATCTTATAAAATATCATAACTTTTAATAATTTCATTTACATTTTGCCTTATGTTCAGCCCAGTGCAAGTTGCCAAAGAAAGACTGTCAAGCTGCATTCTATATTGAATTAGGAAGAAGAATCTGAACCTGTATTATTAAAATGGTCATCCATTTTTATCCAATTTCCTTACTATCTTATAACTACAACTTGCTATTTTATTCATTCTTGGAACATGATCAGAAGATACTCTTAAACGGATATTATATCAGACATCATATATGAAAAAAAAAAGGAAAGAAATTCAATTCAGGGGCTGAAAGTTGGAAGAAAATGATCTCTTTATAGAGGTTACTTTCATCATAGAAAATGAAAGAAGAGACTATAAAACTGAAGTTCTGTTATTAAGAATGTTGCACTTCCCACCTAAATGTTTGCAAAATTATATTGGTATTTGAAATATTATGGGAGCCTAAGGAAAAAACCTAGCACTTTCACTGGTTCTGATTTGAATTTATTCTTGAAAATAAGAAAATAACACACCTTGCAATTACCAGTATCTGTTTCTTCATTTCTTAATATAACTTCTATAATTCATAAAATAAAACAAATTGTTGCTGGGAATTTTAATTCTATTGCTGTAAATATGCAAATGCTCATTAAAAATTAACACTGGTCAATTCCTGTTGCATGCATATACTCAGTGTCCTGTAGATGGCTAGAATGCATACATCCGGTAGTCATTTAACCCTGGTTGATGCCAGGTGCCCAGCAAAACTGCTCTATCACCCTCTGCCCCTCCTCAATTAGACAGAGGAGAGACCCTTCTCTGAGAGCCAGGAAAATCATTCCCCACTGCGAGCTACCATGACAATAAATAATCCTGTTCCAGTGTGCACTTTGTTTTCTGTTTTGTTTGTTTGTGTGTTTGGTGGTGGTGGGTTTTTTGTGATTTTGTGTTTGGTAACAAATATAAGCACCATCTGCATGGTTCTGGTGCATATAGACACCTTTAAAACTCATGAGTATTTCTAAAAGAGTAGATAAAAGTAAAACAAGGGGAAAGATTGATAGCCAAAACCCTAATTGTCCATCCCACTTATTTATTAGCTTTCTCTCTGACTCTGTTTTGGAACATATGAAGTGGCGTATTTCCAAAATAATTATAAAACTACTCTGGCCTGAGCAATGTGGTATAAAGATGATTGATTAAGAAACAGGGTTTAATTTATGACCTATTATTTATCTGACTTGTCTAACAGGACCCTTACACTTATACCACCACCAAAAGTGTTGATGTTGCTCTACTGCAAACTCTATTCCCACATTCTCTGTTTCTCCTTTCAAGGTAATCTGGAAAGTGATAGCTCTGCAGAAGATGGGCACTGGTGCCAAGCACACCTCCTTAGTGGAAGATAAGCTTTCAGCTGTCCTGCAGGGAGTGACTGAATAGAGGAGAAGAATTTGTCCAGACTACCATTGCTTAGGATACTTTCTGCACAACCAAACAAGACTGGCATGCAACACAGGGAAAATAATTTAATGCCCATTGAACAAATTAATATCCTACAAGTACATTTCAGTAAGCAGATCCAAATTTATCTAATATCTTCTGCACTACAAACTCATACACCTAGGAATGTGAAGTCTTAAAAAAAAAAAAAAAAATTCCCTCCTATGTGAGAGCCTAAATGGGAATATTCTCAAGAGGTTAATTGGTCATGACTCCTGACCCATGTCCAATCTACTACTACACATATTACATTAAAGTGTTCTAAAGAAGTAATGGGTTTTTGCCATTCTTTCTTTGCTTGCTTTTTAATGTTTATAGAATCTTTAGTTACAATTGCCAAGACATAGCAAATAATTTGTTGCCTATATATGCCTTAGCTTTCCCTTGAAATATTAATTCTATTCGAGCCAAAAAGTCTTAATCACTTCAGCTCAAATAATGTTTTAATTTTTTCTTGATGTGTTTAAATATTTTTATTTGTATATTAATATAAATATATCTAGCAATAAAAAGAGAGACAAATTTAATTCTGCTGAAAAGTAAGTATCTTCAAATAAATATCATAATTAAAATAAAAATACATTATTTTAGTTTTTCTGGGATTAAAAATTAAAAAAAAATTGATATGCCCTCAGAAATTGTTATCATTCAGAAAATATAAATTATTTCTAGGTATTGGGTAAGAATTTTGAACTTTCAAATACCTTTTGTTTCTGTAGTATTTCAAAAGAAATAGGAACTGTTTAATTGTTGCAAGAAATCAACACAATATATTTAATCACTAAAAAGCTCAGATTTAATTCTTTTACTTTTCACATGTAATTACTTAATCTAGAATGTGAACATGTTTTTCATAAAGGTATTTTGCTGTACTTCCATGAGAAGCCTTTCATGTAAGAAGAAAAGTTAAAATGTATTTAAAATCTACAGTTCAGCACCTTTCTATATTCAGTTCAGTGTGCTGATAGAGTGATAAGACAAATATATTTGCAGGTGTGGTCTATTATATTACCAGCTCCTAAAATCATAATCTCTCAAGCAGATGGCTAGGTCTCTCTGCATTTAGAGATGTATAGAGATACTCTAAACAATTTAAGAAGCTATGGTCCTTTAGAATTCCTGAAATAATTGACAAGAGATAAAATCTTCCCTCTTTTTTGCCCCTATGAATCAACCAAATTTGACCTAGTGCTGGAGACACACACACACACAAAAAAAGGACTATCTACAGATAGACTAGTGACCAACTGAGATAAGAAAGTGAAAAAGAGAACTTTTAGCCCAGTTGCAATTTCCTGTTGTGCCTATGGCAGAATGTATGGAAAGTTATAGAAAACCAAGTATATTACAGAATTACATCTTTTATACTGGAAGACAAAATCCTGACAAGTGCATCAAATCAGTCTGTTTTATATGGCAAAATTTGATGGTTTAAGTTCACTTCAGGTGTAATTTCAGTGCAATAACAATATTTTAGGACTACTTAATATTACCATTACCATTACAATTCTGCCCCGTTATAAAAGTAAATTGTGTTTTTCCTTTTCTACCCAAGCAGATACCTAATGAACATAGAACAAGTAATGTCATACCCATGGAATGGAATTAAAAAGCTCAATAAATTTATCAAATATTCAAATAATTAAGCACATAAATAATAAAGTAACAAAATACAGAAAATAAATAAGTAAAACACGTCAGTATTTTCAAACTTGCATATTTACATTTGGATCCCTGTATCTTTATTATTTACTTAACTAAGGCTCTAGAATACAGGGAGGGGGGAGGGAAAGCCTATAAAATATTCAGCTCAATTCAAAGGGGTTTGGGGCTTTCAAAATATTAATCAGACATAAATTTCACTGAATCCAAAATAAGTGTCTTAATTATTCTAAAAGTCAAACTATTCAACTACTGAAATATGGCTTATTTGGGTTTTGGTTGGTTTGTTGATTTGGTTTAGTTTTGGATGTTTGGGGGTTTTTCTTATATTCAATCATTAATAAGACATTCAGAATAAATTAATATTTTACTTTCTCTATGTATTTCCATTTCTCTTCACTGTTTTCATCTATTCACATGTGCTGCATACTTGTTTATTTGCTTACACAGATTACAGATGTTTACAATAACACAGTCAGCCACCCCACTAATATAATTTAATTTTATTATACCAAAATTTTGACTATGGAAATGAAAATAAAATTCATAGGAATTAAAACACTAGTAACACAATAAGGAAGACATTCTTTTATTAGATGAGAGAATGTAAAATTTGGGAGGGTAGATAACATTATCTGCTCAAAAAACTTATAGAAATTTGGGTGCTACACTCCACATCTTAAATGTTTGGGATTTTGAGACTATTTGAATAAACTCATCAGTCATAAGGGAAAATCTCTTAGCAGGAGTACATTGTCTTAACATCCATAAGTACTGCAACTGGAAAAGTAGTTCCAGTAATATTTAACGTTTCTTTGTAAAAGTGCTTGTAAGATGACTTCCATTAGAATTGCATGATTATTTTCTCATGACATTTTTTTAACTTTTGTCATTTTCCACTCTTTTTCAAGTAGTCACATTTCCTTTGTTTCTGCAATATGGGCAAACACACTATTTTTCAGTTTATGCAGAGGTAGTTACATTTAAATAAAGTGATGTGTTGCATACACTGAAATATCACTTTCCTTCAGTGACATTTTGATTGTCTTGAATCAATAGACTGTGAAAGTTCATTTTGACACATATTAACTCAAGATAAAATCTCCTTCAGCTCTGTAATTATACCTTTCAGCATTTACGCTACCAAAAAGAAACAACTCATGCTCTCACTCTATCCTGAAGACAAAAAAGCAATTTTATGCTGAACCACAGGAAGCATAGTGGGGCTCAGGCATCAAATGCACATAAGTGATTTGAATTCTTAGATGGGAAGGCGCATGCGCAATACAGAAACAGGTCCTAAAACTTGAAAATGGAAGAAAACTGCTTGAGCTTGAGTACATAATCAGAAAACCACTGAAGTTTGTGGGATGCAATGCCAGCAGGGGGAAAAATAATTTGTTTTTCCAGCTTCAGGATGGTTGGTGGAAAGGAACAGTTGTTTCTCAAAAAAGATGCCAAGAGAGTGAGAGGAAAAGCTGAGCTGTTTAACTTAAGGTCATCAGAGAGGACATATTATCAGTAGCATATGAAGGAATTGGGATAAAATAAAGCTAGTGAATCTTGGGATTTTCCTTTTTGGGTTTTTTGAGGTTTTTTGTCTGTTTGTTTGTTTCATTTACATTTGTTTAATTTAAAAAAAAAACCAAATAAAACTTTCCTTTCTACAACTATTTTCTTTCAGCAGAAGTTGTAATGAAAGATTGTAATAAAAAGAACAACTCACAATCAAAAAAAAAAAAACTCATTAAAAAAAAAAAAAAAAAACCAACCAAAAAACCAAGAAAGAAACTCCCTCAGTTATCAGCAAGAAATATTAATATTTTCAATTCTAAAAGAAACTGTGTTGCAGTTAAATACTACTATGAATCAGGGTTTGCTTATTCATGCTGAAATTTGTATTGAGCTTTGTCCTCATTGAGGAAGTCAAGGGAAGTTTTGAACATTTAAGACTTCAGGATTTTGCCTATAGCATTCAGTGTTTCCATTTCCAAGAAGAAATGGGCCTGACACACCAATAGTTTAAAGAACTTCATGAGATAGAATCGGGGCCTTACAATAAGGGAATATCCAAACATTTGAGCTTATAAAATAAATTTATACTACTGTAACTGAAGTTTGAGTTCCAGGCATTGAGGTGAAAGAAATTACCAAGGTTTCTCGTCAGATTTCTGTAATTATACCTTAAGGGTATTTTAATAACTCAAATTGTGTTCATTCCAGAAACTGAAGAGCAAAAGTAGTAAATGGTGACTACAGAAAGATCTGGCAGGATTAATTACCTTAAGCAGATAGCTAGTTTTTAAAGTTAATAGCTGTCTAAAAACTAATGGAAAATATAACAAATTTTTGCCTAGTAAGATGTTTAAAACAGTTTTACCATTCTGAGATTATGGATTGTTTTATTTGCAAGAAGAGTATTGTGAATCTTCAGCTTCTATAGCCTTTAATATCACTAAGCACAAAAGTAATGACTTACCTTTATAATGTGCTAGGCAATTTTAGGTTTTGTAAGTTGTTTCCAAAGTTGCTTCAGAATGAAAACATGAACACAAAGATGTAGTATTTTTTAAATTGTGGTGTCCACTTTTGCTTCTCACCAGAGAGCAGAAAGTAAAAAAGGAATATGTGAAAAGAATAACTAGTAAAATTAGAAAAGGATCAGAAAATACAGGTAACACCTAGGTTCTTGTCCTGGCTCACCCATCATGGTCATACTTTTTGAGAATGTATTAGGTGAGTTATGATTATTACTTTTTTTGCTCCAAATAGTCCAGAACAGAATGCTATTTTAAAGATTTGGAAAGGTCTAAGTCCCAGTGAATCCCACTCATGAGAAGTTAGTTTGCAGGGAAGCAAGTATTCATCTTTGAAATCCATTTAACTAGTGCTTTCAGTGAAGCTTTACGGATAGGGTGACCTTGGAGGTGAACCAAGCTTTATAAATGTTTATAGGCATCCTTTTCTTGTTTTGAGGAAAGAGTTCCCATGATTTTGATCGTAGGAAGGGTGGGGAGGGACTATGCCGCTGCCTACCTTGAAAAGAAGGGGTTGAATCCACTGCTGAGACTGCAGAACCTGAATTGCACGGGAAGCCAAAAACCACTTCGTTGTGTGAGCTCACGAACACATCAGAAATCCATACACAGTAAGGGGTCCTTCAGAGTCCATAATGTTGGGCGCCAATATGTCAGGCTTGAGGGAATGTCCTTTGCCGCCACCCACACTCTTGGGGCCGGCTTGTAGCCCCTTGATACAGCAGAGACACACAAACAGCCGTGAGGTGAGCAGGAACAGAGAGACAACCCGGGCTTATAAACCTCTGGGGAGGGCCCAGGGCGCAGGGCTGTGATTGGGTAAGGATTTGGGTGAAGGGCAGTGGTCAGGGGACCCGGGTAGCCAATGGGAGAGGGGGAGGATTCATACCCGATGGGATACAGGGATTGGGGGAGGAATGGGGAGAGACGGATTGGGTGACCAATAGAGTAAGGACAGGGGCGGAGCTGGTTATAGGGACAGGGCAGCCTGGCAGTGTTCCAGCAAAGCATGAGGTCACTGCCCCAGGGGTGGGATCACAGAACCCAAGGGAGGCGTTTTGCTACAGTGAAACGTTAGAGGCGAGCAGCCTCTCTGCATCTTTTGGTCCTTGCTAAGATTTCTGCAGTGATGATTCCACTTCTAAAGAAGGTTTTTCCATCCTTCATAGCTTAGTCTATTTCCCACACCTTTTCACTGGCCAGACATCATAACTGTCAAAACAATGTCCTGGTACGAGGTAATTAATTTAAAGAGAAGCCAACTGAGGGAGAGAAAGAACAAGGCAAAAGATATTGGGGTCACAGTATGAGAGAACCAAGAACACAATCTCACCTCTTTGAGACATCTCCACTCAGCTGAGTCTCAATTAACAAATATCATCACTACCAGAGGTGAGGATGCCTGGATAGTTCAACAATGAAACAAAGGGTTGGTTTTCCAGTCTTCAGTTGTATTTGGTTTGTATTAAAATATAAACTTTCAGTGATGTCTAGATGTTTCCATTCACAGGTGATAAAAACCTCCCAGATCAAAATTACTTCAAAATCACCAAAACGCAATTTTTTAAAAATAAGTTTAATACATAAATTTGTAAATAAATAAATCTATTCAAATTAAACAAGTGGTTGCATTAATTTTTAGATTGCAACATCCTTCTTAATTTGTCACTTCCAATATTTACAACAGCATAAGTCATCCCTTACTACATACCATTTCCTCAAAACATGCATCTTTCTGGGCACAGTGCATAGGAAGACCATCATAAAATTTGTGATCCAATGCAACTGTTAAACTATACTAATGTTCAGACTGCTGCTCTTTTGCACTGTCTCATCTTACAAAAGAATCAGTGCTTTAGTATTCTAAAGAGATGTCAAGGACAAAAAAAATAACACTGCAAAGGTATATTTTTGGCTTATGTAATTTATGATTCATTAAAATAAGTGGTATAAAGTGCCACAGACAAGTAACAGAGGAGAGAGCATCCTTTCCTAGTCTTGTAATTTCACTCCAGATCTTTTACAGATCTGAAAAGTTTCTAGACTATTGTGATTTACATCCTGATGATAAACTCCTTATTTTTCTGGATTAGTAACAAAAGAACAAAAACAAGGTGGATATTCAGATTTATACATAGAAAGTGAGGTGGTTTTGGTACTGCAAATGTAACTCTTCTCATCTAATTTTAACCATCTGAAACACAGGAATTTAATCAGAGCTTGTCATATAAATGACTGTGGAAGAACATGAAGAGCTTTTTTAGGACAGTTTATCTTAGTTCTGCCAGGACAAACAGAATCATCTGCTTAAAATGCAGCCTTGAGGACTAATTCAGGATGGACATTTCATTGCATCCAAATTTCAAAAAAGCCTCAAAGGCAAGGCACAAGACTGAACACCATTTCATTTTATGTGTGCTAAAGGAACATGCTTTTTACATGGAGCCAAGAACTAATTGGTAATTGTAAGTTGCAGCAATTCAATCAAGATAGGCTAAATTAAGTCCAAATTATGCAACTATAAGAGCTTGCTCCAAATAATACCCATAGAATTCACATGCACATTTTTTCTATAATCTGTATCTTTCTTACACATTTCACTCACTTTTTCCAGACTCTTGTGCATTCTAAGATTAATGATGCTAAACTTCTTTGATAAGAGAGAGGTGGGGACTTGCAGGAAATCATCACTGTCTTGAGGTTTTTCCAGAAAAAATCTGAGAAGCTGTTACTCTTTTTTACTCTTGGGTCCATTTAGAATTATTTTCTAAGTTTTACAACACAGATAACTTGCTGTTCTTGAGACAGGTTTTGTCAGGCTCCAAAAGTTGTACTCATTAATGAACAGAGACTGATCATTTTGAGCTTTTGTTTATAGGTCTCAAGTTTCCAATATCACCTCATGCATGTATTTTCAAGGCCTTTGTCATCTTGTGCTTGTTCTTTTGAGTCTCCTTGTTAAAATCTCATTTGACTTCATTTGCCTTCAGGTTGTGGTTTCCTAAAAAACAAAACTAGTGTTTTATCACAGAATGAACAAGGTTGAAAGGGTCCACAGTGGATGGCTGACCCAAACTTCCTGCCCAAACAGGGTCATCCTAGAGGATATTGCACAAGATTGAGTCCAGATTGATCTTGAATATCTCCAGTGAGGGACCCTCCACAACATTTCTAGGCAATCTGTCCCAGTGCTCAGTCAGCCACACAGTAAAGAAGTTCTTCCTCATGTAAACGTGGAATTTCTTGTGCACCAGTTTCTGCCCCATTGCATCTTGTCTTATTGCTCGGTACCTCCCAGAAAAGCCCAGCTCCACCCTAGTAACACCCTCCCTTCAGATACTGACATTGATATGGTCTCCTCACAGTCATCTCTCCTCAAGGCTGGACAGGCCTTCCTGCCTTCCTCACAAGAGAGATGCTCCAGGCCCTTAACCATCTTTGTTGTCCTGTGTTGGACCTGCTCCAGGTACTCCATGTCTCTCTTGTACTGAGGAGTCCAGAATCAGGTAGAGTATTCCAAATTCAGACTCACTAAGTCTGAGTAGAGGAACAGGATCATCTCTCAAAACCTGCTGACAATGTTTTCCCTAATGTACTCATAGACTTCACTGGCCTTTTTGGCCACAAGGATACACTGCTGGCTGATGGACAGCTTATTTTCCACCAGGATCTCCAGGTCCTTCTCAGCAGAACTGCTTTTCAGCAGGTTGGCCCCCAGGCTCTACTGGTGCATGGGGTTATTCTTGCCCAGGTGCAGGACCTTGACTTTGCCTTTCAGATTGTTCTCCTCCCATCTCTCCAACCTGTTGAGGTCTTTCTGAAGGGCTGCACAGCCCTCTGGGACATCTGCCGCTCCTCCCTGCTTTTGTGTCATCAGTGAACTTGCTGAGGAGACATCTACCCCTTCATCCAAGTCATTGATGGGTAAGTTAAACAATACTGGGACCAGCATTGAACATTGGGGGACACCACTAGTGACAGACCTCCAATTAGACCCTGTGCCACCTATTACAACCGTCTGGGATCAGTTTTCAATCCACCTCAATGTCCACTTGTCCAGTACACACTTCCTTTTAGTAGTATTGAATTGTTCACCTTCCAAAGATAACAATCCATTACAAGATGCATGCATCTGGTGGCTGATTAAGTCATTCAGTAAATGCTTGTTTGAGGTAGCATCACTGGTTCACCATCAAAATTGTTTTACAACAATTCAATCAGTGACTACATTAGCAAATAGACTAGTTCGATGTAAGGAAAACTACTGAGCAGAACACTGAAAACCCAACATATACGTTAGATACATTCACAACCATATTCTTCAGACTGCTTGTAACGTATTCATGGACTATGTCTAATAATAGGTAAAGTTCACAGAAGCCCTACATAGCTGTATATCTCAGAATAGTTAAATTTTGAAGAAAGCTGAAGTACATAGTAAAAGAACATTATGTAACCCACAGCACAAGAAATATGCATAGTTGATGCCAGCTGGGAAATTGCTTAAGAAGAGCACTCCTGATGAAACTAAAACAGTAATACTAAATGCTCTGAATGCCTGGGCAGATAAAATTTGCAATGATATCATGGTTTGTGTGATTTACATCTGATTTCACTTCTTTTTCTGACACCTACCTCCACTGTCCCCTGGTTTTCAGAAGTTATTTCATATTTTGAAAGACCACTCTGTTACAACTAACTGTTATGGATTTAAAATCTTGGAATTTTTCTTTCATCTACCAACCCTGCACCTCAGAGGGATCACCTCCCCTCTCCT
>JAWWEU010000001.1:74886049-74903211 GCA_035583155.1 Acropternis orthonyx
GAATTAGCAGGATATAGTGAAAAACATGCTAGTGACTTTAGAGTTAAGTGTAAAAACGTAGGCTGTGAATGTTATCCCTTTATATGTTTTGTATGTAAAGTGTGCCAAGAATGATGGTGGTCCCATTGCCACTACGGAATACCCCCTAGAGGTATATGCCTAAGGGGGAAATAAAAAAGAGAGATTCAAAGTGGTGGGAAATTTTTGCTTTGAGAGTGCAGCCGAAATACTACTGTTATCATTCAAATGAGCCAGCTCCACTAATAATTGAAATAATTGAAGGGTGTTGCCGGAAAGCCTTAAAAGGAGTGTCTTATAATTCCCCTGAGGTAAAGGATTCTAACTGGGAAACATACAAGCAGAGGCACATAAACAGTAATCTCAACCCTCCTGAAGAACACCCCTGCTGCTGAGAAGATGGTACACCTCATGACTCGAAGCAACCTAGTCGATGAGCAAGGCAGAGGAGTGAGAAACGGAGGAGGAAAGAAGACCCTAAATGGGATAATGCCAAGGTCTTGGCTGAATTGCCTCAGTGCTAGTCAGAATAACCAAACCATGCTTAAAGGGGAAATTTGAATTCTGGACCAAGTAAGCCCGGCATTAGACACACATGGGAAATAGTGTCAACAAGATTTGGTGTTTCAAGAAAAGGCTTCCATCCTTGTTGGCAGATTTTAATAACCTTTATGATTCCTAAAGGACAGCTAGGCTATATTTGTGAAAATGCAGTGATAGAGAATGAATATTTGTGTTTAGACACTGAAGAAAGTTTGTGTACCTTTGAAATGTCCCCCCACAACAAAGCAAAATCACAGCTTTTTTATGTGGGAAATGGATGTGCTTGTGTTAGGACAGCTTGTGTAGATATTGTAATAGATAATTGTCATGAAGTAACTAATAGAACTAACTTTTGTGTGTGCAATTTTACAAAAATTAAGGGCTGTGATTTTAATTATACTGTGCCTGTAACTACTCAGCAATTAATCAAAGCTAAATATGTTTTGTATTATGAAGTTCTGAAATTACAAATAGGGATGGATGTAAACCTTTTTAAAGCTATGCTAGTTTATCCAGATCTGGAAAAGTTAGTCCAAGAAGTAAACAAAACCGCTAGATGGATGTTCTGAATTATTTGATCCACCCAATGTTGATTGTATCAATAAGTATGTTTTTATTATCCCTATTGAATGTATTTCTGTAGTATAGGTTACTCTTCCTGACTGAAAAGATGCAGAAGCTTCAAGCAATGATACAAGTACTTCAGCAATCCCCCTTGATGTTTGTACACCCCGTGTATGGAACGATACCTAATGAAGAAGAGAGAGGATCAGTTCTAAGTTATCAGGAGCTGCAGAGGGTTAATGAACAAAATAATTAGAAAAAGAAAAAGGGGGGATTGTGATGGATGATGCTTTGTGCTTGTTCATTAAACGGAAAGACTAAGAAACCATGAGAAGTGGGCAAGGTACATTTTGTTAAGCAACTGAATAACAAGGGAGGACGGGTTGAGTAATGATGTTCAAGAATCATTTACAGTGTACACGAGGAAGACTTGGGGCCTTCATCCCAGTGACCACCAGGAGGCAGAAAAAGACCCCCCAACAACACATCGCAGATGCGCAGATGAGCACGGAAGTATACGTGGCACAATGCAAGGCGAAGCTATACGGATGCTGAGAAACTATATAACGGCAAGGACTGAGAGGGGGGGTTTTGAACCGTTGGAGGAACATGAGACTCCCCCGCTTGCCCAGCGCTGCAATGCTTGCTGCTGCTTGCTGAATTTGTAATAAATCTTCTTTTATTCCAAACTGGTCTTCATAATTTATAACACTAGTACAGGGAAAAAACCCCTCCTTTAATCAGTTATGTTTCTGTGAAGAAATCTGGCATCAGAGCACTAGAATAAGATCTGAATCTGTTCAACATAAGAATAATATTCCTTGCTAAATTACCTTTTCCTTTTTAGTTGCAAGTATATTTTAAAATTTTCCTGTATGTTTTCAGGAAAATATAACCAGACTCACAATGCCAGATCATTCCAATCATTGTATAACTGTGGAACAAAAAGATGCCACATAAGTATGCAAGAACAGATTTATATTAAAAAAATTAGCAAAGGACTTGCAAGAAGCTACTTTACTTATTATAAACTTAAGATACATAATTTTGGAAAAACATTTCAAATAGTCATTTTACAATGAAAAGGTAAAACATAAGTTCCCAATATTTTCTACAAATTTAAAAAAATCATTCTCCTTTGCAATTAGATTATAGCTCGCTATTATCAAGACAAAGCAATTTTTAAAGGTGAAGTCTTAACAATATTAAAGATTGATCAGGAAACTTGGAGGCAACCTTAACCACAGTGATCACTAATCTCCATAATAATGATGATACTATAGTGTAGGAACAATTTCCTGTCTCATACTTATTACAAAATCTTTGTTGGTGCAACCTTTTTCTCTCAAGGAAATACAAAGTCATTGCATCATCAGCGTCATTTTTCTGCAATACTTTTGTGCTGGTTTAAGGTAAACCAGCAGGAGAAAAAGAACCCAACTCACAAAAAGACTGCAAGTCAGAACTACAATTTAATAAAAAGATCACAATAAGTACAAGGTTACAGAGGAAATAGCCCGTTTGACCCACAGAAAACAGGTGTGTAACCCAGCCCTCTGGGGCACAAACAGGAGGGTGTTCGTCAGTCCCTGTGCTGAGCCCCACCTGGTCCCCCTGAGTACAAAGTAAAAGGAAAGAGGAAACCTGTTCGTAAGGATGATGGTCACGGTCTGGTCAAAAGTGGCAGTCACAATCCTGCTGAGGGTCTGGTCCTCCTCTGGATCCCACAAGAGAGCCCCTCCAGTCCCCAAACCCCCCGTTTATATATGCTTAGGCTCAGGTGGAAGTGCCCAGTACCTCCCCCTGGGTGGGGAGTTTCACAATGGGTGATTTACACTCTGGGGTGAATCATAGCATATTTTTGAAAACTCTGATGGCCCATTAGCAGACATGACCCCCTCAGGCTGGGTGTGAAGGTGTTAATGGCTCCCCGGAAGGGTGTTACCACACCTGAGTCACTGGTGTGAAGACAGGAAACCTTTCTTATCTCACAGAATTTGCCAAACACCCAGATTGTAGCCTGAAGGGTCAGCTGTGCCCTGGGCAGCTGCTGCAAATGATCCATTGTTAGCAGTTCATGAGAAATTATACAGAGGGTGTAGAATACAGTCTTAGCCACACTCACACAGTGACAAACTGGTCCTGGTCACTATAACCAGGACAACTTTAGATATAAACATGCTATAAGACACTTCTAATTGAAGGTTTGTTTAATTTTTTTTATTTGTCAGAAAGATATGCTTAAGGAAACTTAGTATTTACAAAAAGGTATATGATCTCAAATTACTATAAATCACCCTGAGCAGCATGAGCTAAAACATTCATTTTTTTGTTCATGTTGTAATAACTCAGTAAAGATGGATCCTGAATTCCGATATTGTTCTATATTCTCTTTAGCTTTGCCTAACTCTTCAGTATGATATTTTCATGCTACCACTCTTTTATATGTTGGTTATCAAGATCTTCTCTATTAATAGTATTTTAAAGATTTTCTTATGTTTCCTCCCATTAAGAACAACAGTATCTCCTTCTCCATGTATCTCTTAGCATCTACAGATTTTTTAAAATCCAAATAGAAAGTAAACTCGTAACCCAGAAAAACTCTCAATTTATGCCTTGACAAGGCTTTGATTTATTTTTCTTTCAATCAGTAAGGTGATGAACACACTATAGAAGCTTATTTTCAGACATTTTTTCCCCAAAGTGGTTGCAATGCTGTCTCACCCACTAAAAAATTCTGTTGAACTTTCCATGGAGTGAATTGCTTTCTGAAAGTCCTCTATTGTCCCATTATTTTAAGTTCAATATTTCCCTGTCACTGGTACTCCCACCTCTTCTCTCCATACTGTGGTTAGATATAGTCTCCTGTCAGCAGGGTGTTATGATTCTGTTTTTAGAATTATTAGAAATGCCTCTGTCCAACTTAAGGTACAAACAAGACCAGATGCCAAAGTCAATGGTATGGGTTTTATTTAATGGTAAATGTGAGGCAGAGAAAGAGACATAGAAAGAAACAAGAAGAGGAGGGGGGGTGGGGGGAGGGATGGGAAGAAAGAACATGATTGAGAGAAATTAAAATAAAAAATGTGTAACCCGGTGGCATTCTGTTGGCCCGGTTCTTGTGGTCTTCTCGGTGGTGAGGGTCCCACAAAAAAAAAAAAAAAAAGAGTCCAGTGGATTAATATATCCATCTCCTGAATGGAGATGCCTGGCACCTCCCCTGGGTGGGGCAAGCTTTGCAGTCTCTTATGACAGGCTCTGGATTTGTTACCTCATTATGTTCACATGCAGTTTTCTGGTGGGAGAAGGCTTCAGGAGTGAGTCAGAAGGAGCATTTTGGGGGTCTTTAATGGCTTATGACCCTTCTCAGCTGCCTCTCATATGAATGTCTCATGTGTATGTGATCTTCCTGGAAGGGTGGGGGAGGTTATTCCTTTGGTTTGGTGTGGAGAGATTTTGCCATCACACTCCCAAACCCCTTATCTCCCACCACCCACTGTACTCAGTCAGGGCTGATTCTTAACACAGAGACATTCTTTCCTGAGCCTTGTTTAACTCTCCTCAGACCTGAGATGATTAGATAATAGTATTACCTCATGTTCACAGTCGCAGTTCAAATTCCAGTCAGAAGGCACTGGGGGGTTGGTGCTTTGGTAGCCACAGACTGTTGGTTCCTTGCAGTCTGGCAAAAGTCTTTCTATGACTTTGACAGTGCTTAAGACTAATAACATTCAGTTCATCACACAGAGGCAGGGCTACCCCATGAGGGGGTCAGGGTGTGGCATGCCACTGAGCCCTTGAAACTGCTGGTGTTGGGCAAGGCAGGTCTGGAACTTGGTATAGGGAAACCTTACAGTAGCAGCCAGATACAGGTCCAGAAACAGGGATGGAGATGGGGTCAGGGACTGCATACAAAGCTATGGCTCACACCTGAGGTCCATCCAGGAGTAAGGTTCAGTCTGTCCAGTAGGTTTAGATTAGATATTAGGAAGAAATTCTTTACTGTGAGGGTGGCAAGACACCAGAACATGTTACCCATAGAAGGTGTGGATATACCTTCCCTGGAAGTCTTCAAGGCCAGGATGGATGGGACTTTGAGAAACCTGGTCTGGTGAAAGGTGTTCATGCCCATGGTAGGCAGGTTGGAACTAGAAGATCCTAAGGTCCCTTCCAACCCAAATCATTCTATGATTCTTAGATTATCTCTTGTCTTATTGCAATGGGTCCTTTACTACAAAGTCTGTCCCCATTTTTCTTATAAGACTCCTTTAGGTATTGAAAGGACACATTGAGATCTCCTGAGCGCTTTCTCTTCTCAAGGCTAAACAACCTCAGCTCTCTCAGACTCTCTTCATAGGAGAGGTGTTCCAATACTCTGTTCATATTTGTGGCTGTCCTCTGGAAGTGCTCCAGCAGGTCCATATCTTTCCTATATTGAGCTGTACCCTAGAGCTGGACATGGCACTTCAGATTGGGTCGCACCAGAGATGAACAGAGATGAACCTCCTTCTACTTTGCTGGCTGTGTATCTTTGGATTCAGGCCAGAATACAACTGGCTTTCTGGGCTGTAAGCACATGTTGCCAGCTGATGTCCAGTTTTCCACCCACCAGTAGCCCCAAGTCCTTCTTAGCAGGGGTGTGCTCCATTCCTTCATTACCCATCCTGTATTGACACTGGGAACTGCCCTGATCCAGGTGCAGAACCTTGAATTTGGCCTTGTTGAACTTTGTGCTGTTCACATGGGCCCAATTCTTGAGCTTGTTCGGTCATTTAGGATGCCAATAATAATAATAATAATAATAATAATAATAATAATAATAATAATAATAATAATAATAATAATAATAATAATAATAATAGTAATAGTAATAGTAATAATAATAACAATAAAAAACAATAATGTTTAATCTATGTTATAATTATGAGTGCTTGAGCCCTCATACCTTCCATCCAATTTGGTGAATATTAGCCAAATCATTCAAATTCTTATGAGAAAAACACAGACATATATATGAGTCTAATGCAGATATATAACAACAGCAGTAACTTTAAGATGCTGTGTAGCTGTTTTAGTCAATCATTAAATAAAAACTGTAGGGTGTATTCCATATACAGCTGCCTTCAATATGTCTAATAATTCACAGTGAAATCCATTGCCCAGTGTGCAGATTCCAGTAATCTCACTTTTGAATAAATTTTTCAAATACATTTTTTTCATTTTTCCATTTTGTCCTTTAAAATATTATTCAGCTCTAGAATACATGTTTGCTCTGAAGAAGTTTTATAATGTGAAAATAACATTTGCAAAGACAAAAACCTGTTTACTTTAGTTCCATAATGATTCCTCTGCTTAAGCATCTGTGTCTGTCTAAGTAGGTAAGAGGCAACATCTTGTAGTCTAATCCAATTACATGTTTGTATATCCAGCTTGGGGTAAGACTGAAAAAAGAAAGCTTTTTATGTCAGAAAAGGAGGCATCTTGCTTAAACAGGTTTATACCTTTGACAATTATGAAGCATTTGTAGTATGTTGGAGAAACATTACCATCCTTTGTACTTATCAAATACACATCACTAATACATGAGTTTGCAGATTTTCTGACTGCTTTCAGCTACTTCACCTTGATAACAAAACTAATGGTACTTGCATCAGCAGATGTGGCAAATTAGCACAGTAGACAGCAATAATAAATCTGAACAATCTTAACAAAGAACATAATTTTTTCTATTATTTCTTATATTTCTGTATTCTATTCTAACCAGTTTTATACACTTTATTCAATTTTATACACTTTTATACCATTTTTATATACTTTATTAAATACTAACAAAAAATAAATGCAATATATCTCATGTAATATCCAGGAACAGTTACTATTTTGACAACTGTATACATTTCATGAGTAAACATTACCTTGAATATTTTTCACTCTGCACATCAGCTAGGTTGATATTAGTGAAATATTACATGCTTGTAAGCCATCTAGAATGACATGTCTTCTAACCATTAAGAACAGGGTTATATCAGCCAGGTTTCTAGACACTACAGTCAACCAATATAAGTAGGCAGACGGATTCATCTCTCTTGTAGAAATGCCTGTCTCACAATGAAATGAAGACTATTTTTCTAATAACCATAAAAAAAGTTTTGATTCATACAAATTTAGTATATGCAAATGAAAACTGTGTCTAAAAATGCATACCAGTTCTTGTCTGGTCAGTCAGAAACTAAACGGACACAGCTTGGGGATAAAAATTTGAGACATTTATTAAATATTCGTGCTACAATATATAGATCCAAGGAATGGGGTATGTTAATGAGGAGGTAGGACATGTTAATAAGGGGGATGAGTTACGTTAACTAGGGGTGAGGAAATTCAGTCACTGTATTTCATCATAGGGTCTCCACACCCAGACCACCTGGGGAGGGGACAAAGGGTTTCTGGATATCTCCCCATCTTGTAAAGTCCTTCCATATCTTGCAAGAGGAGACAGCACTAATACACATAGCTAGCTGAAAACGGTCCTCATACTCAAGGTATCTTCTTGTAGCCGGGCTCCTGCTTTATCAAGGGAGAACCTCTCTCAGCCTCTGCTGCCCAAGGCCCGCTGCACTCCTGTCAGCTCTTTTTCTGTAAAGTTTAAATCCCAACAAGCTCTTTCTATGATTAAAAATTATGTCTTGAACTCAAAGACAGTTATCAATCACATTTCATATGTTGCAGTGTAGTGGCATTGAGTCCACAATTGTTGTAATAGATTTTTTTTTTGTCTGATCACTTAGAAGAAAAAAGAGAGACACTACAATAGAAAATATGAAATATTTCTTTTTCCTTAGACTACAAAACCCTTTATGAAAATTTAAAATGAATAGTTAAATGAGTCAAAACTGAGCTATTTGAAAAGTCAAGAGTAAGAATTTTGTTCAAATCAAAATCCTACTAGCTCCACTATCAGGAGACCTACCTGTAAAATGGAGAGTTACACATCATAAAATGGAGTGTTACTGATCTTGCTGTATAACAAGGATGTTGACTTTTAGACCGTCTTTCAGACACTGATACAGAGTAGCCCCAAACAGACTAAATTATAGGAACATAATTGTAATGGAAAAGGCAGGAATAAAGAAAGTGAGGTTTGTTTCTGAATTGAAAGTTTATATTCTCTTTAACAAGCAGAAATTAAGACTGCCATTCATTAACACAGTCACAATAACCCTAAAGAAAAAGATGTTTACAAATAAGAGCTTCATGAAAAATAACCTTATCATAAAGAATGACCTCACTTTGCATACTTAAATTTTTCTCAGCTACTGGATTAATTTGTAATTAGAATGTGTGTTATGGAGGGTGTCTTTCTTTTCCCTTTTGAAAGATACAAGACTCATACTAATTACATGCAGAGAGGTAATACATGTTTGTTTTTATTTTGTATAATTTTAGAATAAATTATTGATTGCAAAATATTTTATTCCAATAGCAAGTCATCACAGCATCAGCACATCAAGACAAAATTCTCCTTTCTAATTGCTTGGTTTGTAAAATATGCTGTGCACAACAAGGAGACTAACAAAAACAGATGTACTCTGTCAGCCAAAGGGGAAATATCTGCATAACAAGTTAGCCCAGGAGAGGCTTACTTTAGCAAAGAAATGCAATCACTAATGTTCATTATTATTCTTCATCATACTGTTCTGTGCTTAGTGTTTTTGCTTTCATCTTCTAAAATCCTTTGTACTACTAGCATTGGTATGTAGCATTTATAGAACACATGACACTTCAAATACTTAATGCACCACTCAAAGGAGAGATGAGGGGGTTGATACATGCTTTTGGAAGCAGATCCTTACACCAGGGATTTAATCACCACAATGTGGAGGCATGTCTGGAGTAGCATAAGCACAAGTATCATAAGCCTAAGTCAGGTTTCATCTCTCCACGAGTTACAAGTGAAGGCAGGGTAGCTATTCGATAAAGTGCTTCAGAGGCAGTTATGACCTCTCCCTGAAGGTGAGGGTAACTGAGGTTCTTGTTGATAGATCTGTTGAGATGGATTAGCGTGAAACAACACTCAATGATCAGTGCTCATAAATAAATAAATTAACAAACTAATATATATGTAAGGTTTATTTTAGAACAATGTGGTTGTAATGAAAAGGTTGCAATGTAGCAATCTTGATTATTATCTATAGAAATGTAGCAATATAAAAGCATAAAAGAAAATGTATAAGGAAAAGAAAGAAACACAAAGGATAAGTGTAGAAAGAGATCACAAACCATGTGATGACACTTGATTGTTGCTGTTTAGATATCTATTGGTCAAAGTGATGGTCTCAGTCTTGAGCTGTTGAGGATGGGAGAAGCCCATGAAACATGAAACTTTAAAGGGTTAATATATTTTTGGGTTTATGCGGGAAGGCCCAGTTATCTCCCCTGGGGGAAGAGTTTTATACTGTCTATTGTAACACTGTGCATCATGCCCAGTCCTCTGGTGGAAGACCCCAGAAACGAGTCTGGGGGCTCTTCAGGGGTCTGGTGGTTTATGACACCTTCTAAGACATGATAGCTACTTTTTGTGTCAGTGTAGTTGAGTCAGTCATATCCCATCAGAAGAGATAAATACCTTCAGTCTTACATGTGAATGTCTCAGTACTTCCCCACAGGGGAAGGAGGAGTTTTACAACTGAGTCAGTTGTGCAAAGGAGGACATTGGCATGATAAAAAGCACTATCCCACTTCTGCAGGGTCTGCTTCTTATCGACCTTCTCCCTTACCTGACTCACAACCCAGCCCATAGCACTCTCCCTCTGACTTATATGGACCAAAAGTTTCACCACCACATACAAAAACCTCTCCTCCGCTTTGGCTGGGTGTGGGTACAAACCTGGCCTCAGCAAAGCACCCTACTGCTTTTTAAGTAGTCAGTTCTTTGAGTCTTTAACCATTAATACTTCAGTCTCTCACAGAGGTTCATGTGCTGCTGGAAACAGTAAACTACATTCAAAAGAACCCCGAGGACCACTCCATTCAGTCAATATAGTCAGCTGGTGCAACTCAAGTGCCTAAAAATCATATCCCAGGAAGCCTAAAATTATGATTTTTTTTTTTAATATGCCATGAAGGGATCATGATTTCTTAAACTGACCACAAGATGCTCATAATTCTTTTCCTTTGGTCTAGGATCTTCAAAAGTGCTCTGAAGATTTTGATTTTATAGCATGTTTAGACCATGTATATGTATGTATGTAAGAAAAATGAAGAAAATTTGAAGGAAATAAACAAAAGTTACTTTAAAGTACTTTTAGAATACTTCAGCTAGGATAATGAAGTTCTAGTGGTTCCTTTACTCTTTTTCTTCTTTTCCTTCTCCTTCTCCCTCTCCCACTTGACAGTCCCTTTCCCATCCCACTTCCTCACCTCAGCCCCCACTTCTCATTTTTCCCTTTTCCCTCTAACTTGGAATTACAAAACTAAGAATATATCCAAACAAGTACAAGAGTGAGGTCAAGACTCACTAGACCAAATAGCTTTTTTTCACATTTAATTCTTACACTTCATGAGTCTGAAGCTAACAGTTGAAACAAAAGGTAATAGTTAAAATTTGTTTAGGTTATTCATACATGTTTAGATTATTCATATATTTTACCATTGATGAGAAAGGGAGGGGAAGGTGAGAGAGGGGAGAAATAGAGAAAATAGAAAGAAAGAAGCATTATTGAAGTTATGAATGCTTACATTTCCATAAATGCCTGGTGTGACACAATTTTCCTCAGAAAATTGCTTCTTAGGAGGAGTAACTGAGGGAGCTGGAGAAAGGAGAAAGGGAGGCTCATGGGGGGCCTTATTGCCTTGTATACCATAAAGAGGTTGCAGCAAAGTGGTGGTCTGTCTCCTCTCCTAAGTAACAAATGACAAGACAGAATCACAGAACATTGTGAATATGACGAGACCCACAAGAATCATCAAGTCCAACTCTTAAGTGAATAGCTTGTATAGGGACCAAACCCATAACCTTGGTGGTATTAGCACCATGTTCTAACCAACCAAGCTAATGTCAGGACAAGAGAAAAGAGCTTCAAGTTGTGCCAGAGGAGGTTTAAATTGGATATCAGGAAAAATGTCTTCACTGAGAGAGTCATCAAGCGCAGGAGCAAGCTGCCCAGGGAAGTTATTAAGCCACTATCCCTAGAGGTATTTAAAAAATATGTAGATGTGGTGTTTAAGGACATCGTTTAGTAGTGGACTTGGCAGTGCTAGGTTAATGGATGGACTCCATGATATTAAGGGTCATTTCCACCTACATGATTTTATGAGTTCCAGAGCAATGTGACATTTTCATTAAAGTTGTAAAAATTATTGTAGCCTCTTAGGGTAGAACGGGATCCACCCATCTAAAAAGGCCAAGAGAATCTTTGGCAGCAGGCTGGCCAATTTGGTGAGATGGGCTTTAAAGTGAAGGACTCAATGAGTGGGGTCCAAAAAGAAACTTTTAAGAACATGCAAGGACTATAATGGATTTGTAATTTTTCTGTGCTTTATACTGAAGGCAATACATTGCAAAATTTACCTTAGCTAGCCATTTAGTTGGAGAATATTCCTTCACAGAAGGATCTGGTGATATTAAGGTTCTAATTAACTGCATTTTAATCTATTTATTTGTTGAATATATAAGCTTTTCTATGTGTTGGCTCATTTCCTTTTAAGAAACAGCTAACATTCATATTCTAATATAAAATAGTAGTTGCTGGATATATGCAGATGGTCATCTTGGTTTAGATTGTAAAGGCTGATAGTCAACTAGTCTCCTGTATGCAGCAGTTTTGAGTTTCAAAACTTTTTGGAAAACATGTTGAAAGAGTCATGTAGCAGATACTGAACAGTTCTTCCTCGCTTCTCACTGACTTATTAACCTTGACATAAGGGTATTGGTAGGAGACTTAACGTATTAATTTACATCATCTCTTTATTGAAATTTCTGCCAATATTTTCATGACTCTCTTTTCTGTTGCTCCTTCCTTATTTGCTCCTTCTAAAATGCTTCATATGTCTTCATCTCTGGATGCCCTACCATATTGGTATTTCTTGATAATTTCTGTGTACCCTTTCTCATATCTATCCCACCTCTCCAGGTACCAATGTTGTAGGCCACTGTTAACAAACATTTCAGCCTAGATTAGTTTCAGTAATATATCATCACTTTGAATCCTTTGCTTGTTTCAGTCCCAGTTCTGAAACTAAACTCCAAAATTTCATTTAGGCCATGGAAATTAATCCCTTATTTGGGGAACATAAGTCAGAAGTTTAGGTGTCTTGGGATCTCTCTGAAATGAAAAGGAAAAATGTATGTCTAACCTACATGAAATGGGAACCAGCTTCTGTTGTTCTGATGCCTCTGCAGTGAGGGAAATGTGGCAACATTTTTATCTCAAAGAACAGAGATTAATGTTTTGATTTGAATGGGAAGATCAAGGTGCTTTGTACATTTTATCTAGCTATTTGATTTAGTAAATTAACAGAATTGAAATTAGGGTATTAAAGATTGAGTCTTATTTTGCTTAATAAAAATAACCTTTGAAATCTGAAAGAAATGAAGAGAGAATACATTCAGTGATAAAAATGTAATTAAGATGATTATTTGCTGTAATACTAGATAATTATTTCAATGGCAGAAGTGATCATGTGCATTTAGCTAATCTTTTCTTTTGTAAGTAACAAAAACCACTTAATGCCAGTTTGTACTATTCTACCTGATTTTTCCTCACAGAAGCCCTGATCCAACAACAATTAAGTTTAATAGAAGTGTTCCTTTGACTTCAAAGGACTGGCTCAAAGTGAGAGCAAAAAACCAGTTGAAAATTCTGTGAATAAAAGCACATGATCTTCTCCACACAACTAGCATGAACGTGTCACAAAGAGAGATCATGAATAACTTAAGATTCACTAGAAGCAAGAAGCGCAGACTTTGAACTCTAGTAATTGCATTTTGTAAAATTTTGCACTTAGCAGCTATTAAACTTGCAATTGCTGATTTACCATTCAGGTGTTACTAGATGTGTGAAGATTCACCATTCTTAAAATAACAGAAAAAAGCATCAGACTAGAATATTTAAGGCATGCATATTTCTATAATGCATTATAATGAAGTATGTATTGTATGGTACATGGTATGTATGTATGTATGTATTGCAGAAAAGCAGTAATCTGAAATAAGTTGTTGCAAATGAATGGGAGGACAAAGTTGCAAAAGTTACATATATTTTTCAGAATATCTTCAAAAGAATTGAGGGCCAGAAAAACATTTTGCCTATTGTACAATCTTTTTCAGTTTTCTAATAAATTGAAATAAAAGTATCCTTCTGCTTTGAAGATAAATAAATCAGGAAATTAAAGCATGGGAAATCATATGTACATATCACATGTATCTGCTTTGAATGGTAGACCTTTCTATTAGAAGATCAGGGTTGATACTTAGATTTACTTCATATTTTTGTCTCTGTAGTATTAAAATAAAGTTCTTTTCCGAGTTTTATAAACACATTTAGCAAAATAACATAATAATGTTCACATAAACTGTTGTAGAATGTGAGATGGATAAAGTGAGATAGGTACTGCTAAAAAGGAAAATATTATATTTCTTATAACAATACATAGTTGATAATTTCCTTTAAAAATTATTTTAATATTGTTTTGGGGGAAAAAATAGTGAAGTAGAATTTCACGCATAAGTTCTTTTTTCTACTATAAGAGTTTCTTGCCCATATTTATAAAAAAAAACCCCAAACCTCCAAAGCAGGGAAATATTTTTCTCAGGAGACAGAGAGGGTAGGAGGAGAGAAGGGAGAGACAAAAAGCAAAATAACTGAAATGATAGGGGAAAGGTAAATGAAAATGCTAAATTGTCAGTCTCCTCAGGCACGAGAGAAGTATGTCTTTACTTCAGAGATGTTTTTACTGAAAAATTTTAACACTAAAACATGTTCATCATAGATGTATTTGTTTAGTTACCTTCTGGTAAGTCTGGATCCCCATCAGGACGGTAAGGAAATAATTGTCACAAAGAGCCTGTTTGTATCTTGGCGTACAAATAAGCATTGTATGCTTTTTGTCTGTGCAAACCCTTGACACCTGCTTTTTTTTTTTTTGTCTGCCATGTGTGACAGATACTTTATGCAGAATGTGAATCTCCACATCACATACAGCTTTATGCTGTGTGTAAAATGCCCACTGGTATCACTGCTAAGAGCTCTGTATATGAAATGAATGATGAATATTCAGCTGAGCACCTGAATGTTAAAGAGCAAGTGTTAAATTCACTGCTAACATTTAGACACAGTTATAATAAGCACTCTATTGTGGTAGTTATCAAAAACCGTAGAAAAGGTTTTCACTCAATATCAGTGCACGTATCTTTATAATTTTTCCCACCTTATTTCATGCTTATTTTATAAAGTCTTCCCTTGTTTGTAGTGCAAATTTTAAATAATTTGCTTTTTTTTAATTTAAATGATCGAAAATAAAAACTAAACCCCAAAAATAACAATGTGTTTTATTCACAGTTGGACAGAAAATATCCATTATTTTGATGGTCTTTTGAAGTTCTGAGTACATACAGCTTTGATGTAACAACGTTTGCAGGTGTCTGACTTTTAAACAAAACCCAAAAATGAAGACTGTGTTGCTTAAGTGCCTCAGCTCATAACAATTCTTATGTTGAGCAGGACACAGCCTAGAGAAAGCTACTAGAAACACTGGAAGGAAACCCCAAGTCTGTCTCACTTGGTGAGAGGAGAAATCAGTCTCATTCAGTACACTCCTGTCTCCAACTGCTGTTAAAACTGATGCCTAGGGAAGAGACTAAACTTCAATAACAAGACCTGAATTTTGTTTTATTTAATGTATTTTGAAGGTCTCCATATATTTCTCTCCTATTATCTGTCCCAGTTTCACCCTGGCCAAACCTCAGCAAACACAACACGATGAAGAGACCCAGAGATGATCTTCACATGTTATTTCTTAGAATCCTGTCATTTTTCTGGCTTCAGCCTGCTTCCTTTTTTGTTCAGCTGGTGTTTTGTAATTCTTCTTACATTTGAAATGACAGGGGAAAAAATTATGATAATAATGATTTTTATAGACCACAATTGTTTTTCCGTTATTTTGCCTCCTTACCAGACTAGCTTACTTATTCATTCCTTATGTGGAATGACTTATTTCCTTTTTCTAAGTCTTTTAAAGTTCTATTAAATCTTTTCAAAGCTAAAAGTACTACACTAGTATTTGTTGTTTGCTAACTAGGCCAATTTAGATGATAAATGATGACTGTATTGGTGTACTTATGGTGTTTTTCAGTTCTGAGGTCTACAAGGGCATCAGAATTAACTTCTGAATACATTACCCTTAACCTTAATTAAAATAAGTCAAGGATTAAAGGGATCCATGAAATGCTCCAAGAAAGCATGACACTTAGATTCATCTGTTGGAGCATTTTGATCCAGTTGGGGTAAAACTAGTAAGGTCATATACGTGTTGTTTCCATGTCAGTGTAGTACATATAGCCCTGGAGCCTAGGAAATGTGGTGCTGCAATTGCTTGTAAATGGCTGAGTGCTGAGATAACCACAGAGGCCTCGAGATTTACAGCATTTGTTAGAGCTTAACCTGCCTGGAACATCATTAGGCTTTTTAACTGTAGCAGCAGTTATCTAACAACCAGATGACTAATAGTCACTAAAAGTGACTAAAAAGTCACTAAAAGTGAGTAAAACCTACTTATTTTAGCTTTTGCTTAGCTCTGTACAATTAAGTAGTGTAATAATATATTATATATAGGCATACATACATATGTATACATACATAGATATATAATTATATTTGTAACTAGTGTTAGTAATAATCAGTTATTCAGAATAATGATTTGTCTATGACCTTAGAGTCAAATACAAATACAGGGATGATGTTTGAAGCCTTGCAAATATGAACACCAGACTGTATTGAGGGCTTCAAGGATATAAGTTTTTCATCAGTGTTTAGTTACAAGTCCTTGAAGAAATTTAATCTTGAGAGTTATGAAAAAACAGTTCTAGGGATAATAAAAGAATAAGTATCTAAGTTACTGTAAAACAAACTGTGTACAGCAAATTTGGATGTAATATGTAATTGGGGCAAATGCATGAAAATAACACCAAAGAAACCCTAGAATAAAGAGGAAGAAATAAGGGATGCTGATAATTCCTTGATGTGAAGCCAGTGCATTCAGGGCCTAGAGGGCAGGTGACACTACTTCAAGTTTGGGGCAGCTATCATTTTAACTGTATGAAATATGAACTATAAACATTAGTGTCACTCTAACTGGACTAATAATGACCACACAGGATTGGATTCTTAAGACTTTATTAGACTAAAAATAATTCCTAGTTTTTCACATAAGCCGTGTTCCTTTGAACCACATATAATGCTTTGTTGTAGTATAACAGACTAAAGGAGAATTTATTGCTGTGTACCGGTGCAGCAAACTGGTGATATACTAAAGATGGACATGCTCTATAACTGTTTCTTTAGAGGCAGATGAACCTCATTGTGTAAACAGCACATACTGCTCATTAGGAGACAAAGTCACTCTTCTTTACAGATGGGGCAGTGAAAGAAGCTGACCATTTAACTAGGTAAAGTTTAGTACCTCTCACACTTAAAGAGTGCCGAGGGAACTTTTCAGAATACCATGTAGGACAGCTGTGGAAAAACTAGGTGGTTCTAAAGCAGGGTTATATACAACAAACTTTGACAATTCAACACCTAGGTTCTGCTGATGTCCTGGTTTAGATGCTTCAGGTAAGACAGAGAAGTCTGAACTTCCCAGGTAAGGATAGGCAGGATTTCTCACCAGAATCCCAAGCTGGGCATGCAGACACCTTTTTTTCTGCAGAATCATCACAGTGATTCAGATGATTCAGACAGGTGCCTAGGTGTCCTGGTTATAGTGACCAGGACCAGTTTGTCACTGTGTGGGTGTGGCTAAGACTTTGTATTCTACACCCTCTA
>JAWWEU010000001.1:74903311-74928209 GCA_035583155.1 Acropternis orthonyx
GGCTGTTCCCTCTGTAACCTTGTACTTGTTGTGATCTTTTTATTAAATTGTAGTTCTGATTTGCAGTCTTTTTGTGAGTTGGGTTCTTTTTCTCCTGCAGGTTTACCTTAAACCAGCACACTAGGCTCTATCAAAAGAATCAGGACAAAATCTCAGACCCAATCATAACTCTCCTTTTTATCTACAGGTTCTAAGGAAAGCTTCCCTATGACAAGGTTTAGCTGACTATGCACCAGCACCACAGGGCCCAGCTCTGTTGTAGAACTGGAGCATGGGCTTCTGAGAGAGAGAGTGTTAATGGAGATGAGAAACTCACAGGAACAGATGGTGGTGGCACTGGTGACACAAGACCCTTAGTAGCTCAGGTATTCATGATGAAAAATGTCAGAGGAAAAGGTAGTATAAAAGCTTAAAAGACTGAATCTGAGGAGGGCAGTTAGCAGGGTCAGTCCCATCTGAGATTGGTCACAAATCACCAGATCAGGCTGGCCCATCAGCACCCACAATTCCAATGAAACTGGGACAGACGGCAGATAGACAATATTGAGTACTTACCAGGTGGAGCCATGGGAGCCACCTCATCCTCACAGTGAGTATGTCAGTCTGACACCTTGCAAAGTTTTATTATCTTTTGTATGTGGTAGCCAATGAATGATTGCCTTCTGACTCAGTTGCCAAGGCACTCAGCTCTGATACAGGTGTCCTCCCCACAAAGGAGTCACTGTGTGCACAGGGAGATTTCTGAGGTGAGGAAATGCAGGGAGCCATTGACTGTGTCATTTGGAAGAGACATTTTGCTGTGACAGTATTCTCAATGGTTTTTCTGATTTCCAGCTCTGACCATCCAGTGTATAACACATTAGCAGTTATGAGGGTAGTATCCCAATCTTATGACAGCTGTCCTAACTGTGACACTGTAGGGATAAGCTTTTTTCCCTTGTTTTCCTCTTATTCCTGTAGATCTCAAACTGGCAGCACTAAGAGTTGCTGCAAAGCAAATGATTACACCAGTAATATAAGTAGCTGCCATATCTGGAAGCTTTAAGGGCTTGTCTAATTTTCCTTGTTTACTTGAACTTGACACTTAGTCTGAACTAGATGTATTTTTAGATGCTTCTCTTGTATTTATTATTAGCAAACAGTTCCATGATTTAGAACATGCGTATATAGTGTTTCTAGGAATAAACCATCATTACTCTCCTGTATCTTTACAGTGTTCTCCAAAACACATTAATTTGCAGCAGAAAAAAATCTTTAAATAAAAGTGGAAAAAATAGAAGATAGAAATTTGAAGAAATGTAATCAGCTTCCAGCTGAATTTAGAACTAATATATATAGAATTCAATATATATAATCGCTTAAAATCTCATTTGAGGATTTGTTGTTTGGTGGTGTGGGGGTTTTTTGGGTTTTTTTTTGTTTGTTTGTTTGTTTGGGGATTTTTTGTTTTTTGTTTTTTTTTTTTGTTTGTTTGTTTGGTTTGGGGTTTTTTTAATTGCATTCAAAGATAGATAATTTGAGGCTCGTCTCAGCATGACCCAACTGAAACATTTTCCTAGAAAACAAGATAGGCTTACATTGTTTTGATGGTTTATGGCTCAATAAAGCATCAGGATATTTGTTTAACTGAAAGTCAATAGGTTGGGGTAATTGATCTTATTCCTGAACAAGATAAATCTGTTGATGAAAAGCAATGAATTTAGCTACTTTACGATTTCTGCTTCTAGACTAATACTTTTGCTTTATACATTGAAAAAGCTCAGTAATTTGTTTCTTTCCTTGCTGATGGTGACAATATATATTAACATCTAATTAACTCCTAAATTATTTTCACCTAACTAGGGAACTTTATTTGGATTAAGTATCAATGACAGAACTGTGCAATCCATAGGCAGCCATCCCTTTTAGGCATGTACTAAGGTCCACTCAAGTGTTTTTGTTAAATTTTGTGAAAAAATCCTTTAAGAAATAGTTAAGAAAATCAGACGAATTAAATCTAGATGAACTGCTGAGAAACAGTGCTAGAATTATTATGTGAAAAAGCAAGATTTTGGACCATCTGATCAGTTTCTTTCTGATGCTTTTAAATTATTCTATAGACAAAAAAAAAGTTTGTTTGTTTTATTGTGATTGTTAGGTTGTGATGTGAAAATAAAAATAAGGCTAATTTTGTCAGGATTTTATATTTTTACTTAAAGCAATTTTGTTAGATGGTTTTTATGAAGCCATAACCATTTAAATATTCAATCCCAAATCCATATAATTCTATGAATTTAGTTGATACAATTACTCATATCAAAAAAGTAATTTTAAAAAACCAAGGCCACTTTGATAGTCGTGTATCTTAGACATTATTGGCATATCATGTGCTCTGGTAATGAATAATTACAGCATGTCATCATACATTAAGTAATCAAAATCAGGATGTCAGCAGTTTAATTTAGATATGTTGGTGGTGCCAAATCATATTAAATATATTGGTGATGCCAGTGGTATAGATGAAGCACATTTTTCTATCCATTTGAGTCTTAACATCAAAACGATCTAATGGTCTTTGACCCTTATCCTGTGCAGGTTCACAATGCAGGCAAAATAGTAAGTTTTACTTTAAAAGGGAAGATGACGTCTTCAATGCTTTATGGAATTTTAGGCAACATAACCTTACAATTTCATTAGTTACCAAAATCAATTCTGTTTCACTGTCTGTTCACCTGTTCTCCATGGAAAAGCTAATTTATTGAGGCAGAAGTCAAGAGGAAAAAAAAGGATAAATGAAGCAAAATAAGAATTAATTGGTAGGTAGATAATGAACCAAGAGCAAACAATGTATTGCTTAGATAAGGGCAATAGGACAAACTGTGTCTGAAAGTAGAAGCCCGTAATGAAAATGTTGAATAGAAGTCTTACTCATTTATAAAGTTATATTTTAACCTTACAAAAATAGAAGCCTATTTAATTCAACTCTGTTAAGTCTTAATTCAAATTCACTTTGAATGTCTCTCTGCTTTATCAGCAGGCAATTTGGCATGTATATCTTAATAACTCTCCTGAAGCCATTTTGAGATTAATATAGGTCAAAAATAAAAGGTAGAAGTTTAAGGTTTTCTTTGACATATACTGTTTCTTGATTTTGCTTATTTCACACTGTTCATGTAATCAAAAATAGAATTTCTTTTTAAGTTATCTTAATGTTAAATAAAGAATCATAGGTGTTTTTAAGTGTGATTCAGCTAACCAGTTTTAGACACTGACATTAAGATGAAACAAACTGCTCCTTATAGGTCTTTTTCTTATCCTTACAATGGCTAATTCCTTTGTACCTGAAATAAGGCAAATATAGCTAAAATTCATCATATATACTATATGAAGAGTAAATTTAATTAATTCTTATTTATTGATTTTGTTGTCTATTTTTAAAATAATTATCTTTTGTCTTAGAGGTATCTTTAAACTTCAAGAAAATGCCATCTGAAAAGGGGAAAAAAAAATAAAAGAAAAGAGGAGAGAGACCAGCATATGCAGACTGTGGTGAGTTGAAAAGAACAGTTTAAAACAAAAAGAGTCGACATAAGATGTTCTTCAAAAGAGCTTTGACTTTCAAAAGACAATAAAATTTATCCACAAAGGGCTTCCTATCTGAATTTATATGTCCACTTCTTTATACTCTTAATTCCTAAAGTCTTAGTTCAGTTATTACCCAAGCAAAGAACCTTAACTGTCTACTTTTCTTGTCACAGAAGTTATTCCCAGTTCACAGTGCTTACCAACTTTGCTGTTGGCTTACAGCTGAGTCAGTCATTCTAGACTTCTTCATATATGATGGAAAGAACAGGGACTTCCAGAATTTAATTCCCTCATGCTAAAGTTAGCAAGCAGAATAGATCAGTGGAATCTGGAATACAACTATTAACTAATTAAGAGGTCTACAGTAAGATGAACTATTTCCTCTGAACATTTTAGTAGGCTTCATAAGGAGTGTAGCATGAATAGTTCCAACATAGATATTAAAATAATTTACACTTAAAGTTAATTAGACAAACTTCACCTAAATATTTAAATGTCTACCTTTAGAGATGGCCATAGGTATCTAAGCCCTGAGAATACTGGAGCCTACTTTGCAGTTAAGCTACTGTAATTTTCCAGTCTAACCCCAGAGCTAACACGGAACTGCCCTTTCCTTTCTGACTGGGTTTGTATAACATTTTGCCAAAGAAGGGAAAAAATCAACAACAAAGAGGATCATGCTGTATGAATTTATAAGCACTGTACAGGCAGTGAAGAAATACAAAAATGCAGTTTCCATTGCTCTCTATTATACTGCCTTTGATGAGACATTAAAGAAATATTTGTAAAGATTCTGTAGGTCAAAGGATCATATAATGAAAATGATGACAGGTCCTCATGCTGACAATGCATATAAATAAGATTAGTTAATTCTAATTTATATAGCACACATCAGTGCATAAATAACACTGCATGAACACTTGAAAATTTTATTGCTGAGATACTGCTGAGTCCAGCTGAACTTGGTAGACCTTTATTTGTCTTTTTTCTCTGGCTACTAGCATGTTAGAACTGGTCAATTTGATAAATCTTGAAACATTGCCTCTTTATCCACTTGCCGCAATTTTTGAACATGTTCTTTCAAACATTAAGGCAAATGAGATTTTATTTTCTGAGGTCAGTAATGGTCAAAAAGGATAAAGTTTTAGGCAGTCTAAATATACTCTTTTTATATAGAGTTCCTAGGCATTCAGTTTTTCACTTATTTGAAGGAGCCTTATATCAGTGAACTTCGTTGAGAAAATGTCACAGAAACTGGGGGGTTTTTGAGGGGTTTTCTGGGGGTTTTTGGTTTGTTTTGTTTGGGTTTTCTGTAAATATTAAACTTCTATATCTTCTTTTATGGTTTAAGTAATTCTTATTTGTAATTGGACTTTAAAACTGAATGTCCATTTTATGTTTGTGAAAAGCAATATGCCAAATTTTACAGTGAACATAGGCAAGAAAAAGAAGAAAATAAATATAGTGAATTATCCATGTCATAGACCTTTTAAATGCATGCTTATTCCAGTTTTTCATTTCTCATATCTACATTCTTTCAAGGTGCTTACAGTTATTATTTCTTTCCTCGGTTTAGAACAAGAGCAATTCATACTGTAACCTGTCCTGTGGAAACACTGTCACAACCATGTTTCTTCTTCACCTGCTGAGGTTTTCACCTGAGACATGCTTTTTGAATAAGACCTGAGATAACTTAGAGTGCTAAATAAAGCCTTGTATGTTTACCTACTTCTGTAATTTGATTTATTTAGCATGACATTTTTTACTCACATCAAAGGCACTATTTTGCAAAGCCATACTCTGAGAATAGAGTAGAATAGAAAGAATAGTTTAAGCTGAGAGGGAACTAATATGGTCATCTAGTCCAACTGCCTGATCCCTTTAAGCCTGACCAAAAGTTAGAGCATGCTATTTAGAGTCCAAATGCCTCCTAAACACTGACAGATATGGGGCATTGACCACCTCTCTAGGAAGCCTGTGCCAGGGTTTGACCACACTGGCAGTAAAGAAATGCTTCCTAATGTCCAGTCTGAACCTTCCCTGATGCAATGCAGCTTTCAACCATCTCAATGAATTCTGTTGCAGATACAGAGGGAAAAGCTCAGCACCTCCATCTCTACTTCCACTCCTCAGGAAGCTGTAGAGAGAAATGAGGTTGCCCCTCAGCCTCCTTTTCTCCAAAGCAAACAAAACCAGAGTCCTCCGCCTTTCCTCATAAGACATGCCTTTGAGCCCTTTCATCAGCTTGGCTGCTTTCCTCTGAATGCACTCAAGGACCTTCACATCCTACTTAAATTGTGGGCACAGAACTACATATCGCTTGTAGTTTTAAGTCAGATATATCACATCACCATACATTCCTTTGCATATTTGCCATTGGAAAAGTAAAAGGGTCTATAAAGAGCTGATGTTTTTCTTTTTTAATGCAATTTAGTATGTTAAAACCTCCTCCATATTCACGGAATATGCCAGGCACATTGCCTTCAGACCCCATGATAGGACTTCTCTCTTGCATGTGTCGAGGGAGGGAGGGAGCAAGGAAGGGAAGGAAGGAAGGAAGGATTATGCCTTGATAACTCTATAGAGACATTTGCATTTACAAATCAATTTATTTAATTTTACTCTGAAGTTTTTTAGCCTATTTTCTTTTTGCTAAAGAAAAGGTTGTGCTTCCTTCAACAGCATAAATTCACATCATACAAATATACAACATACAGATTTCCTCCATTTTTAATTTGTAATTTACATTGTTTCACTAGCAAAATTTTGACATACTAATATATAATTGTTTCTACTTTTTATTTCATGCTTCCATTTGAAAGAGAAATTCTATGCATAGTAAACAATTCATTAGATATTACCTCTATCCATTATTTACATTTTGTGATTATAGTTATGACTATTAAAAGAAACTGCAAATACACAATGAATTGAAGTGCTTGCAAGGTTATCCATTAAGAATACAAGTTTCTAGTGCATCTAGCTGAGAACAAACTAACTTAGGTCTAAATAATGTTTATTTTATAAAACCTGTTAGTCTCAAAGCTAGCATATAGAATGCTCATAGTGGGGTACTAAGTTGATCTAAAGCTGTATAAACATTCTTTTTTAACTTAAATATTACATTCATTAAAAAAACCTGAACAGAAATACTGTTTCAGGAAGCAACAGTGTTCAGCCATCTATCAATTGATATATTCTCTGGAAAACTTCTGTTTCTGGGAGAAAAACAATAAGAAGTGAGCAGAATACTCTACCATGGCTCTAAAAATCAATACTACTGCTATTATAGGTTGACATTCTTCCATGATTAGTTATATGTCATTTTAATCAAAGTTCAAGTATTAAATATGACTGGCCTGGTCTTTCTTTGCCAACTTTAAAAGACAGATGAACTCATAATAGAGAAAATAGCTGAATGGATTTGCAGAAATTTCTGGACTTTGGATTCAGAGAGAGTGAAATACCCAGTCAGGTTGCTGCCTCAGCTTTCTGACACACCATAACCAATTCATGAATTGGTTAAATTAGTGGTATTTAATGAGTATGGAATATATTTAGTGTCAATGCTTCTATATACTATGATTCTTTATGTTTTATTTCACTTCTCAGATATTGTTTGCTAGCTCATTTGAGTTCTACCCTCTTTCAAGGCATCAGTTAAATAAACTGAAAAATTTTATTTTTAAGATCACATTAAAACAACTTCACAACATATTCATGTCAATGAATTTTGTGTCAACACTCAAGGCAGATTTATAAATAAGATGTGAACAAGGAAATGAGCCATATTTTAAAAATATATATTGAGTCTAAAAATAGCTCAGTTTAGGCTTTATTCTATATCAGATTTACCGCAGCTTTTAACTTTTTTGTACTATCTGAAATGCAATATACAACAGAACAATTTATCTGAATTTAAGAAGCTTTAAAGGCCTAAATGTGCTACATAGTACACAAATAAAAATTGTGAATACAGGACCATGCATCTACTAAGTATTGGACCATTCTAAAGTTCTAGATGAACTGAAATGCAATGGTATATATAATTCTGTTATAATGTTTTACTTTTGTGGTATGGTTTAATTTTGTTCCATTTTGAGTAATTTTATCCTTTTTATTTGTTTGTTTCTTTGTTTTGTTTGTTTTTTTTTTTCCAGAAAGAACTGCATTTCTAGAGAAATACATCACACAGTAGTGAACTGTATTATATTGCTGTTTCACACAAGTTCAGAAAACAGACTATGAAAACTGTAAATGTTATAAAAACAGAGAAATACCTGAAATACCCAGGAAAGGTACTCTTATGTATAGTACATTTGAATAAAATGTTCTCCCTTTCCCTCATACACAGAATGATAAACTCTGGTTTCCTTTACTTTCTCCTTATAGTTTAGATACTCAATAGATATAGTAGACATCTTTTTAAGTCACCCAGAATCTTTGGTAAACCCTTGATTTGTAGTAAAGACTACAGCTGAAAGACTCTGAAAGTTAGAATAGCTGATATGAATTTCCTACCAGATGTGAAGTAATTAGAAACAATTATCTGGAGAAGACATACATGGTTTGTGTAGCTAACAGTAAATGAAATTTATTTTGGTATAGAGCATTCGGAGTCCTGTTACTGTAGGTGAGGTGTAAGTTTTCCTTGTTAGTTCATAATTTCTAGAATTATGAATAATTTAACCAAGAAACTGGCCAACAAATGTAGCTCATAGGATCAAAGGATAATTCAGGGTGGAAGTGACACCAGGACATCTCTAGCTCAACTTCCTGCTCAAAGCAAGGTCATTTCTGAGGTCAGGCCAAGATGTCTGGGATGTCCATGTCCCAACTGGATCTGAAAAACCTCTAAGAACAGAGACTGCACAAGTGTCTCTGACCAACCTCCTACATTGCCTAGCCATCCCCATGAGGAGGAGATTTCTCTTCATTTCCAGTCTGAACCTCTCTTATTTCTGTTTACACCTATTGTCTCTCATCTTCCTGCTTTTGGGGATTCTTTTTTGTTTTATTTCTAGAGATGAAATGAATACATGTTTGTGCTTAAATACAGTAAAAAAAAAAAAAAAAAAAAAAAAAGAGAATGAAACTGTAGTAGATTGAATTTGGCAATGGACAGAGTTCTAGAAGGAGTCAGCAAAATTACATGACAAGGTGATTGATTAGATACTTGCACCAGAATCAATCATGCAAGGGTTACCATGGAGTGCTTTATCTTGCTGTTGGGTCCCGCCCCCAGCACCAGCTCCATTGCTGGCCATTGAGTGCTCACATGATTCCAGGATTGCTACAGAACAAGGCTGCAGCTGTTTCTTATCTCATCACTAAGGGAAAGTTCACTGCCTTACAGGGAGTCGTTCTATCTCTGGCATTCCTTCTTCCAGCCAGTTGAACCCCTTGTGCAGTTAAGATTCTTTGCCCTCCATGCCAAATCAATCTTTGGACACAGATTACAGTAACTAAAAGTTACAATTTGAATTTTTTTTGTATCAGCCCATCTCCATCTCTTTGATGACCTCTCCACAGGTACAAGGGAGGCTGCTGTTCCCTCTCAGGTGTCTCTTCTTAAGGCTGAACAAACTGCAGTCCTTTAGTCTGTCTCATAAGCCAAATCCTGCCATTCTGACCATCCTTATGGCCTCTTCTGGACTTGCCCAAGTTGATCAACACTTCACTGGCAATGAGGAGAGCCCTAAACTGAACAGAGTAAAGCAACTGGAAAATGTTGTTCTACAAAAATATTTATTTCATGTTTGATTCTTCTGTTTTAGACCTGACATATTTAAAAATATATTTGTTTGTTTTGACAAATACAGTTGTTGATTTAATAAAGTTACAGTGCTTCTCTCCAAATTGCACCTGACATGACCTTTATTTCTTGTAGATCTCTGAAAGGAGTTACACTCAGTGATTATATCCCTTTTAAATCTGGTTAAAGCTACAACAAACACTGTTGCTTTACAAAGTTTTCAGGCACTGTTCAGATGTAGATATAAGTATTTCTATACATAAATGGACAACGGGGGAAAAAATTATGTTACAGGGGACTGTTCTAGGTCATCTAGTCCAATTGTCATCTTAAAGTAGGTACAATATCAAAGTCAGATCCAGCTTGGAAGCTCAGTCAGTTTAATTAACTATGCCCAATCAAGTCTTCAGTATCTCCAATGATCGATATCCCACAGTCTTTTTGGGAAACTTGTTTCAGAATTTAACTACGTCACTGTGGTTTTTTTAATCATAGTATCTAACTAGAAGTTTTGTTGGTCCTGAAACCAGAAAAGAAAAACCCAAAAACACAGAAAAAAACCCCAAACAAACAAACAAAATCCAAACAAATAAAGAAAAATTAAAAAACCCAAAGCATTACTGAGAAGAAAAAAAGCCTGCAATACTTAGGATTCTTCAATGTTATGTTGATTGAGATTCACCTTAAAATAAAACTTCATCATCTCTCATTTTTTTAGTATATTCAGCACCTATGGAAATGTTTTGATGGCTCAGATTTGCAATCATTTTAAAATTGAATTAAATCCTATCTAGAGACTTATAATAATATGAGACCAATTAGTTCTGTAATCAACATTCCCAAATACACCAGGAATAAAATATTTTCATATTTTAAATCAAAAGTACTTGTGATTACTTGTAGTAGTCTTGCCTGGGATACCTTTTTCAGATAATGAATTTGCTTGCCAGTGTTTGAGATGTGTATTATACAAGTGAAGACATGAAGTCTTTTTAAATGGAAAAAAACCAAGATAAACATTTCTAAAAGATTTAGTTGTGTCCTGACAGGAACATTCTCTAGATTTAAGAGAAACAGTTCTCCTTAGTTATTCTGTATATTGTGGAAAACACATAACATTTCACTGGCCCCAATTAAGTACTTGATGTGTGAGAGGTTATGAACTGGTTATATTTTTTTCCCATCATGAATGTTCAGGTGGCCATTAAATCCATACCAATGCCTGATGTCTCACCATGTACACTAGTTGATTGAAGGGAATCTAGGATTACAAAGGAAGCCCCGGGTCATTAACTTGCCTGATATTGCAAGGAGTCACATTTCATAATATTTTTTTTATAACAGGATTGAGCTGTTTAGCAGGGTGGTGAGAGTGATGGCTTTTCAAGTGGTTTTAAAGTGTTCAGTGACTTTCTTACACTAGTCTGATTTCAAGTCTACTCCTGTACCTCCCTGCCCAGATGGTTAAAATATTTTGCTAATTTATAGCCTAAATGTACTTAATTCTATTTTATATGCATTGGGGCTTGAGCCTATATTGTCTTTGTTAGCTAGTTGTTATCTTTCTGTGCCATTTTCCATCATATATTTTTAGAGGTAATCTTTATTTCCAGTATTCATTTTACCAGGATAAACCATCCAACCTCTTTCACTGTCCCTAAAATTAAGTCTCTTCAGACTCCTTATTGTCCAAGGATTGCATCTCTGTTCTTTTTCCATTTTGAATTGATCTTCTTTGACTTTTGGTGCGCAGAATGATAAACATGTTTATAAAGTAGCTTTAATATCTCCTTGATATCTCCCTGCCTCTATTAGGCATATTGTTCTAGTAAATTTCCCTTCAAGTTGTTGTCATCTTAATGCTAGGATTGTTCAGTGCGTATATTCTCATAGAATATTCATCCCATATTATTATTAGCCTCTAGATAAAGTTTTCTTTGTGATTTTCCTTCTCAATCATACTTTGTTTTGATTTGTGAGGGTTTTTGTTTGATTGGTTGGTTAGTTTAGTGTGGGTGTTTTTTTGTGGGTTAGAGGTTTTTTTGTTTGTTTTTTTTTTCAGTTTCAGGAAATTAATTTTTTTTAAAGTCCTTAGTTGTTTATATATTACTGGTCAAGACTTCAGTCTTTCAAAGGAAAATCTGTCTCAAATTATTTTAGTAGGCAAATGATCAAACATTTTTTAACTGTAACCTTTAACACAAACTCTGTTTGAAGCCTTCTGAAGGAAAACTTATATTTTAACATTTTCTGTAAATTCAGTTCTCTCTTTCTAGAAGAACAAAACTTTATCTCAAGTTCCAATATTGTAACTGACAATCAGAGTAATAAAGATAAACCCTAATGCTTACTAAAAAGGGTACAAAATAACACTAATATTTCCATTTAAAATACTTTATTAATTAAATATCAAGTAGGTAGTTGTGAATTAGAAGGAAATTCCCCAGTAACTGTGAGAGGAATATTATCCTCCAAAAGAGTGGTTCAAGAAATTTACCTGGAGCTTGTTCCGAGAAAGTATTTTCACAGTGTGTTCTACAGTCCCAGCAAAGGCTACTTGACATTTTATTTAGTAAGAGTAGTGAAGTCTAGTTATTTTAAAAACTTGGGGTGAAAAAATTCAAATGATTAATTAGTATTTTGCTCAGAGTTAAGGACATTCATTAAAGTCTAACAGGTGACATAGGGGTAAATATAAGGGTATCATGACTGAAAATTTAAGCACTAGATAGCATCATAGGAAAATGGCGAGTTAGTATGCATGACAAATAAGAAATGATAGATGGTAATCATCTGTGAAAGGCAATGATAGCAAGCAATTTGTATTTGATATATAAAGAAGTACTGAAAGGAAGGTTCCTCAAACCTTTTGGCTGAAATTCTCACAGAGATAGATACCTTGGGGCCTTTTCACAGATTTCACAACCAATTTATTTTAGTGTTGCAAAATTTGATATGTTGCATTCATTTCTCTTAAGTTTAACAGATTTGTAATGATGTTGTTGCATGTGCCACTTGCATTTCTTGTCTAAAATGAAAGCTGTTCAAAGAGAGTCTGTTACATATTTTAAAAGTTTATTTAAGTTACCTTTATTGTTGTTTTTTGTTGTTTGGGTTTTTTTTAAATTTTTGTCTCTACATAATCATGCCAAGGTAGATTGCAAGAGTCTTTGAATGCTACAGACTTTTTGAATATGCAGTGGGTAAATAGTTCTGTGAAGAAAATTTATGTTGCATATGCCTTTATTTATGAATCAAGCATCCCAAGCAAAAGAAACAGAGTTTTAAGATAAGAGCAACCCAAATAACTGGGTAACTAATCAAGTCATCATCCATGTTTTTAGGGTTAGCATCTCAGAGAATTCAGGAAATAATTTGTCAGAGTAGAAGTCAAGCACCTCCAGGAAATAAAACACTTGGGACAATGACTGCTCATGGTATTAGTAAACACCTGAACATCAAGGCAAAGCAGCCTGCTTTCAGTTATTTATCTTCTTTATAATGAGCAGAATAGTAATAACAGGCAGTCAAGAACAACTAATGGTTGTAGTCACAATTACCTTGGTGATATATTGTGAAACAGTTAAATCACTATTTGAACTTACAGACTAGTCCATAGCCTCCTGGTAAATGGACTAGAGACAAGTACTTTGATGTAACTTGATTATTCAAGCAGGTCTTAAAGGATGACAGGTACTGCAAATCATGCCTCATAAAAGCTCAGTTCTGTGTAAAATTTAATTAAAAATAGTCAGTACATACAAGTGCTTCAGCATAAGGGACACAAACTGAATTACTGATGAAGGCTTTTGCTTATATCAGAGTCTGAACGTGACCTTCTGATTTTGATATTCTAATGGATACAAGAAATATAGCTCTTTAGAGTAACAGAATGTTCATTTAGTGATACAGTGTTATAGTAGGTTTCTTCTCAATATGAATTTGCACTGTGTTTATGTTTGAAGTTTTGAGTTTGATGGATTTATAGAATCATAGAATCATTAAGGTTGAAAAAGACCTCCAAAATCATCCAGTCCTGCATTTGACTCACCACCACCTTGTCAACTGGACCATAGCACTACTCGCTACATCCATTTTTTTCTTGAACACCTCCAGAGACAGTGGCTCACCACCTCCTTGGGCAGTCCATTCCAATGCCTGACCATCCTTTTAGTGAAGCAATTCTTTCTGATGCCCAGCCTGAGCATCCCCTAGCACAGACTGAGGCTATGTCTTCTTGTGCTAACCTTTCCCTCACAGTGGAACAAAAATTGAAGTTCATTAAGTCACTCTCTGGAGTGACTTACTTTCAATGATGGTGTAAGGTTAACCCACACTTAGTTCCTTGCTTACACGTGTGATGTCCATCTAAAAGTGGCAACATCTAATACCTTCATTGCTGGCTGACATGCGGTGTGGCCAGGTATTCCTGGAATCATATTGCATTGCAGAAACTAACTTTGGTCTTTCCTTCTTTGCACTAAACACTGCCTTTGGGTCATGTATTCAAGTATGCTTAGTCTCACACTAACACACTAACATATTTTTATATGATAACTCCACAGGATGGGGATGTAAAACCACGTATCTATTCAGCAACTTCTCTCATGGGATTGCAATCCAGTGATGAGGCAATAGTACATTCTTTGTTCATTACCTCATATGTGTCTGCAGCTAGCAAATTGTTACAGAGAAAAGGCTGAGAGCATCAATGTTAAGGGTAATTTCTATAAAGAAAATCCATTCCCAAGGATATTGTTAAGCAAAATCTGACAAGGTTAGTATACCTATATATAAAAGAATCCTTTCTGAAATTTCCATTATACTTTCTTCAGCTTCTAAATTTCACTTGTCTTCAAGTACCAATTTTCACTAGTCCTTGGGTATCTGCCTTAAGTAGTTAGTAGCTTTGACTATATTTAGTCACTTTTAACTTTTTTAAGATGCCTGTAAGAGAATATTTCATTCTGGAATAAGGAGCCCTGTTAAGGATCTATGACTTCAGAAAAGTAGAAATCACAAAGTAGCATTTATTACCTGAATGCCTCGGTAATGTCAGCATTAAAATATAGGAGGCAGCATGAGTGTCTGATAAAAATGCAGCATCTTCATGATGATATAAGGAAGAAAAACATTTAGAATAGAATCTTGGAAGAGGTGGAACTATTAAGATAATAAATCATGATATAATTTCTAAAAATTTTAATCTTCTGTACTTTGCTGTTTCCAATTAAAAAAAAAGAAAAATAAAAGACCTTGAGATAAAATATGTTTGACATTGAAATTCATGCCCTGTGGAGAATAAAAAATTATGAACTCCCTGGCTTTTACAACTAATAACATGTTGTTTCTGACAGAATAATAATGATGTCATAAGCTGTTTTATGCTTCAAATACATTCAGCTGCACCACACTTTACATTTCAGAAATTAATTAACTCTATCAATAATTAGAGATACTGTAAATACAGATCTCTATTTGTTCCAGATAATAATGCATCTAAGTGAATATTCTAAGTCTGCCTGAATTTTGTAAACATGAACTGTGATATAACATAGATATTTAATATTATATAATTATAAGAATTTTTTGTAATTCCTTAGATTCTTCATGATGAACTGAGTTGATACAGAATGTGCATGCAAGATAGCAGTCTGCAACTCTTTCAGTATTCATTAGAATGATGTGGAGTTCTTTGTACAACAAGTGCATGCACAGTACTATGATAGCTATAATTGCTGAAAGACAATGACAACATTTTATGTCATTGTGTGTGTATGTCCATATTTCATTTCTTGGAAATGATGCATTTTTCTTTTTAATCTTCAATTTGGGATATACCTAAGGCTTTGTTCTTCTTCCTCTCTTGACCTAATCTTTCTTCCTCTAAGATGCTTTACTGAAAACTTTGGCATGGATCATCACATATATGGATGACATCCTGCTTCAAATGACATCTCACAGGTTCCTCTGTCTTTTGGTTTGTGCTAACACATATCCACACAATTCGCTTCTTACTTGTTATTAAAAAGGTGAAATACACCTTTGCTAGCTCGAATGTCATCACTAACTTCACTATATACTTACTAAATAATTTTTAAGAACTGTAAAATGTCATTTACTTGAACAACTCTGATTCTTTTAGTCTCTTTCATTTTCCAATAAATATTCATTCATTAACTGTAATATAATTAGTTAAAATATGTTTAGATCATGTTTCTTGCAGTTGAAGGTATTTATATTACTAATTTTGAAAAACCTGATAACCATTTTTCTAAATGATATGCTGGTTAGGATATTCAAGTATATAAATCTAGGTGTCAGTGACTGAGGTATCTAAACTCTATCACAGGTTACATCCTAATTTAGGACCTTGTTTTGATCAAAGGACACCAGGTAAGTATTGTCTAGAGAACTACACAGCTGACCACTGCACTGCTGTCCAAAAATATCTATCCGCTTTAGAATAAAATGAGTAGCTGTCTTTGTTGACTAAATGGCTGCATTCAGTTTGCCTGGAGAAAGCCTACTTCCATTTTTGATGACTGAGTGTCAATGAAGGGGGCTGGAAGATCAGACAAATTTCCTGTGGGTGACTTCTACCTTCTGGAATAAAGATCGTGCATGCAAAAGAATGGTTTGGAACACCATAGATGTTTGTGTGGGAGTAATTAAGTTGAGCTCTAGACCACTGCTGCTTGTGTTGGGTACATGTGCATGTATGCGTGTATGTGTATGTATGTGTGTATGTGCATGTGACAGAGAGTGCCAGAAAGAATATCTCTGTAATTAAATGTTAGTGAGGCTTACGAAGAAAACGTTGTGGCTAACACTTGAGACTTTATTTTTTCTTCATCTTTCAAAACTTGATCTTTTTCTGATGCTATTATTGAAATCATATTTACTTCAAAAGATGCAAAATTATTGCTTTTCCCACTACAAAATGTTTTAATGCAATGTTATATGTCTTTATCTCCTTTGATAATAACATTCCTGTAAATATGTTTCTCTGCATATACATTATGTGATTTTTTTTTGAGAAGGAGTAGACATATGTCTCAGTATAAATGAAGAACAAATCTAAATTCAATTTCCCAATCCATTATACATCTGCATTTGTCATATAATTTCAAAGTAAAAAAGATTGTCTTTAAAATATCTCTAGTCATCTCCCGATATAAGTACATAATTATATGACATTTAAGTGAACAAAAATTCAGACATTACAAATAAAATGTAGCTTTTATTTCAGATGAAATTATTTTGTTGAGAACTATAGGTTAGACTCAGAGAAATAATAATGTGGTTTTTTTTTTTTAGAAAACAAGGTGATGAACTATACACATTCTCAATAAAACAAATACTTTGGTAAAGCAGACTGCAGTTTTGCAACTTCTTTCAAGGACAGAAGTCAAGTTAAAATTCCTAGTGTTATGAACTTAATTAAACATGCTGTTGTGGGACATAAAAAGAAATCAAAACAGATTTAGGTGGGGGAGAAGGGGTGTTGTTGTTTCTTCTTTATACTTTCTTTTGCCAGAGTGGATGAATATAAACAATACCGCATGTTACAGGAAAAATCTTTGATAGCATTGATGACAGGAAAAAAAATAGCAGAGACATTTTGCTTAACTAAACTGAAGGCTGCATATATCAGTCCAGGTGGCTCTTCAGAAGACTGAAGATGAAAGTAAATTAGCAAAGTGTTTTGAAGTTGGGTAATGTTACATGTGCTGTGTGCTGTGATTACCTCTTACACCAGAGAAAAGCTTAAACAGAAGTAAAAGTTCAGTAGACATTATTTGTAGCTGGGGAGCACTGGAAGTTTCAAGCTTTCTCTGACTGTTTGTTACAACAGTTATGGAGACAACAATAGTGTTTTCTCATTATTGTTAATTTGTTTCTGTTAGGAAGCAACTGCTACAGAAAACTATGTCATAAATAAACCCATAAGATTTTGTATTAAGAAAATATTAGTTTATAACAGAAAATATAAAAGCACTAAGGATGAAATTAAAAATTTATTGAGATCCTTACTTTCATGTGTCAAAACTCAGTTATCCAAGTCTGTGTAACCCACAGCTGTGGCCTTACAGGGTGTTTGATTTCAGTATTAATCAATGTTTTCACCGTTAGAGGCAATATCCAAAGCACATTCAGTTTTTGTCTGTTCATCTCAATGTTTGCCTAGTCCTTGCAGGATGAAAAAGAGGCACTGAGTGAAGTCTTCATAATCCATGAGGAATTGGTTAGTGACCTACTATGCCAATTAGATAGGCACTCCTAAGTCTACGGGCCATACAAGATGTATCCAAGAGTAGTGAGGGAGTTGGCAAAAGATCTTGCCAAGCCACTTTCAATCATTTACCAGCACTTCTGGATAACCAAAGAATTGACTGGAAGTTAGTCAACGTGATGTCCATTTACAAGGGTCAGCATGGTGATCTGGTGAGTCTGATGGTGACTGGTGATCAGGCCTGTCAGTCTGACTTCAGTACCAGGGAAGCTCATGGAGCAGATCACTGTGAGTACCATCACACAACATGTGCAGGACAAACAGAGGATCAGGCCCAGCTAGCATGTGTGTAAGAAAGGCAGGTCCTACTGGTCTCCTGATCTCCTCCTACATGAAGGTGACCTGCTTAGTGGATGAGGGAAAGGCTGTGCATGTTGTCTATCTAGACTTCAGTAAAGCATTTGACATCATCTCTGAGAGCATCCTCTTGGAGGAACTGGATGCTCATGGCTTGAATGGATGTACTCTTCACTGGACAAAAAGCTTTCTGGATGGCCAGGCCCAGAGACTGGTGGTAAATGAAACTAAATTCAGTTGGTGTCTGGTACCAGTGGTGTTCCCCAGGGCTCAGTATTTGGGCTAGTCCTGATTAATGTCTTTATTGATGATTTGGACAAGGGGATTGAATGTATCCTCAGTAAGTTCACAGATGACACCACGTTAGATAGAAATGTTGATCGGCTGGAGGGTGGGAAGGATCTACAGAGGAATCTGGACAGATAGCATTTATGGGCTGAGGCTAGCTGCATAAGGGAGAAGTTCGAAGTGCTGAACTTGGGTCACAACAATCCCATAAAGCGATACAGGTTTGGGACAAAGTGGCTTGAGAGCTGCTCAGCTGAAAGGCATTTGGGTTTGCTGGCTAACAGTTGGCTGAACATGCACAAGAAGTGTGCCCAGATATCCAAGAAGGCCAATGGCATCCTGGCCTCTATCAAGGTTAGTGTGGCCAACAGGACCAGGGAAGTGATTGTCCTGCTCTACTTGGCACTGGTGAGGAGACACATCGAGTGTTGTGTCCAGTTCCAGGCCCATGATTTCAAAAAGGACATTGAGGTGCTGGAGTGTGGCCAAACGAGGGCAATGAAGCTGGTAGAGTAAATATGTTTAGAAAATATGTCCTATAAGGAGAAGCTGAGGAAGCTGGATTTGCATAGTCAGAAGAGGGTGGTCAAGGGCACCTCTTACTCTCTACAGCTATCTGAGAGGAGTTTGTAGTGAGATGGGAATTGGTCTCTTCTGCCATGTCTCAAGTGAAAAGACAAGAGGAAGTGATCTTAAGTAGCACAAGGGGGGGTTCAGGTTAGATACTAGAAAATTCTTTTACATTGAAAGAGTCAGACTTTGGAAGAAGTTGCCCAAGGAAGTGGTTGAGTCACAATCTGTGGAAGTGTTCAAGAAACATCTGGATGTGGCACTTGGGGATATGGTTTAGAGGTGATGATTATGGTGGTATTTTGACACTTGGACTAGATGATCTTGAAGGTCTCTTTGTGATTCTGTTTGATTCTGTGTTATTTATTTTTTTGGGTTCATTTCTGTTTGTTTGTTTCTGTGTGTGTTTATTTCTCTTCCTTGTATATTACATTGGTGATATAAAAGTCATAGAACTTTTCTGATCAGTCTGAAACAGTAGTTTCTGCTGCTCCTTCCTCCTCCCACTTTTCCACTGCTTTAGACTGGGTCCTTCCATAGACTGTAGTCTTTCAGGATAAGCCTGACTCTCCACAGGCCACCATTTCCTTCAGGAAATATCTCCCTGCTGTGGCATGATGTCCTTCATGGGCTGCAGTGTGGATAACTGTTCTGATGTGGTCTTTTCTGCAGGTTGCAGTGAAATATCTGCCTGATTGTTATTTTCTCCAGGGTTTGCAGGCAAACATTTACTCCAGCACCTGAAGCACCTCCTCACCCTCCTTCTTCTCTCACCATTAGGTTTATAGGGCTGTTTCTCTCACATTTCTTTCTTGCCCTTACCCTAAGACAGTGTTTAGTCCTCTCTTAAACATGTTATGACAGAAGCACCACCACCTTGGCTGTGGGGCTAAGTCATGCCCTGCAGTGGGTCTGTTGAGTCCAAATGGAACTGACTATGCCCAGCACTGGGTAGACCCAGTCAATCCTCATAGCAGCTGCCCCTGAATTTCTCCACTGCCAAAACCCAGCTGTGTAAACACAAATGCAAATACAACTGTGCATAAACAATACTCGTTGATTTTTTTTTTTTGACAAAAGACAAGGTATATGTATCCAGAGGTTGTCAGTTTTCAGGTGTATTAAAAAATTCAAGTATCCCATGTGGCTTATGCAGTCAGGAAACCACAGTATAGTGAGGGTTTTCTCTGATGCTTACAGTGTTGGATCAAGTAAACATGTAGTGCTATCCTAATAATCAACACTGCTTACAGTGAGTAGTAGTAAGAAGTTGCAAGGTTTAGCCATGACTCTATAATACCTTAAGGACATAATGTTGAGAGAACATTCACTAAATTTTGCATAAAAGGCATCCTTTCCTCTTACTTCTTTTTACATCTGTTAGATTATAACTGCAAGACTTAAAGGCCACTGGTGATGCACATTGCACCATCGTAAGCACATTTTGAATTTGGTAGACAACTGGGGAAGTTTCCTGTGGTCATTCTCAGATGTTTTATACACCAGTTTAATAGGAACTGAGTAAGAGATACCACTTGTGGTCAAAGGTCTCCCTGATGTTTCTGCCCAAATGGCACAAAACAGCTTGCATTCCCATCACCCGAGATGTTTGACTAAAGACGTAATATTGACCTTCATCTTCCCCAGGGCCCCATGTAAGATGCCTCAGGTAGGAATATTGTTTTATTCAAACCCAAAGTATCAGAAATATTATAAGGGGGGTACTGAAATGGTGTTTTTTAAAGTATGAATACACTTTTTTGTGTTTTATTCTCCAATGCATAGTCTGAGGGCTTCTTGCAGTTTTTGAGACTTCAGGGGCTACATGGGCAGTGATGAAGGATTATGTAGAATATATGGAGACAAAACTGTTACACTTCTGTCTATGTATGGGCTTTTGACAACCAGACTTTATTGAAGGGAACTGTGTAGAATGGCTGAAAATAGAGTTAAGGGAGATACCTAACAGTAAAGGATTATCTGGGATCCTGTAATCAAACTCACTGCACCTTTCATATAGCAAAGCAGATTTACTCAGGTATTCTGTCCATAATACTATGTGATCAAACAGCTTTTAAATTTTTACATAAAGATATGATAAAATGGAAAAAAAATAAGTTCTAAAGACAAAGAAAACTAGAGGGACCAGTACATAAAATAACAACAGCACTCTATAAGGACACAATGTTTGAAGTAAGAATTACTGTAAAGGTTGACAAAGGTAAATAGAGAGCTTGGTAACTTTATTTATCTAAGGAAGGCTCCAAGGACTGACTCGCTCATGTGCACTGTATGAATAAGAGCACAAACGCAGACTGAACAAGCAATGTGCCTTCTCAGGACCTTACAGAAGCCTTACACAGAGATACACATGATATGAAATACAAGAATTCTATAAACACCAGACTTAAAACATTCAGCTCAGGCTTTAAGGCAGTTAGAAGAATATTAAATCTTACTCTAGATTACAAAGCTATTTAATCTGTTAGCATAGTTGCAGCATTTCTTAGCCATGCTGGATACCACATGGTATAGTCTATGAGTGCTATTAGAAGGTCCTATGGATTTTCTCAAGAGTAAGCCAAATGGCCATAGATTAAATTCAAACCAATGCCCAGTGCTCCCAGAGAATAAAACTTCAGAACGTGTATCTTCTAAGAAGACATTCTTATGTAGATATAAACTATTCTTTACCATAATTTCCTGACTGATGAACCATTAAAAATGTTCTGGAAATCTTTTTTCTATTCTGATAGCATAGAAATCTACTGGAATCCTGCTTTACATTGACTGGTACACTAGATATTATGCAGTGACTATGCAGATTTAAGTAAAAAAATTGAAGACAGAGTAACTGAACCAGGAAAGGAAAAACAGACCATCTGTGTCAATTTTTATTTTGATACCTTAATTCAATAAATTCCTTCAGATTTCACGCTATTTGTATCCATTTCTTTTTGTGATCCTGTTGCCACCACTAGAGCTTCAATCACACTAAAGCAAATCATATTTTTTTAAAAGTTCAAGACCTGGTAACCTGAGAAAAATATGTTTTACAAGGAGAGAGAAAAATAACAAAGAGGTTTTAGATGAAAGTAGAATGTAGAGGAAATTAAATATTTTATTCATTGTTGTAGTTGAAAAAGTGTCTCTTTAAAAAAAAAAACCACCAACCACAAGGCTTTAAAATGTTTCTAGGAGTATTTTCATTAGAAAAGGTAATGTTTCTTTCTCAGATTCTCAGAATGAAATGTTTTGACATTTTAGATTATTTCTTCCTTCTGACCAAATGTATCTCCAACATTTGCAAGTGGAATTTGATCTCCTAATACTTTATTTCCTTATTCCTCTATTTTTGATAACTGCTCCTAATGCACCAGGAAATACTAATTATTTACATTAGAAACATTTTCTAAATCTGCTAAGTAAAGTAGATCTAGTCCTCAGAACACAGTAGTAACTTTATTAATTAGCTGAGGCTGTAAAGTCTTCTAAATGTAGAGGTTTTTTGTAGTTGCTGAAGTTTCCCACTAGTTTTGAAAAAGGCGAGACATGGTGAGATGACATTCTCACCGTGTTAGAAGTCAGAAGGAGAGATTGGTCTATTTTTAGGTTATATTATTGGAGGTTTTCAGGATAGTTCTAAATTAGTCCAGTGAGTGAACCATTGTGCCTGTCTTATTTATTGTTGCATGTGGTTGATCATCCTCTGCTGTGCCTATTTCTGTTGACAACTGTATTAGGTTAAAGACGTTGTCTATTTTTTCAGTGTTTAAAATCTGATGAATCAGAGAATATCCTGAGTTGGAAAGGACCCAGAAACATTATTGCATCCAGTGAGATGAGCCCAGTATTTTTTAAACATGCAGTAAAAAATATTCTGCTGCTAACTGTAGGTGTCTAATGCTATTTGTGGAGTATTCTGTTTGGATATCACCTGTTTGTTGGTGGTTTTTTTTAGGGGAGGATTGTTTGCTTGTTTGCGGTTGGGTTTTTTGTTTGTTTTGGGGTTTTTATTTGTTGGGATTTTTTTTCCCCAAGAAAATTCATGTCTTTAGAAAGTCTGGTGTTATACCTGCCAAATTCTCCCAGAGGTATTTGCCCTGGTTTTAACTAGAGTTAATTTTGTCTCAGTAATGGTTACAGTGTTGTGTTTCGGATTAGAAATGAGAATGGTGCTGATAATACACTGATGTTTTGGTTTTTGCTAAATCATGTTTATCCTAAGTCAAGGACTTTTTTGTTTTTTCCCCTTGTCTCATGCTGTGCTAGTGGGAGGAATCATAGCTGGGACAGGTGACCTGACTGAACCGACCAAAAGGACATTCCACATCATAGAATGTCATGACCAGTATATAAACTGGGGGTAGTTACCTGTAAGGGGGTCTGATCTGGGTTTGGAAAAGGATGTCTGGTGTCAGTCAGTCAGTGGGTGGTAAGCAATTTCATTGGATATCACTTGTTTCCTTTTTATTTTCACTACTATTATTTTCAGTTATTAAGCTGTTCTTATCTCAAGCCATTAAGAAACAAAAAAAACCCTTAAATTTTATGACTCATATTTAAATTATTTTCTATTAATACAGATAAAATTACTAATTTCCTTTATTATATCTTTCTGTGACTGCTATTACAGAGCCTAAACAAAATATTGTCCTGTGAGAACCACAGAAAGCATCAGAGTCTCCTGAAATTAATGTAATTTCTCTTTGATAAGGTAACTAATTTTCTCTAGAGGCTATCTGCAATTTGTTAACACAGTGATTTATTTTCCAAAGGGAAAGCTCCAGTTTTCAGTTCTGGTAATTTGTCACCTAACCACTATAAGAAAAACACCTATAAATTTGGTCTGAGACCAACACATTCTAAGCACAGAAAAGTCATTTAGCAATCATAACTTATACTCAGAGGAGCTGCTATCTCAAAAAAGTGTTACTGATACTTCTCTAACATATCCTGCTAACAACTCTCTGTAATGGTTGCCCAGCATGTGAACAAAACTGCTCCTGCATACCACATATTTGTAAAAACATAATGCTGCTGAAAATCACTTGTGATGCTTCCTCATTTTTTTTTTCCTCCCCCCCCGCACCCAGAAATCCAAGAACTCCAGCTGGCATGCAGAAATAAAAGGCCTGAGATAATATGAAATTCTATCTAAGGAAATCTCACTTTTACGCTGTTTGTGGTAATTGGTGTTAAACCAAAAAACATCTTCTTAATACCATTGTACATACCATACTTAATAAATTATTACCCTTTAAAAACAAATGTAAAATCCCTGAAATCATTATACTGAAAGTCATTTATTTCCTTGTGAATCTGTGGTCCAAGCCTGTTTTTGTTTTGTTGTCTTTTTGCTTTAAAGAATAAGACAGATGACTTCTAATAGGAATACAGGACAACAAAAATTAAATTAATAAAAAGGAAAGTTCTGGTTTTATTAGCACTTATGGTTTCTTAATAAAATTAACACAATGACAAGTGTGATGGTTCTTAATTTATTGAGTAAAGATAGTTTTCAAGGACAATATTTTTAGTTAGTAACCATTTATTTTTTATTTTAGCTCTAATCATAATGCTGTCAGCAGAGCTGAAAGCAAGTGCTTCTAAACTCAGCTAAGTCTTCAACTGCTTGAAGAAATACAACCACAGCAACTGTAACCAGAACAGCGTCTTCCAGTCCGTTCCTGGACTGTTCAGGAATCAAATGTTTGTCCGTGCTTAGTTGGAGACTGAAGGTATTACTTCACATTCTGAAAATTAACATGCAAATCTAGGCTGATCTAATCAAAGCTGTAAAAGAAATCCAGAAACAATAAAATTTCTGAGTTAATACAACTGTTTTACAAATGTTCTAGGTTTCAGTAGGTGTAGATGAAATACCATCATCATCATGGCTAGGCTTTGTGAACGAAGATCTAGGAAGGGCTCTACCCACGCTTGCTGCAAGCGCCTGATGGCTAAGAAGGCCAATGTGAGATAGGCAAGTTCGGTTGCAAATGGCACAGTGGAAAGTCTCCACAGGTGGTGTTGGCGAGGCACAGTTCTTTCTGCGTTGTCTTTTTTCTTTAACACTGATCGTGCGTGTGCTCTCAAAGGAAGCAGCAGCATTATGAATGGTGTGT
>JAWWEU010000001.1:74932112-74943243 GCA_035583155.1 Acropternis orthonyx
TGGTCACTTAAGTCAGCTGATACTTGTCCCTAACCACATGACCCACAGAATTGGGGCCTAGCTAAAACTAAAACCTTTATCTGAGTTTCTTGGGATTTACCAAACCCATCACAGGTTTTCAACATAATAAATCAGAACCTTTCAAGCATGTTTCAAAATGTGTGTGTGCATGTGTGTGTGTATTTAGAGATTTGTCATACAGTGGGCATGTGTTAAAAAGTTCACTTTCCTTAATATGTTGATTTTCCTTTGTGACCAATGATGTAACTTACCGTGCTGGTTTTTGGCTGGGGTAGAGATAAATTTCTTTACAGTAATGAGTAAGGCAGTGTTTTAGAGTTTTGCTGTATTGTATATGCAGAGATATTTTGTTATTGCTGAGAGGTGCTTACAGGGAGCCAAGACCTTTTCTGCTCCTCACCCCACCCCACCAGCAAGGAGGCTGGGGGTGCACAAAAAGCTGGGAGAAGACACAGCAAAAAGAATTCAAAGAATAAATATGTAACTAGGTGGGAAAAGGATGTATTTATAAACAAATTTCCTACTGTCCTTCAATATAGGTTGCTGCTGCCAGACAGTTCATCAGTTTTCTGCTTTTCAGTAAGTGCTGTGTGGTTCCACATGGTCCCTGAAGTTTATTTGGGAGTGCTTTCAGTCCAGGTTGTTTCATACTGTGGGACCAATCAATGAGTAGTGAAAGAGGACTCACAGGAGATTGGTATGGGCAATGTGCACATGAAGTTCTGGGTAGGATACAGAGACCAAGTGAATGACAGTTGCTGCAGAGAAAGATGAACATAACATGAAAGGGACTGGATGGTTGCCTTTGGTCTACCTAAACAGCTATAGCAATTAAGTAGATCTGTTGGCTAGATCAGTCAAGTAAATCAACCAGTTCTATTGGCAGAGTGAATCAAGAAACTGTGTAATGCTTTTCTCTTAGTTAATCAGAAAAATGAAAATGTTGTCCCAAGCCAGCCAGAACAGCATGCGAAGAGGTGTATATGTGAGTAATCCCAGCACAGAGTATGAGAATTAAACATCCAACAAAAGAATCTTTGAGCATAGCCATGGGCTGCCTTCCTGACAAGTGGGAACATCCACTCCTGTGACAATGACCGTATTGTACAGACACATGGTGAACATCCAGCTTGTACTGTAATTCAACTATATATGTCTATTGCTGCACTCAGCTAGTGTAGCTTGTTGCATTGCTTCATTTCTTTGCTAACTCAAAGTCTCATGGAACTTCAAGTAGCTTTAGATAAGTATGCATCAAACACTCCACATGTAGCACACCTGAAAGAACCTGGTCAGAGTGTTCTGGACTGTGATATGTCACCCTACTCTTCTCCACAGCATTTCTCCATCTTTCCCTCTCCACAAATTATAGGCCTCCAGCACACAGTGCATCTTTCATCCAGTGACTCCTCTGTAACATAAAAACAAACAAAATATATAGTTCATTAAAGACTGTCTGAGATAATATATCTCCTTTTAGAATTTTGGGGATATTTTTTTTATTTTAGTATGTTTTAACCAGTCTATCTGAAGTGGGTTAAGGTATATGCAATATATATTCCAATCAGTTTGAATTTCCATAAACTTCAAAAGAATAGTGACCACCTATACAGAAGTTTTGAATACAACTGTTTGCAAATGTAATTGGAAAGTATTTTATCATCTTGAGAAAGTAAAAGCAATAATGTTAATTACAAATTTCTTCAATACATTGCCAATTTCTTAAGCAGAAGGCTGAAAATTAAAATTTAATAATTCTCATCTACTATGTTCAAGAAATAAAATAAAGGCTATGAAGTCTATTTTCCAATAATGATAAGAAGTATATTTTTTGTTTATCAAGAAAACAATAAATATATGAAATTATGTCAGCAGTATTAGATAACTTTTGAAATAATAAAGAAAATTAATAATTTACTATATACTAAGAAGGAAACAAGCTTGTTAGGGGGAGTGGTGGGAAAAGCGATGAAAAAACTTTCTCCTTTAAGCACATCACACAAAATGTAACTAAAATGCTCTCTTGTCATGATGATGTAAGAAGAGAACTGACCTACTTCACAGCAGTTTAGCTCCCCTTACATCTTGTGAAGAATAAAGATGAAATTCATGTAACTTAATTTTTTCTATACAGAAGTTGAATATCTCGTGTAAACTAAACATATAGGCTGCTTTTATAATCAGTGGCAACAGACACACAGCAGGGTGAATTTTTCTTCCAGCTTCTTTCATTCCTCTACCTCTGCTAACAAACTGACTGACATGCCAGAGTTAAATTCCAGAAAAATAGCATTGTTTGATGTGATTGCAACCCTCAAAAACCTCTGCAACTGTGTGTTCATCAATGTTGTAATTATGTAATGGTCTAAAAACCTCATACAATTCTGATAAAGAATAAATTAGTCAATTTAATACGCTATCCTTGAGTCATATAGTGAAAACTGAAGCAAATGTGTAATATTCATGTCCATAATATAGTAAAATTTCTGTCTGGTCTCTATAAGAGAACAACTTATGTCTTGAAATGTAAATATTAATAATCCTTATAATACTTCTTCTGCATTGTGCACCTGTGCTAATTTTCATACAAGACCCAGGATCCAGAAATCTGAGGAAATGAGTAGACCACCAAAACACAGTATTGAGCTCATGTGTAAAGAAAACAAAGAGAAAAGTAAATCAATCACAAATAACAAAAGACAGTGTTTTGAAATACTTTAACACTATAGAAGAAAATTGTGTCTTAAAGTTTGCTGTCCTTCAATGACAACATAGCATAGCAGTCTGAAGGAATAATAGGATAAACTTCTTATGATGAACAAATGGATTACTAAGTGCAAAGCTCCATAAATTTTTTAATTTCAGGAATGCATTACAAATGAGATGTAATCACTCTGTTTATCTATTATACCTCCTAAATAACTCTTCAGACCCTTGGTCTGAAGTAGTTAAAGAACTTAAAGCACTAGAACTTGCAGAGACAAAAGGTTTCATGAAAGCAGTGGTCAATATACGGGAGTTACAAACAAAAGTTACTGGGGGAAAAAAAAGCTTTTTTTATGCCAAAATGAGCAAGTCATAGCATGTACTGCTATTTGGTCTTAGAAACTGATAAGAGATATATGAGGAAAAAATATATATTACATAACCAAAGGGAATGGAAACTGAATACAGAAGAAAGAAATAAGTATGTGGCTAAGGTTTCAGGGGAAATCAGGTTTTGTCACTGTCATTATTCAAGTTTTATCAATTCTACCACATATGAAAGAGTAACTTTCTTATATGATAATCAAATAACGGCATCTTTGTGTATATAAGGTCTTCTCCTTTATTTCCTTAAGCTAAGCTATATTTGCCTTTTCTTATATACATGTCTGATGTCTAATATTTTTGTCTCCTTTCTCAGATAAAGGGAAAAAACAAAAGCTACCTTAATTTCTTTCAATTTTCTCTCATGTTGCTTATTTTCTTAGCAGAAAGCAATATTGATATAATTTAAAAATAGGTATAATTTTCTTTTTTTTGTAATTTTAGTTTTGCTGAATTTCCTGGTTGCATATTCTTATTTGTACAAGGCAATATTAAGATATGATCAAAAAATAATCTTGCTTAGCCCTTGCCACTGTGAGGGAAGGAAAGTTAAACAACATAACACTATTAAGTTTGATTTATGAAGTGGGACAAGTGGGAGATACTCTGTGTCAGCAAAAAGCTTTGCACTTGCACTGTCATACACACACATGCACATATACATAACATATCCCAGCTCATTAAGACAAGTCCCAGTAACACCACTGGTAACTGAGCATGGTCCAGCCTAGAGACAGGTAATATCCACTCCATCTAATGTCTGTGTCAGGATTTGTGTGGGGCTTGGCACCTCAGGACCTCTGCTTCTGGAAGTGTTGGATGTCTGTGTGACAATGTTTCCCCTGTCTCTCTGACTGTGTGAGTGTAAGAATGCAAGACCCTTCTGGAAGATTTATTATGAGGAGATTAGAGCTTACTTCACACGGGAAGACTTTCCCAGAGAGAGTTTTAGAAGTTTTCTCCTGCACACCAGAGAAGCACTCCCTGGTATGAGAAAAGCATAAGTCTTTGCAGATACATTTGAAGGACCCCACAGAGAGTATGTCTTTCCCCAGGCCTGGTGTTTCAAATGCCATTAAGGTTAATGTTCTTTAAGTCTAGTGTACTCAAATTTGGAAATAAATTTTCCTACAATCCTTCCACTGCCTGGCATTTTTTGGGGTACCTGCATATTATTTTTCTTCACAGTGAGTTTATATCCAGGTGTTGACACAGACTGTCAACCAAATCAGTTCTTAGTGATATCATGGTATGTCTTTCTTTTCAAGTAAGATCCTTATGCTTCCAGGACTAGTCTTCAGTGAAGATCATATAGTTCTAGGAAAATGCTATAGCTCAATGATAATTTGAGGAATTCACACTACAGTTCTAGAAACTATTTTATATTTTCAAACTGATGTCAAGACTTACACAGGTTTTCCCACTCAGTGTTGCACTATGCCATTAGGCCCATCCACATTGCTTTAGTGAAGGTTCAGTTTTACATTATTTTAGTCATACCTTCAATAGACTTTTGCAAAAATGACTATAAACATGGTTGTATCAGATTTTAGATTCTGCAGAACACATGTAAATTTTATGCTTCAATCATGGATACATCTTGTGGGAAGCTAATCTGTATACAATCATATTAGGACTTGAATATTTCAAGGAATAGAAGTTTATATAGCTTGCCTTTTTTTTTTTTTTAATTCAGAACATATTGTCACTTTGAGAAGAGCTATGTCTTTGGATTAAAGGTGTGTTTTGCTTCTGCTTCTGCTCTACTGCAGTTCAGATACCTCAGACTGATACCAATACAAATTTGTAAATAGGGAAAAAAATGAAAGCTACAAGTACTCTATCTTCTTAAAGATCAGAAATCTTTCAGAAATTGTGATGTGTGCACACAGATACTACTGAAGAAGCAAAATATATTTTTGAACAACTTTTTAGTTCTGTATAGTTGAAAGGGTTTTTTTAATTTTTGTTGATAAGAATAGAAACATGGAGCCAAGAAAAAACACTCAATAGTAATTCCCCCAGAGTAGTTATCTATTTGATGAGAATAAGTATAGTATTGAGACAATACCTAAATTGAGCTGGGAAATAAATAAATTTAAAAAAAAAAAAAAAAGGAAGAAAAGAATACAGCACAAAAAGACTGACACATCTAGATTACTAAAGATTTATAGAATGAGACTCAACTCACTTGAAATCAGACATCTATATCTGATCTAGCCTCTCTAAGCAGGATTCAGTTGCCTTTATATATATATATATATATATATATATATATAGTCATTATTAACTGTCTGTAATACTTCCCCTGGGTCTTTTAGAGCTTTACCTCCTATCTTCATGAAGGCATTTCAGGTTCTCCAAACTCCAAAGCTTATGAAACATCTAAGCACTGTGGGATTCTTGGTTTTTTTGGGTTTGTTTTGTTTGTTGGGGTTGGTTTTTTTTTTTTAATATAGCTGTCAGAACATCATGTACATTTTAGAGAGACAATTGTTTTGAACTACTGTAAATACATGCTTGAAGAGGATGACATTACATAGGCCACTTTTTGACCAATAGAGCTTTTAATTTCCTTTCATAATCATATGTGAAAAAGGAATCCAGAATTTATTTCTACAAGCTCCAAAGTAAAAACTACACCTGTCTTATCTTCAAAATAATTTCATGACAACTTAGTTTTAGCAGTAATATAAGGATATATTTTACATATCATGAAACTTAAGAAGGAACAATTATATTCTAAATCCTTCTTGCAGAAAAATATTATTATTGAGCTCTACCAAGGATCCTGAAGGTTTAAAAGTCTGTTTTTCAGTCTGTTAAAGTCTTTAATTAAACACTGTTATGAAAAATAATTTGGGAGTGTTTCAAAAGCCAGGTAAAGTTACTCTAAGAATTTTATTAAACAAGGAACTCTAAATCAGGTGGTATTTCTTTCCACTAACTATCAGAGGAAAAAAATATGTTTCAAAAGTAGATGCTTGTTCTTCTTTAACTGCCTCCCTATTTTAACAATTTCATGGAAATTAGGAAATGACTGCTAAAGGCATTTTTAAAAGTGTATTATTCTCACATTTCCCCTAGTTTTATGTTCCCTTTTCTATTTGTCAGAGATGTGGCTTGCTTATTATTGTAAAATCTCCTATTTTAACCTTTTCTCCCTGGGAATGAAGATTGGTCTCTAAATCCTTAGGAAATAAACACATTAATAATGATTTAGCATGAATGAATAAGAAAATAAGAAGATCATCCCACTGTCAAACTACAGAAGAGTTGCAGTCTGTAATTGCTGTTTCAGATCATGTCTGGAACTTTCCACATGACTTCCTTAAAAGCTTCTTTATTTTCTTCCTTCATGTTTCAGAGCAGTTGGATCTCTTTGGTATTAATGCTATGCACAGAAAAGTCCAAACTTCACTCTGTAACTTTACGAGTTCTCTACTTATTATTTCTTGTATTAAGAAGACAGTCTTTATACTCTTAAATTAATTAAAAAATCTTCTCAAAATTTCCTATTTCCATCCACATTTTTTTTCGGAATAGTGACATAGTCTAAGTAAAAAAAAAAAAAAACCAAATCTTAATTAAAACCAAATAATATGAGACAAAACTAATATGCTAAAAACTAAAATTTCTAAAGGTTCTCAGATATTTTAAAGGGAAAGCAAGCCACATACATTGAAAACAAAGTAATAATTTTTCTCTCATATTACTGAAAAAAGCCCAGGGAGAAAAATCTTGGTCTACAGGAAAGCATTTATTGAACAAGAATGACATTATTTTTTACCTCAGGTAAAAATCTGAAAAATAAGCTGTTTTTCCCCATCAGTGGTGATAATACAGCAGAATTCATGAATCCAGTTCCAGGATTCACATTATAAATGAATCTGCAGTATGGTAATGCAGTATTTAAACTTTAGGATGTTCTTTTTAAGGGAGGCCAGTGTTAAAAACATGGCAAGTGTGCTTGAATTAGAAGTGACAAGAGCTCAAACCTAACTGACAGCTATATAGTAGTTTTTATTTCCATGTCCTGGTAAGTATATTGTTAATTTTCACAGCTTCCTGGCTGACAGAGTTTGAAAAGGAATGCATAATCCACTTAGCCTAAGGTTGACATGGATGGCTTGTGTCCATTATTCTTATTTCTGTGCATACTCTTTTTTTTTCACCTGGTAATCAGTGATTATATATTTATTTGTTTTATATTATTATATATTTAAAAGGAAAGCGGCAACAAATTCTTCCCAACTCAGGGCAACCTGAGTTCCTCTCCTATGAGGAAAGGTTGAGATAGTTTTACAGCCTAGAGAAGAGAAGTTCCTGGGTGATCTAATTGTGACTTTTCAGTACTGGACATGGAATTTTGACAAGGGCATACAGTGATAGGACAAGAGGCAATGCCTTTAGACTGAAGGAGGCCAGGTTTAAGTTAGATATTGGGAGGAAATTCTTTCCTGTAAAGGTGGCGAGGCACTGGAACAAGTTGTCCAAAAAGGTTCTGAATACCCCTTCAGTGGAAGTGTTCAAGACCAGGTTGGATGGGGTTTTGAGCAACCTGGTTTATTGGAAGGTGTCCATATCCGTGGAGAGGGTGGTTAGAACTACATGATCACTTAGGTTCCTTCCAACCCAAACTATAATATGGTTCTATGAGTCAACTTTGTAGGTGTGTAACATGTGAATTTATTTTATTTTATTTTCATATATGGATAAAATGAGATTTTTCCTTTTTCTTTTTTCACTTTCTTGTCAGTCAATAGCTGGGATTCTTTTCTCTCTATATATATCTCTTTTTTTTTTTTTTTATTCATTCAAATAAACCTGTGAAACATGTATTAGTAATGACTAAGCAAAGTCAGATGCCATGAGCAGTTTACTACCTGCCACTCTTCAGTTTTTACCTTTATCTTTAAAAAGAAATGGTTTTAGGAGTAGTCTTTTCTAATAAGTAAATTTACTTTGAGAGATCTATTGCTTTCCTCTACTACTTAATCCAGCAGCTGGGTGGGAAAGCTCCCCCAATCCCCCCGACCGTGAGGCTCCATGGGACCCCACAAAGAGTCACGCAGAGCCACAAGAGAGAGGGGCAAGAGAGAGCACCTTTATTACACATAGCTAGGGGTATATACAGACCCTGGAGGGATCCAAATTCCTCCAATAAAGGGCCAGAAAGGATTTGGAGTGCTACCAATAAAAACAAAGGGTTAACAGCCAATGAAAAGTGCCGCTTGAAAACCAATAAGAAGGCTACATAAAGTTTTTACAAGGACAGAGGCTGCATTCCTTTGCAAGCCGATAAGGGTCTTCTCAGGGAATTTTGGGAAGAAGAACAGTGACTTTGCAGAAAAAGAGCAAGGAGTCCATTTTGCAGCATGCATTATACAGACAATACTTTTTCCATTCTAAATATTAAAAATCTATTGCTACAACTTAATTTTCCTGTTCCTGATTAGCACTTTTTCTTAAACAGAGGAGTAACTACTCCTTGGTATTTCAGTTTCTATTACTGAGAGAGACAGAGATAGGAGGAGACACAGAGAGCACCATCTCCCTAATTCCCTAGGCCATCTATTGCTTTTCCAGTCATTTCAGGAAATGTGTATTGCCCAACAACATTCATGTCTACAGTTCCATATTTATTAGTGCTATCTGTGCACAATGCAACTGATAGCATATATACCAAAACCCAGAAACAACTGTGTGGGAATTCTTTTCCTTAGGATTTGTTAGTTATTGTGAAAGCTAATGAGATTCTTCTCTTCATTTGAAGTGGATATTTTAACCGTCAGTTTGTTGGTTTGGGGTTTTTTTAGTGCTTTGTCTCTGACCAAGATTTGATTGATTTATTAATTTCTCATCAATCTTAAGTTACTGTAGATTGAATTCTGCTATAAATACAAATTAAAGTTCCATCTATCCTGAGCTATGATGTTAAGAAATTGTTACATTTATTAATGAACTGAATTAGGTTATTATCCTTGTTATCCTTTGCATGGTTAAGAGGGGGAAGGGAGAATTTCATGGTAAATATACCATTGCTACATTTATACTGCTAACAGTTTCTGTTCAGTCAGTAGTTTTTTTCTCTGCAAAAATTTTTCTTCTTTCTTGTGATATGTTTGGCAAAGGCTCCACTTGACTTTTTCAGTTAATTTTACTAAAGTAGGAGAGATACTGTTTGTTACCTACCTCAAAAAGGGACTGTTCAAATTAGGGCAGTGACCTTTTACTGCCCAAGTTTGATTTGATAGTGGGACCAGACATGAAGAAATGAGCTGTCGAGAGGATTGTATTTGCAGGTGTTTAACCCATTTGACTATCAAATGCAAAAGATCAGCCACTTGTAGAAAAGAAGAAATGCAACAGTAGTCCAGTGTTTGTGGGGGAAGAACTCTTAATGTACCACTTTATGGGCTTTTTCCAGGCAGAATGTCCCTCTTTCTCTCTTTTTCAGAATGAACATCTACTAACAGAAGTAACCAGTTTTTATATATATTATCTGTGGGGTTTGTTGGCATAACTAGAGAGTATTCCTTCTTCTGAACTGAAATACTTGTTACCTAAGATATTTCACCTGTTCCAATATTGCTTTGTTAGATCCTTGATTATGTTCTTATTTAGCTATTGTGGAACAAAGACATTTTGATAAACTACAATAGCAAGTGTTGTAAGTACAATGTGTATCAATGTAGCATATAAGTATTATAACAGGAAAAGCAGACAGCTTGATCATGTCAAACTCAATCATTTATCTTGATTCATAATATCTCAGATAGTGATAGAGTCATACCACAAAAATTTATTCTATCACATACTCTTTACATGTTTCATTTATAATTAATCCTACCAGAAACTAATATGACATTTACTACAGTAGAAATAAAGAAAAAAATAAAGCATTTATGCTTTGAATATAATAAGCCTGATTAAAAAAAAATTATTTTGTGTGTATGTGTATCTGAAGGAACAAATATTTCCTTCCTCAACAAAAAGTATCAAATCCAGTAGAAAGTCAAAGGTGGCATGGTTCTCATAGTTAGAGAAAATTATGGATAATAAAAGATCTTCCTTCAACGCAGACTAAGCACATGTCCTCAAGACCTATTGTATGGAAACTACAAGATTAAGGTAATTAAAACCAAGCAAAAGTCCTGAAAGAATTGGTTCTGAATTTTACTGTTGACATGAATTGTAGAATCAGCAGCCAGTTTAATGAGTTTACTGCTACTTTTCTCTGAGGCAACAGCAACAACCAGTGGCCAGTTGGGCTCAGCCTAGACAAACTGCCTGTTGACTATTTATGTAGAATAGTGTTTAGAAGTATTCTTGGTTTTCATCCTTTTGTGAAAGGAGCACACAGGACTTAAGGTGGCAGTAGCAGCAGGTTTGGTATGTCTTTGTAAAAATTCTTTATAGATTTTAACTTTTGCTTTCCTCTGTGGTATGTACAACATTGATGAAGGTGAAAGAAATCATTCAGGACAGCTTGGTGACTTTCAGCTTCGCTTCATTAAGTGTATGTTTATTGACACAAACACAGGTAAGCAATTCAGACCATTGTTTTGTATACATAACCTGTGAGGTCTTCAGACTGAATCCCATATACAGACACTGTAAGATGCAGTCATAATCTATGGGAGAGCTGTCGGATGAACTTGAAATATTATTTAGGGGTTATCAATACTGACTGTAAATACTTGCAATAGTCACCACAGAACATAAATGATGTTTCATGCTTTATGTGTATTTCCAGGATGGAGAGAAATTTCTTTCTTCCAAATACATAAAAGAAGCACAGAAATATCCTATTCTGCATAGAAAAAAAAAAAAATCTAAATGTTAACTATGCACAAGACACAGTATGGGATTAAAGAATTTAGCTTTTGTTCCACAGTCTTGCATTAAGAAGATTACTGCAGGTAAATGGAAGTAGCTGAGAAATTACATGATTACTTTTCTTTGTCTTAGCAGTATTTTATTTTCAGATTTCCCCCCTCCCCAGATTTTATATATA
>JAWWEU010000001.1:74944785-74961591 GCA_035583155.1 Acropternis orthonyx
CATATTTTTGGAAACCCTGATGGCCCATTAGCAGACATGACCCCTCAGGCTGGGTGTGAAGGTGCTAATGGCTCCCCAGAAGGGTGTTATCACACCTGAGTCATTGGTGTGAAGACAGGAAACCTTTCTCATCTCACAGAAGTTCCCAAACACCCAACTTGTAGCCTGAGGGGTCAGGCTCTGGGAAGCTGCTGCAAATGGTCCATTGTTAGGTGTTCATGAAAAAGTACATTGAGGGTGTAGAATACACCGTCTTAGCCACACCTACACAGTGACAAACTGGTCCTGGTCACTATAACCAGGACAACAGCAATGTCAGTTACATTACAAAACAATACTTTGGAAATGTATAATAAAATGCACTTAATTGCATAAAATGTAGTTCAAAGAAATCTAAATATTTCTAAAGCTGCCTTTGTAATGAAGCTACAGTTTAATTAAGGAAAAGGTACTGTAATCATAATTTTTCTACTGCACTTACTATCTTCTTGGTTTCATTTTCTTAGGTATGCCTTCTTAATTTTGATGAAGTACATAAATTACATGAACAATTCATCTTCCCTGCTTTCCAATAGACAATAAAAATTTCCCCAGTATAATCATTGCAAAATTGCTACCATTTATTAAACCATTTAAATTATTATTATTTTCCATAATTGCTGATATCTCCTTGTCTCCTTGCCGGAGTTATACTTACTGCAACACTGTTGAGCAACACTGAAAGACAGCCTGTAGCACTGTTTCTTGTAAGCAGGTTTTCATGTCACTAAAACTGCCCCTTAGTCTGGCCATGACAGCCATCTTGTTCAATCAAAATTCCCATGCAATTAATCTTGATGTTTGTTCTTCTTCTCTGGGAGATCTTGTAACTAATATGCCCTGGTCTTTTGTATTTTTTTAGTGATTTTTTGACTGCTTTCCCTTATATTCTTTTCTTTCTTCTTGTTAGTATTTCGTACAGCTTTTCTTTTCCGCTTCTTCAGCACCATCATGTTGCAGCCGCTCCACTTATATATGGCTATAATTATGCCAATAAATGCCTCGTCCTCATTTATCTTTCTTGCTTTTTATAAATTTTCATAATTTTCAGATCCAGTAACATCACCAGATGAACATCAGCTTTCCCAGGTACACAGCTGAAGTTCTCATTAGGTACCTACTCACATACACTCTGAGAATTCAACTTGTGATTCATTCAGAAAAAAAAAAAAAAAAACCTTTTTCTTTACTTCTTTCCATTGTGTGCTTCAAAGTAAGCACTTTGAAAATCTTGGTGTTTTACTTTCTGTAATGTCTGAATTACTCTGGCTTTTGTTCTCCATTCTCACCAGATAGATGAAATATCATGAATGGATTTCTATTCAGAAATGAGCAACAAGGATGATGAGATTAGTGTTCTTTTATTCTGTACACTCACAAACTCCAAAGCAAGGGGAAGCCCCAGGAGCACCCCGCAGGGAAGACCCAGACCTAGCAGGTCATCTCCTCATGGTTGAGGCTTCAGTGGCTGCACATTTCTAAGGTGTTTTCCCAAATATAGTTGGCATAAGGGCACAGTGATGAAGTAATTTACAGATATACCAAATTCAGGCACTAAACATGGCCTATTTTATACTTATTCAACACATTTGTGCATAGCAATATTATCTATCTTTTGTCTGTATGTTTGCCAAGCCCTCTAGCAGTCAGACATGCAGCTGTGAACGTTTTGCTAAAGAACTGAGTGAATCAGTCAATATGACCTACTCCTTCTCATCATTTTTTCTGTTATATTTTGTGCCCGGTAAACCAATGTAAGCCTGAAACTAGTGTTCTGTCTATAATCATTAATTTTACTCACTAGTTTTTCTGATTCTTCTCCGGTAAAGTATTGTCTTTGATCTGTCAGTTTATTAATAGCAAATACTCTTTTCAAAATGTCAGAGACTGCTCAGAACTTTAATTCTGCTTCTGTAATCTTTTGACTAAAATGGAATTCATACTCTTGAACAGAAAGATTGAATGTTGTGTTGTCATCTAAAAAGTTCTCTTCCTTCTGTCCTCACATTCACCTACTACTACTTTCGTACCTTAAAATTACCTACTCTGTTGCAGACATTTTTTATTTTTCACTCATGCCTTCATTGGCTTTGAATTCTGTCATTTTGAATTTTAAAAGTTAGAGAGAGTGGATTTAAATACAAATGTTTACAAAAATAAAGGCTTTCTAACTGTATAGTTTCTTACTACATGTGCACAAATAATCCTTCAGAAGACCACAAACCAGACAGCATTTCTCCACATATGCATGCTTATCTGTGTGCATTACTTCATTCCTGCTTTTTTCTTCTTTCTTAAAGAGCAAGAAAAGTAGTTACTAGAACTCGTGTAAAAATATATTGAAGGTATGTTTTGGTTTTTTGTTGGTGGAGTTTTCTTTGTTTGTTTGTTTTTTGTATGGTTTGGGTTTTTTTACATGGGATTTTCAGGTTTATTTAAAATTAACTGTCATTTAAGATAGAGAGTTAATGGTTCTTGGAATGAAAACTATACAGGGATCCAGTATGTACTTGTTTGACTTATAGTGTCTTAAACTATTTTTTTTTTCAGTTCACTGTAGCAGGTTTTTAAATTTCCACATTGAGTAGTGTCACAGGTGAGTGTAGTCCTAAGAGAAACTGGAATCACTCAGAATGATTTCAAGATTAAATTTAATATATGTTATGATCTGCTTTGCAATAATAGGGATATATCATCTTATTATGCTGTAAACTGAAAGATACACATTTTTGTTGTTACAAAACCTACTATTTCTGATAATTTTTTCAAAACATCTTGAAACTTTATAATATTAAATGTGATAGATATCTTCTCTAGATTATTTTCCTGCGTGCAAGTGAATATGAGCACTTTTTTCACACTGTAGATGCTACTCAAATGGAACCTACAAACATAAAATAACAGTAAAAAGTAATGTTCACTAATTTATTCAGAGTTAATTTCACAAGAATTAACTATCTTGATCTAAAATATCACTTGATGGAAATATAACAGCATAATACTAAGGCATGACAAAATAAAATAGTCGCTATTACAAATTATACCTTTTTAAAAACAGACTTGAAAATACTCAAATATAAGGTTCATAACAGCTTTATTAAATGGCCAGCTTTATCAAATATGCTGTCATCTGTTTTAAGACAGATAACACAGTATCTGGGGTTTATTTTTTTGCTAATACTATTTAGACATAAAATAATATTTTACTCACTTAAGCTGAGAGTATTCAGTGAAGCAAAATGCCATGAAAAAGGACTTTGCAATACTTCTACTGTAACTAGTCACTTCTTAGGACCTGCAATTTTTTTTCTTTGAAGCAATGGAAAATCTAAGAAAAGCAGTCTAACAATTGTTAGCATACTTTGATTCTCTGTCTTCTACTTTTGTTGCAGGGTTTATAGCAATCTATACCTAGTTTTCTCTTAGTTACTGAACAAAGTGGTAATCAATGGTTTTAGGCTGTCTGAATTTTAATATTTCAAAATTATTTCAGAATTATTTTGTTCTCACATTTGAATAGTAAATGCATTCATATATTCATACACTCCCTTCCAAGTGTGCTTTTACTCTCAATGTAAAATATGAGTGAGTAATATAGACCTATACTATAATTTTCTTGGTAATCTATTCTGTACTCATTCCACACTCATCATTCTAAAAGAACTTCATTATCTTTTGTCTTTTGAGAGTGCTCATCCCTTTTTCAATTCTAAGAAAACTTGGATATTGAGATACAATTTCTATTACATTTGCCCATAAACATAAAAGAAGCTAGCGTATACAAAAAACCAGAAATGTTTCATTTTCATCCTCTGCTTCTGTTACTGCAGATATTATATATTCTGTTGAGGAAGTATCACAGTATATGCAGTTTGAATTTTGGCATTCCTGAAAAAAATACTCATTTATACTATTGCAAAACAAAATCTAAATTTGAGGAAAACCCGATAAACAATATACTAGATTAAAAAGTAATTAAAAAGTGTGTAGTCATGTGCTATAGTTCTGGGTACAGTTTATGAACCATTTTCAAAAATTACCTGGAAGTACTAAACAGCTTATTTTGATGTACATAGAGGATGTTATACTGCAAGGAACATTATCGAATTCAATGTGGTATATGGGCAGAAGAATGTTCTATAGTCCTAAGAGTTCTTTTGATTCTAATCATCATGCTACTAACAAAAAGGTGGGATTCTAGACAAAGGGGAATTCACTAGTAGTAATGATTGAAATATCTTTGAATGATAATGAAAAATAATTGTATTGATATTACTTGTCTGAAAGACTGAGAACTACATGAACAGGTCTGACTGTTGTCTCAGCTAGCCAATAAAATTTGCTTTAAAAATAGAATGAACAATGCCATTATACTTTTTTCTCTTCTAAAATACAAAACATGGAATACCGTTTCATTGATGGGCAGTAATATACTTGAGCCAAAATGTAATATAATTTGTACCTCCATATGTCAGCATGGGTTTTCTTTTCCTGTTATCCTTCTCCAGTTATCAAAAGATGCAGTACTGTTTTTACATCTTCAGTCACTCCCACCTATATTCTTGTACTCAACACTACTTGTTCTATTTACTAAAGGAAAATAGAAAATAAAACCTCTTAAAAATTCAAGACAGTTTCCAGTGTTGTCCAACAGTATAGTAGTTACATAGCCACAGGTCCTGTCAATGTTGCATATGTAATTCCACTGACCTGAACTTTTGTATACTAGCTGCTTACAGATATATTTCCTTCATATGTTCATAATAATTTTTGTAACAGTTCTTCAAAATCTCTTGACTTGTCCAGCCAGTTTTTAATGCACTTCTGCAACATTGCTCTTATGTAAGTATTTGATTTTCTTCCTCCTTTTCTGTATTGAATAATTAAACATTCACTGTCTCTGGAAATGTTGGAGAGGTCTCTGGATGTGACACTTGGGGATATGGTTTAGGGGTGATTATGGTGATGCTGGATTGACAGTTGGATTAGATGGGATTCCAACCTTGATGATTCTGTGATTTCTCTTCCTCTCCTTTGTATTTTGCAGTTCATAAATGAGAATTATTTGTGCAAAATGTTTTAGTGATAGGTTTTAAGATCAGTTCAGTGAAAAGATTTCTAAAATTCTAAATCAGTAAAAATCTGAGTAAAATGAACATAATTTTGGGATTATCGAGTTAGATGAGTATGGTTTAGAGATGCTTTAAACTGCTTCAGAGCAGCAATACTAACAGATGCATATTATTATTATTATTATGAACATGGTAAGATGTCATTAAAAATAGCATCCTTGAGTTATGGAAACTTTGTAAGACCAAAAAATTAGGAAATTTAGAGTATGTGATTTTTCATTTTGTGGTCTTCAGGGAGAATCAGCTCTAAATACAGATTTAATACTAAGCCTAGGTTTATGTATCTAAAAGGTTAACATCTGAATCTGATGAAGTTATTTAAGGATGCTTTTATAGAAAAAGAACAAAACAACTTCTTATAGATAATAATTATTCTGAACCACCTAATATTAATCATCATAATATTGAATGACTTTCCCTTTCAATTTATTTCTTTGTCTCCAGAGATTATAAAAATTTTGAGTGACTAGCTCAGACTTTGATATCCAACTTGAAAGTATATTATTTAAGGCAGATGAATCATGCATCTTTTTTAGTAGGGGAAAAAAGCAGGTAAGCAGTAAAGATGCTCCATACTTGTGAAAATCAATCAGCTACTTATTTACAGATGAAAAGTTACTTCTGAACTTTTATCTTTGCAAATGACTCAATGTCAATTATTTAGGCCAAGATTTAGGTCAGAGATTTTCAAGTAATAGTCACACTGGAAGGAAACACCTTCTGTTTCCTAGTTATAGTACACTAGCTATACAATATGCAAGTAAAAGGAAGGACAAAACACGTTATCCTGCTTAACTTACTGTGCACCCCAATTTGCTTAGACATAGACAAGCAAGTGCATCAAAACTATTTAAAAATAGGTGAATATTTAAGTATTTATTCAGCCAGAAATAAGTCTTAAATTCAGAAGCCAACTAATTTCTTAAGTACCATTGAATTTATTTTGGTAAGTAGCTGACAGTAAAAATAAATAAAAAACCAAACCCAAACACCTTTTAATAAAAAAAAAAAAAAAAAAAAGAAAAAAAAAAAAAAGAAAAAAATAAGAATAAAATACTTAGAAGATAATCAGTGGGAGACTTTAGAAAGGGAGTAAGTAATGTGTAGAAACTGCTAATGTTACATTTTTAGTGAGGGTTTTTTCCTCCCTACAATACAGTCTGCTGTATGTTCAATTCTAATACTTGTAAAACAAGACTGACATTTAAAAGTGTTTGGAAAAAATCAGTTTGTAAAAACATCTCTATCAAATTAAGGTGTTATATTCTTGAGTTAAGAAAGATATCTCTTAACTGTCTGGTAAATCTGAACAACTGATGTACTTAGAGGTGTTATTAGACCAGGCAACAAACACATCCTGAAAGGTATTGCTACGCTCATGTAATGTACAGATAGAGGGAGTTCAGTACATCACGGTAACATGAGCTCAGCAGGGCCTGCGGCCAGGCAGGGCAGGGTCGTGAGGAGCTGGAGACTGGCACTGCTGTGGTATCATGGGGGCAAAGACTGAGGATGCTGGAATGAGCTGAAATGAGGTCCTGGACCATGAGGAAGGTGATGGGAGGCCCCAGGGGAGGTTGTGGGGGACCTGGAAGACCTGCAGAAGTGTGACAAAACTTTTCTAGGTCATTAAAGCTGATAAACACTCTCTGAATTGCCTAATTATTTCTGCTTTTCAAGATTGTGGCCTACAGGAACTGTATTGCTCAGTGGGGCACCTCCAGTAGATGTCTGTATAGGCATATGTGAAAAGTTCAGACACTCACTATCAAAAGGTTCTGAAGCCAACATCCCATTCAGAAAAGGAGATAATATGACATTGTGAAAGTCTCACCAATAACATTCTAAAAGTAAGAGGAATATACTGCTATGTAAAGAGAAGATTTGAGAAATGAAGTAAGGGAATTAGGAAAACCAGCACAAAGACAATGGATGTTTTCACTTTGGGTTATTACATACTTTTATAGAAGAAAGTTTCAGGAATCATCACACCAACAAACTGAAACTGACTTTTCTTTTCTGAACTCCGGTGAATTGCTTTTGCTTGTAATGAACTCAAAGCAGGTGCTGCCTAAAGGCCCCCAAGATTCAGTGTGCTGCTTTAAAATCCACTCAAAGGTTTGCATTAGCCATTAGAAGTGCAGACACTTAGAGGATTTGTGTTTGAACAAATATCCCTTTGTTTATTTTAAAAGCTCATCTGTCTAGTAGTTGCCTTTGGCTCCTTATCTCTGAGACCAGATTTGAACACTCCTTTATGTTCACAGCAGCATTATGTCTTCTCTGCTCTTTTTTTATGATTCTTTGTAGAATCTTATCGGTTCTTAGCCATAGAATGAAGATGAACAAAAATGTAGCAATAATTAACTGCAGAACTACCGAAGCAAGACATGTATTCATTGCTACGGTTTCTGAATCAGACTTTCATCTTTCTTAATGATATGTTCTTGTCTGCTGACATGTGATGCAACTAGTTTCACTTATTTTATGTGAATACAGTTGCAGCATACTGCAAGAATACTCTTGATGAGTTACTATTCCTTTTTGCTTGATAATTTCTGTCTTAAAAACAAATCCCATTGAAGAGAGAGCACATACACACTGAACAGTTCACAAGAATCTTATTTGTGAACTTCAGGATTGTCTGTGATGGTATGATATGTAAACATCATCAAAATGGTTCACAAAATTACGGGACATTGGGTTGCTGGAAGAAAATTACTCCTTGTTCAGGAAATCTAAAGCATTATCATTGCCCTTGTGTTTCTGTTAGACAGTCTAAAAGTGAGACTCAAGCTACAGGAATTGCAATCATCTTGGTCCTTGCTAGATCATGGACTTGGGGTATCTTGAATTAAAGTAGAAATTACAAAGGTTGACTGCTCCTTTTGGTATTTTGTAGAAAGCTTCTTTTGTTCTGTCAGTGAAAAATGGCAACAAGCAGATGACATAAGACTAAAGTAGGGAGTTTATCGATTAATGAAGTATTTCAATGTTCAAACTTCAGACCTGATGTTAAACTATTCCTAAATCAAAAGGGAAAGATGTTAACATTTTTAACCTTAAAGCATAGAGTGTTCTGAAGATAAAGCTGAAAAAAATACTTCAAGTCAATATGGTAGCTATTCTGGTAGAGTATATAAAGACATAAAATTAAATAATAATAAAAATCCAACAACATGAAAACTCAGACTCAAATAAATGTTAATATAGCTTTGCTAGAAAGAAGGTAACACCAAGGAGCATTCTTTGAATATCTGTGTCTTCTTTTTTAGGCTAATTTCTATTAGAACTGGTTGGGAAATTTTGCTGTTTGTTTATTTGTTTGCATATTTAATGAAATCTTTTAATACCATAAAAGTATTAGCCTTCAAATTTGAATACAAGCCATGAAAACTCTCATCTTAAACTCTGTATAATAGACCGAACATCCCAATAGGAATGGAATACTCCCACAAACTCAATGGAAGTAATGCCTCCAGTATGCCTGTGTTACAGTTTGAGAAGTAGTGTGAAGATTGTTCCACAGCTGACATTCTGGGAAAGGATTGGGTAAATTGTGTGAATAAGGAGTTTTTACAGAATTCAAAATAAAGCAGGCCAAAAGAGCAGCCTTTAACATGGTTTTACACAGTTTTCTCTGAATTCCCAATAAGAGACAAGTGCTGCAGCAGCAGCTGCTCCTGCTCCCTCTTCCACTCCCCTCACAGTAATTGTACAACCTCTCACAGCTGCCCTGCATCTTGACATGGTACCCACTGTACATCAGTGGTACAGGAGGCACAGTGTGTTTTCAATTTGAGCTGTCAAAAAAGGCAGAAGGGAAGGGGAACTGTGCTGAAAAAAAATCCACAAATTCTGTTTGTGTTTCTTCAGTCAATCTATATAGCTATGAAAATGTTGATAGTGGGGCTAGTCATGCCCATGCATTCAAATCATCAAGCTTCAATAGTGAGCTTCATGAATTAATATTTCTTATAGAGTGACATTATTCTCCATTAATTTTATTTATTACATTTTTATATTTAATATTGTGGCAGATTTGGTTGTCTGCAGCAAGGAATGCAGCCAAGCTGATTTCACTGGCAGAAACAATGCCACTCTCTGCATAACTCTCTTGGTGCAGACAGGAAAGTTACTTTCCCTTTTAATTTTTTACACTCTTTATATGTTCAGGCTAAAGTAGTTTTGGGAATAGGAACCAAAAATCTGTTCTTAAATCTAGATTAATTGGTACTGCAAAATGCAGTCTTGTTTGCCATTGAACTTTAAATCAAAGTGAAATATAGTAGGAGATGTGAACCAGGAGGAGATTTTTTACATAATTATGGCTACAAATTCTGTTTTCTTTTGAAGATGCATCATACATCTTAGTTTTGATATGATTATGTTAAGCAAGAGATTTAGGTATTTACAGACAGGTAAATATATCCTCAGCTGGTAATTTTTTGAATGTGGAATGCTAAAACTCACAAATTCACTAGTTATTTCCTCTTCTTTTTTCTGCCCCACTACTGGGCCTTGAACTACATTCAGAGACCAAGTAAAACCAATAAGAAGGCAGAAGTAAAAGAATAACCCTGTTTCACAGTTTTCTTATCAGTTCATGAGAAGAAATTGTTCTGCAACCGATCCAGAATTGCTATGTGAATAATCTGGCAATTCAGAACAGATTTTGATTATAATTTTAACACATGGAGTAAACCATGACACATTTTTATATTATTTCAAGTAGATGAATCCAAAAAATAAGACTTTTGATTACCCACTCTGTCCTGAGTTCCTTACTCTGATTGGAGTTCCTTTAATATTGCAATGTTTTGCAAAAAGAAAGAAGTAATAATACTAACTTCCTCAACTTCGATTACCATTTTCATACTGAGCTGTTTATAATATTGATGATGATGATACTCACCATTGACATCACATTCCCATTGTTCAGGAACCTTCTTTATGATCTCTTATGTAAGAGAATTGGGGCAGATATGAAGTATCTCCAAAGTAGTCTGATCACAAGGTTTTTGTGACTGAATTGTGATTCTTCTTTGGAGAATTTCTTGTCTCTATGTGTCTAGAAGGAAAGCAAATACTACTACATAATGTGGTTTTTTACAAGTATGTTATCCCTTAGTCTTCCAGAAGGAAATAAATTGTCACACTTGGACCATTAAGGTCAAAGTCTAATTATCTTGTATGGTCCAAGAGAACCACCTCAATGAAATTAATATTCTGAAGCAAGCAATGATGCTCTGTTATCTTTTAATGGTAAATTCACCCACTTCATATGTCAGATGGAAATTAAAATTTCACTAATTCTGTGCTATCCCAACCAGAAAGAGCAAACCTCTGTTTGAGACTTTAGTCTTGTTTTGTGCTCCATCAGGACCTCTTGCTCACAGAGTTGAGTATTTATGTCACACCAAGTTCCATCTACTGATGCAGTAACATCTAGCAACATATGTCTTGCTAAATAGGTGGAGGGGTAAGAGATGAACAAAGAGGCAGCTGATTCATGTAGCTTCAGTTGCATTAAAGATGCTTTATTTTCAGTACCATGGGAGAGTGGGAAAGGGGAATGATACAGCTAGGCCCAGTTGCTCTATTTATTTCCAGTGGGTGCTCTGTAGGTCACAGCTACTGCTGTTGGAAAGAAGTTCTACAGAGTTGGGTGCATGAAAATGTGACAATGGCAGTGGTGTCTGTGGTTGAAAACTTTCATGCATGTTATCAGGATGCAGTTAGAAAGGACAGGTCAGTAAATGCAACACCTTTTTCTTCTCTTTCTCTTACTGTAGGTGGTGAAACATCAAGTAATTTCCTTTATTTCCTTCATGAGTACTCGCTTCGTTAGAAGTGGTAAAACCCAACAGATTGTGACCTTGTGAAATTAGAAATGTGAGAGAAACTTTCAGGGATTGTGGCTGGTAATCTAAGTATAGCAGTGAGGAAAGGATACTTTTCTATTTTTAGAGAGCTGTCTCAACAAGTCAGAATTTTTCAAAGAACCATATTGCTGTCAAGGAAAACATCAATCTTTTTTCACATTCAGGATAGAAATAGGAGAAACATAGACAACTACCAATGTCAGTAGGGCACTTTTCCAGCTTATGGTTTATGGAAGCCACTTCTTCCAAACTGAACAAAATGGGAACTTAAAAATGGCCCTTGCACAGCTTGGGTTTAATGTCTTCAACACTAAGTTGTTGAGGGAGGAATTGATGAGCAGGAGCACTAAATGTGGTATCTTCTCCTCCTTTATACTAGTACCACATTCAAAAATAACTTATCCTTCCTACAAAGTTAAAAGAGAAGTAAAACAAAATGCATGCCATGAGGTAAAACAGAGTTTTTAATTTTGAGTCTTCATTGTGAAGTGTTGGCGAGGGGGGAGGGGAGGGGGAAGGGAGGCTGCAGAGAGAGTGAGAACCAAAAAGTAACGCAACACAGAGTCCTACGCATGAAACCTCTGTCAGGTTACCATTCCAATCAGATCTTAAGATTAGATTTTGAATTATGTAGCAAAAACTACATAAGAGGGAATTCAGAGACATAGCTAGTCCAGAAACACATTGGACATGAAGAAACATGATTTTCTAAGAATTTTCCTGCAAGTGGAACCCTTTAAGATGTGCAATACACTGCAGATACAAACACAAAATGTAGGCACAATGTAACAACAAACTGGACTAATGGAATTAAGATCTTAGTAGCCTCTGATTCTTTATTTAAACAAGTAAAAATCTGGTAAAAAATATAATACAGCTCATTACAATATATTCATAATGCAAAAATGACTAGCCTGTTTATTGAACGCACTGTATCAAGTGTCAAAAAAAGTTAATCAAACAGTTAATGAACTGGACTTTTTTTTAAAGCAGTTTGTGGTTGTTTAACCACTGGGGTGGAAGGGGGTTTTTATTTGGTTTTTTTTTTTTTTTCTGTTTATTTTCTAATCTCAGAGAAAAGAACCTATTTAACCATTTCTTTCTCATTTTAGCTGTTTATTTAATCTTTAATTCATTGTTGGTTTTTTTCTTATAAACATTTTTCTATTTTACAGTTCTCTAAGCACAGTATAAAGCAATCATGCTTTGTAGTTAGTGATTAATATTTTAAGCAGAATTAGTGCAGCTTATTCAAAGAATATCATTCAAAAGACAAGTTTAAAGTGCTAGAGTTCATCACAGGGAAATCAGCAAGGTTTTAAGCAGAAAGCAGTGATATTACTATTATCTGTGGGCTTTGATGAAACCAAGTGAAAAGTAATTTATGGTATTGAAAATACTGAGCATTACTTTTCTCAGTTTCCTGAATCAGTCAGAAAACAGACTATGTCAAAAGTCTCAGTTGCCCTGCCTTACTCAATGTTCCTGCCCCCGGGCTCAAGTGAGGTTCATTGTTGTATCGTATTGTCAGTGGACTGTGCAATCATGTTCCATTGGCCAGGAATTGTACAGTGAAGAGGAACATCTTCTCACTATCACTATATCTCTCTACTTAATTCACACCCTCTTTAAGAAGTAAAGTTTCAAGGAAGGCAACAGAATGGCTGCTTAGTAGGACAGAGCAAGAAATTTCAGATGAGACAAGCAGGGTAAGAGGTAATGCAGATCATTGTTAAGACATCAGCAAAAGAAGCAGCAGATCTAGACACCTACTATTAGCTTCTCTTTTTTTGTAAATAAAAGGCAGCTTAATAGTTTTCTCTCAGCAGCTCGCTCCCTATTCAAGTCCATTACCTTTGAGAAAGCTTTAAGCTGTGGCCTATAGACAGATCTATTAATGAGAGTTCAGAAGCAGCAGTTTCAAGCACAACCAGCTTAAAATATAGGGCAGATGGTTTGCATTAAAAGCAGGTGAACTGACAATTGGGAATTACAATAGAGTTTCATGTGTGTATATCATACAAATTCTGAAGCTGAAGAAAAATCACATACTGTTAAATGATAAATCTTCTATTTTCAACTTTCCACAGTTCTCAATCTATACTAAAGTCTTCTATAGCCTTGTAATGTGATGTCTTTTAAGAAGCATGTCTCTTTTATTAATTCATGACTTTATAGTAGGAAAATTATTGAAAATTTACTTTCAGAATGAATTCCCACAACTTCTCTACTGACACTGAAGAAATACTAGGTTTTTACGGTACATGAAATGAATAGCTACATTGGAAGACACCAAAATCTTACTATCCTCATTTTGTGTAATCATTCTTTTTAACTCATGTAAACAAATTTGGCATTCAAGTTTATTATCACTTGAATTCAATTCATTTAGTTTTATATGTAATGGGGCATATCACTAGTTTTGGTTTATTTCTTAACCACCAACCTGATAACATTACATGGTACCATCCCCTGGGCAGTTAAATGCCTCCCTGCCATCCAATCCCGTCAGATCTTGAATGCTCAGCAGGGTCAGCCCTGGTAAGTACCGGGTGCTGTAGACAGTCCTGAGGACTTCAGTGTCACTGTCCAAGCTCGCTCGGCAGTGGCAAATGGACCTTAGGACTTAAACGGTGGGGCCAGTTCTGCGCATGCTGTGCCTCACCTAAAAAATCCACTGATACATACATGGTCTCCTAACTCTTGTGCCAAAGAAATAATGAAGAATTTTTTCCCTATTTACCTTGTTCCTAGTTTACAACCTATAATAAATTCTTATTTCAAGTATTTCTTCTTATGTTAATTCATATTACTCTTATATTATATGGAAGTCATCATATACATCCAAATGTCTTTGTTGCCTTTACTGAATACTATCAGTTTTACTTAATTACTTTTGAGATAAGTTGTCTTGAATGAATAATAGAATTAAAGAATGACATATAAAAACAGAAAGTCACATAGCTGTTTGTCTTTTACTTGATGAGTAACTCCTGATTCTTACGTCTTTTTTGTTGATGCCAACAATTAAGCATATGCTTTCACAGAACTCTCTAGGATATCTGTAAGATCGCTTTCTGAGGAATATTAATGTCAATATTGCTAAATGAAGTAGAACAGTCCTAGCTTCAAAGAAAAGTAATATAAACACCAGAACATTCACAATGCTTAGAACTCATTCCTTCCCCCTCCCCCCCACCCCCACCCCTTTTTTTTTTTTTTTTTTTTTTCCTTTTCTTTAAAAGGTCCAAAACAAATTTTGGGAATAAGATAACAGTCAGGGTTCAAGTACTTCATCTCATTCCTACAGGTTTTTTTTAGCTGCAACAATATAGATTTCACTGTACAAATGAAGTTTTAAAGTCCATCATTAAGGTAGGAACAGTTAGAAAGTCTTTTCTCTATATATGCATATTTTGAATTCATGGCAATTTCTTCTCATTAGCTCATTTTATCATAGTTTATTTTAGCTTTGATTACTTTGAAAATGTTGTAATATTAGAACTCGTTGTTGTAATAATAAGCTTGTCTTTGCTTTTTTATGCAATTTTACAGATATGATGAACAGGACAATTTTCAGCACAAATCACCAGTAAAGCTTCTTTCTGTCAATAGAGTTGTCCATTCTTTCCCTTTGTTTCCTTTAAAAGAATTACTACTCTATGAGAAGGCAATATATTTTACATCCAGTAATTCTTATAACAGTTTAATTTCCTGAAGTGTCTTATGAGAGTAACTTTGAAAGTCAAAAAATTTTTGAAAATCCGAGCTCATTCTATCAATAATATCAAGCTTATCTGAATACCTAGTGACTCATTCAGAGCACTCTGAAAGACTATTAAAACATAACTTCTTGATGTAAAAATCAGTATAGAATCACAGAATCATAGAATCAATTGGGTTGGAAAATCATCGAGATCATCGAGTCCAACTAATTATTCACATATTTTCTGTTTCTCCATTTATAAACAATTTCTGGTTTACATTATATCATAAAACAGTTTTCCTTGTTTTCCCCATCAGTCCTCACACCTACACTGAAGCCTTCTCTAAAAATTATTTCCTTACCTGCCTTCTACCTAACACCTGAAAAATGAGACAAATTTAGACAATTGTTAACATACCAGTTAACAGTTTGGTAGTTCTATATTTGATTTACTTTAGAACTTTAGTTTGAAATAATTTAGTTCTATACCTTCTATTGATATGCTTTAAAAGTATACTGTAAACACATCAGTGTGTGGTATTTTATTAGATTCTACCCTATAAAGACAGAATGTAGAATAAGAATATTCCTAAATTCATTTGCTGTGAATATTAATAAAAATAATTAATTTTGCATTTCTACTATGTGTTATCTTTCTTTTAATGTTCTATTTTTGAGACGATCATCTGTCAATCCTCTCAGTTCTCCACAAAATCTTCTATATCTCATGTGCTGAAAGAAGTTTTAATGCCTATAGCAAGCTGTTCATTAAATCATTTTTTTTGGTAGTATTATAACTTTACATTTGTTTGACACATTTTATGTTCCATTTATGAAAGACAATTTTCTAGTTTTCTTAGTCTTTCTTTTTCTTTCTCTTTCTTTTGTATTTCTTTTACTTTTCCTTCCTTCCTTCTTTCTTTCCTTCCTTCTTTCCTTCTTTCCATTTAAGGACATTGTTACTAGACTATTTCAAACCTTGCTAGCCTGTCTCTTGCAATTTCTTTATTTTATAAACTTATCTTAATTAGGTTCTACTGTTGTCCTTGTCTGTGCTAACTGAATACATCATGAAGAGGATTCTTTTACTAAGCTGGAGGATTTTCTGAAAATAAATGCTTAAATGCTCTCCAAGCAATAAATAGCATTATACTTCAAGAACATTTTTGAAACATAAAGGAGCATGGATAACAATATACTTTGAACCAAGTGTTTCTGAAATGAAATAGCTTTTAAAAAGGGTCAACAAATAATTTTGAACAATATTGCCTAAAAACATGGGGGAAATGTAGTTAGAAATTAATAATGGGGAAAAAATCTTGGAGTATGGCAGGTAGGAGTGTGCATTTCTTCCAAACAATACATATTAGCTATGCTCTTATGCAAGCAGAAATATCTTGGGAGCTGGAAACCCCATTGTACATCACAAATGTGAAATGCAGTAGCTCATACTTAGATTTCACTACCTTCTCTTTCATAAATCCTTACCATCCTCTTTTGAATAGAGAAGACTGTTAGTCCACATTCTTCCTTTCTGAATTTAGGGACTTTAGGTTTAAACCTGTTTTAAATAAACTTTTCTGATGAAAATTAAAGCATTTAAATTTTACAAAGGTGTCTAGAACAAATGAGACAGACTTTACAGAGACTCCTTACCTAACACATTTTTCCCTACTGTTAGTTGTAGCAATAGATTTTCAATAGCTGGAATAGAAAAAGTATTGTTAGAAAATGACTTGTGAAGAAGATGAAAAATCTAACCCAAATGCCTTAAAAACAGGGGCTTTTGTTGTTGTATAATGTATGCTATAAAATGGATTCCTTGTTATTTTTCTGCAAAGTCACTGTTGTTCTTCTCAAAATTCCCTGAGAAGACCCTTATCTGCTTGCTTAGGAATGCAGCCTCTGCCCTTGTAAAAACTTTATGTAGCTTTCTTATTGGTTCTTATTTACACCTTTCTATTGGTTGTTGTGCTGGTTTAAAGGTAAACCAGCAGGAGGAATGAATCTAACTCACAAGCAGATTACAAGTCAGAATTACAGT
>JAWWEU010000001.1:74967628-74988560 GCA_035583155.1 Acropternis orthonyx
AATCATTTACGTTTAGATTCTACTGAATTTGATTTGCATCTTGAAGCTTCTCAGTAATTTTAGTGCTTGCTCCCTTTATTTAATAATTTTTGGATATCAACACCCTTCTTTTCTCCTTGCTTTTTTCTTTTTTTTTTTTTTTTTTTTCCCTTCACAGTAGCTGTAAGGTGGCAAATAACTAAAGCTTTTGGTTAATTTCATTTCAAATCAACATACTCTTTCTCTGTTTCATTACTAATTCTTCTGGGTATACATTTATTATCTTTTATTCATCACACCTAACTTTCTCACATTTACAACTTTGTAATTGGTCTCCAAGTAATATATGCAGGTAGATTTGAAAATTAGTACTGAAACACAAGAAAGTAATGTATTTAAAAACTGCTGAAAATCTTGTTTCTGTATTCTCAAAGTTTGGTCTCCTTCTGTGCAAACTATTACATAGTTTTTTCATGACAGATTAAGTAGTGCAGAGATTAAATCTCAACGTTTAAGTCAGCCAAGGGAGACGTACCTTTTTAAGCAACATTTCTTGAAAAATAATTAATTTTAAGGAAAATAATTATTTGTGCACATAAAGCCTAATGAATCAAATCTCATTCACATTCTGTTTCCTATAAAGGAAAACCTGTAATGGAAATCTCATTGATTTTTTGGTTTTGACAATAACACAAAATGACAAGTGGTGCTGGTATTTCTTGAGTGTACCTTGGGAGTCATGTGTAGTTTATTTCCATTCCTTTTGCAGTTCATAATTAGTTATTGTCGAATAAATGATCAGGATTCTGGTTTAATTTCTATATGGATCTATTTGCTGAGGTGTACTCTTTACAGAGTCAAAATCAAGCTTCTCATGCACTAGCTGGAATGTTCAGCTTTATTCAGACTCTTCGGGGGGTGAAAAAGAAAGATGTAATTTATTGTAGATGACACACAAATAGAATAATGCTAATTTCTTGTAATTTTAGCCATCTTATAGGTATGCATATTGTATAAACTAGCTATGTAAGCTCTTTCCATGATCAAATGGGAGAGACTAGTACCTCTGAAGGCTTATTTAGGTCATTTTAGCCAATCACCAGAAATATCTGGTAAAAAACCTCTTTGTGATCACTCTGTCTTCAGACACACTTAGATTTACACTTTATTCTCAAATATCTGATGATGTCTGCCAAAGAGAAACTGTCAGGAAGCAAGTCACATTAGGTTTATTGCTATCATTGTATTTAAAAATATTTTAACTAAATCAGTATAAGGAATAAAATTAACTTTTTTTTCTTTTTCCCTGAAAGAACATTATTCTTAATTAAATGTTAAATAAATTATGAACTACCTCTACTCTCTGAACAAAAGGAAAAAAAAAAAAAAAGGAAAAGAAAGAGAAAAAGTGAAACAGAAGACCACAGATTTTTTTTTAACTTATAAATAGTCAGGTAATTCTTCAATAAACAAGAAGATGGAGGTTAAGAAGAAACAACCTGCATTTCTTTATTCCATCATCCAAAGCATTCCATATAGTTTGCCATATCTAGAGAGTATTTATCAACATTCCTTTCAAAGACTACATGGAATAGAATCTCACTAAACAATTTATTGAATTATTTACTAGTCTTCACACTTAGATTTTTCATCCCCCGGTGCCTGTCATGAGTTTTGATATCTCCAATTGAAGTACTTTTTAATTAACCACTTTATGCAAGCAGTTTAAAATAAGTACTGTACTCTCAAATTAATAAATAGTATAGTTTTTCACTTTATGGCCTCTGGGAAGGTCATTACTTCCCCCTGATGCAACTCAGGTTTGGATGTAATCAAATGAATAGCACAATTTTTTTTTCAGTGATTTTACTACACACATTCATCTCATTCCTATCCTTGTATGTAACTTGGCATTTTTCTATATTTGATATTTTTAATTCTCTAAAACCAATAGAAATATTTGCTTTAAAAATCTACCATATTCAAACAAAAAATCCTTCTTTTCTTCACAACTCAAAGCGTTTAGCTTTTTCACCTTGACAAAAATATACAAAAAATTTACCAGGTTTATTTCCATCAGCACCTGGCACTATTGAATTAATGTAGTAGAGAAAACAAAAAACAAAAAACAAACAAAAAACAAAAAACCCCAAACCTAGCTATGAAGAGTTGAGAAATTGAATAAAAACAACTAAATTATTCTCTTGACAATGTAAGGCAGTGAAAATATGAAGTGACAGGCACAGGCCAATATGCTGGTTGCGATATGTGATTTCTTACTGGCAGTACATAATTTCTAAACCTATCAAAGATTCTCCCCAGTTGACTTAAATAGACTAAAGGCTGGGTAAGGATAAAGAATTCTTTTTCTAACCAGCTGGTTTGTATGTTTGTTTTTTAACCTGTTTCACACCATACAAATTAAGACATTACTAACACTTTACCCATTGCAGTCTTTTTTGCCGATGTGGTGGGTTAACACTGATCGGCTCCCAGATCCTTGCATCCAGGCACTGTCTCACTCCTCTTTCTCAACAGGATGGGAGAAGTAGATGAGAAAGTTCCTCAAGTGAGATAAAAGTGGAGAGATCATTTACAATTTACCACCACAGGCAAGACAGACTCAATTTGGGGAAAAAACCCCAAAATTATTTATTAATAATTAAAATAGAGTTGGGTGGTGAGAAACAAAGACAAATAACTAGAACACCTTCCTGCCACCCTCACCCTTTTTTGGCAGATGGGACTTCACTTGTTGATTCCCAAGTCCTCTACCACCTTTCCTCAAGTAACACAAGGAGGATAAGAGGTGTTGAATTATGGTCAGTTTGTAACAGTTCCCCTCTCCCACTCCTTCCTCATCACGCTTTACCCTTTCTGTAGTGTGGGTCCTTCACACAGACTGCAGTCCTTCAGGATAAGCCCACTCCATCATGGATACTCTGCATGGAGTCTGCTTCCTGTCAGAGTTTGCTCCAGAGATGGCCTTTCACGGGTTGCAGTCTGGTTTCTTTCAGTGTGGTCCACTCCATGTGTTGCAGGGAAATACTTGCTCCACTTTGGTCCTCTCCATAGGCTACAGGGGAATACCTAGACATCCTAAAGCCCCTCCTGCCCCTCCTTTTTCTCTCACCTTGGTGTTCACAGGGCTGTTTCTCTGCATTTTATCTTTTCTTTAATACATTTTAGTAGAAATGTATCACCTTGACTGTGGGGCTCAGTCATGTCATGCAGTCGGTCCATTGGAGCCATCTAGAATGAGTTGTGTTCAGCACTAGGCAGCCCCTGGACTCTTCTCAAAAAACCCACCCCCACAGCACTCCCCAGCTACCTAAACCTTACCATGCAATCCAAACCAAATACATCAAAATATTAACAAATACTTTTATATCACACAAGAAAATACTCGCTATATAAACACAGCTCTGTACTAGTATAGTGTTCAGTGCTACCAAATTATGTATTTAGAAAAGCTAATCTTAACTTTCAGTATTGACCATACTCCACAGGGCCTTGCCATAGCCCATGGCCACAACAGACCACTGAAGTGAAACAGAAGAGGACCCAGCATGGCTATTCCCATAAAACTTCTGAAAGAATCTGTTCACTTCTAGTGAAGAGTAAGGAAACCAAGTGATACATGTACAGGTAGTACACACCATTCTGGTATGTATGGAAGAAACATGAGCCTTGAATTGATGAAATTGAAGAGATATTCATAACTTGAAATAGTAGTGCTAAATAAATTCTACTGATGTATTAGACAAAAAAAATAGATTAATAGTTTTTTAAACACTTGGGATTAATTCAGGCACATTTATGAAGAGAACATTATACATTATATGAAATAATTAATAATTTCCTAGTAAAAACATGCAGAGATGTCATTTAATCAGTTAATGTGAAAAATATGCATTTTCTAATTAATACTACTGCTTAGATAGCTAGGTATAAAATCCTAAAAATAACCAAAATTCTTATTTTTTATTTTGTTGTCATATTTCCTGTTGTGTGCTCTCTTCACCTGCATCTATCACACATCACAGATTCTTAATCTTTATAGCACTACAATTTCCTTTATAAATGTAAAATCTTTATCTGAACATAAGTAACAACTTCCCTTTTCAGACCTAGCATTCCAGTCATCTAACAAATACTGTAGGCATTTTTATTCTACTGCTGACCAAAGCATACTTTCTGACATATTCAACTTGCTTTTCAAGTTTGTCTACCTAATAAACATGCAACACATTGACTTATTGCTCTTTTTTAAATATTGGATCTGGCAGCCTTATTTGTTGCATAGTATAATTTCTCAAGAAGGAAAACATGACACAAGTGCTCGCAGTCTGCAACTCAAATTTCATCACTGTTAAGTAACTGCTTTGCCTTCTAGAGGAGAAAAGGGTTGTAATTGGTTTTCTTTCTGAGGTAACAAATAATGTAATTGCAATAAGTGAAGTAGAGTAGGATAAACTGCAAGACCCTATTCCAATGTATTTTGTTCTTACAGACTTTTATGGGAGTTACCAATTCTGTCCAATAAAGGACTGAATTAAATTTCCAGAGTAGTCTCCAAATGTACAGGTATTGGTGTTCCCACTGTGTGAGTCAATCTGAGGTGGGGCTAGTGATCCTAGGGGGCATGGTGTGGGCTTGCTCCCAGACTGCCTTTGATTGACAGCTGCTCTGGGGTCACCCCAGGAGTCTCACAGGGGCTGAGATATGGGACAGGGCATTACCTTGCCTCCATGAGATTCAACCTGTCTATTCCTGTCCTACCTCCTCCCCCCAAACACTTGAGTTGGTCCAAGCCAATAATTAATATAAATAATCCAGTATCTCACAGTAGGCTCTTAAGGTCTTAATTTTCACATGAATGGACAATTTACATTATATTGGCAGTTTAACCCCTTTAGAATATTTTTATGCTCAGAACATACCTTTGGTTTTTCATATATCACCAAATAAAAGTATTCTGCAAGAACAAATAAAAAAGCATAGAGTCCTAGAATCATGGAATCTAGTCCCCTGTCCCCTTGCAATGGTCAGGGACATCTTCAACTAGGTCAGGTTACTTAAAGTCTCATCCAACACGGCCTTGAAAACTTCCAGTGATAGGGCATCCACAACTTCTCTGGGCAACCTCTTCCAGTGTTATAGCACACCCATGATAAAAAATTTCTTCCCTGTATCTAGTCTCAATCTACCCTCTTTCAGTTTCAATCTATTGCCCCTTTTCCTATCACTATAGGCCCTACTAAAAGGTCTTTCCATATCATTCTTGTAAGCCCCCTTTAAGTACCAGAAGGCTGCTCTAAGGTCTTCCTGGAGCCTTCTCTACTCCAGGCTGAACAAGCCAAATTCCCTCAACATTTCCTTCCAGGAGGATGACTAGAGGACAGGCTAGCAAGCTCTGTATAGAGAAGGAGTCTAGTAGATGGAAGCTACCAAAGTAAAGAACTCTACATGTCTCTGATTGTTAATATAAACTGAAGTTTGTACCAGCATAGTTTTCTGTTTTCTTCTCATTTTCAGATAGATCAATAAATAGACAAGTAAATAATAGATAGACATAGTCTATTGTATGTGCAAATCCCGTCTCCATTTTGCTGGCATCTATGTGTTAAGCACTATCAAACAGATTCATAAATTCTTAGCCCTGATTGGTTTGAAGAAAGAGCTTAAAAATTAACTCTAATTGTCAGAAAAGCAAAGACTTGAGCAATATCAGAAAATAATTTTGCGCTCTCTATAGAATGAAATGTGTCGTTTTCAATAGCATATAGTGCTATCATACAAATGCTTGAAAGTGTAAACTTTCTTAGAATCATCGGTGAGAAAAAGAGAAATACCTTCCATTAAAAAGATACTGCAGTTCCAGAACACTGTTGATTATCTCTTTAGATACAAGACATTCTGTCAAAATGTTGTTAATTTCTACTGAAAAGTTTTCAAAGCTCTTAGTGCTTTTATTCATGTTGATGCTCATATTGTCTCCAGTCTTTAGTCAAGGGATTATCTGTTGGTGGATAACAGTGAAAAGAAACACACAAACACCAGCTATAATGGGAATTTTTTTTTTAAGTTGGATCAATTTGGCATGCACAACTGTTATGTCTTTTGGAAGAACTGCAAACATTGATACAGCTAACTCACTCTTTTATAATGGAGAACATTATAGTGCTTACTAAGACAAAATTATCATTTGTATACTGAAACCAAGAATAACTTACAAACTATCAGCAAAATTAGACAATGATAAAATTATAAAAGAAAGATAATTACATCTGGCAAGACATGAAAGGAAATACAGAACTACAAAATGACTCAGGATGACAGCAAACTCTGGAGTTCATATAGGACTGTAGAAAAAGTGTTTAGTGGTAGCTAAATGTTAGTGAATTTAATGATACTGGGAAATAAATTACAGATTTAATTAAAATTTAATTTAATTTAAAAAGGGCACTTAACTTGAAAAACAAGATAATTATTTATCTGAGTCTATTTTTAGAGAGTATTTTACAAAATAATTGGATAAACACAAAGAGAATAACAGGAAAATTGTTCCACATGGTTTTTTTTAGGTTCAGAAACCCTAAAATTAAAGGATCAAGAGATGAAGAAATTCCATCTTGGAAGATGATTATCATAAAGAAGTAATTTTTTTCCATCCACTGGATAGCAACAGGAAAGTCACTTAATATGCAGCACAGAAGATTAATGTCTAAGGACTATATTTCTCCACTTTCACAACTACACAGGTAATTAAAATATTGGGAGAGACTAAGGATTAAAACCTTCTGTAAATTAATAAGTTAATGTTTCTATTATCCTATTGAAACAAATTATATGGATTAGGATAAAGAAATTCTTTATTGGCTGTTTATAAATGCAAGCACTTGTTGTTAAATACATTTCCCTGAACTTCAGCTGTGTAGCAGCTAATACTTTAAGATTTGGAGAATTGTGTAAGATTTCTTTTAAGTGGAAAAAAGAATCTGTACTAAAATGGGCTAAATCAGTTTCTGGAGTGAAGTTTTTGTCTCCATTATCTAAAGATAACTGCTTCTCTTAATGTTTTTTGGTGTCTGTTTTAATTGTATTATTTGTTTCTGTGCAAATTAATAGTTCTGCAAGATATTGCTCAACAAGCAAGAAAATATGTTAAATATTGGAAATAAAAATCCAGTGGGTATATGTTTTATTGCAAATGTTGTTTGGGAGAATTTTTTTAAATTTGTTTGGGTGGTGTTTTTTATTTATTTTGGCTATAACATCTGCAGGCAAAATTGTTCTTGGATAGAAGAAAAGGATCTGGTATTATTTTTAGATGCATATAGGCCTAGATAGGAAACAATGTGATGCATATGGAAATTTAGAGACAGCAGGAATGCATTGAACCATAAATATGTACAGGTATATTCACTTTTTGTCACTTGAGGAAAGACCTACATAAATGTGACATAATTCAGGTTACTTTTTTAAAAGTTTCTCAGATGACAGCTATAAGTTAGTTATTCATGAGTGACTGAGTAAGCCAGACTGTTGTTGTTCATGCCTTAAATTGCAGGAATGCTGCACTTGTACATTATTTTAGTGCCAGATGAAAGGACCTACCTAGATCCTTTAGTAAGTAACTTGTAGTTGCTCACCTGGTAAGGTAGGTTGTTTACCTACATAGTAACTTGATATATCACGAACATATCACGCTGACTTAACAGGGCTATAATATTTCTCTAAACTTTGATTAATCTACAAAAAGGTCAGAGATATTTTAAAACCAACATACTGTAATATTAAGGGAATGTTATCCTCTTTCTGCAGTTTTATTCTATATTCTATATTCTATATAAATAATTTAAACACTTGAAAAAAGTGGACTGAAACATTGAAAGCAACTAAATTTAAATTTGTGATGTCATCAACCTAAACTCAATTGCCACTTAAGCAAAGAAATGGGAAAGGTTCAGATGTGTAATCAGCTTCTTGCTCTTAGAGTACTAAGGCACTTCTATTAAATATTGAGACATGCTTTCAGTGCAGAAACAAGGTGTATCTGCCTTAGTACCTATGCCATGAGCACGTGTTCCAGACTGTGCTCATGATTGCTCTTATTCTATTTCCATTGAGTTTGCAATCTCTGTTTATATTCAGTAATAGAGACTGAACATGGAACACTCTTCCGGTGTGGACTTCGTTGTTAAGAATAAAAAAGGATGTGAATGCACTCTGACAACAATAAATTTAATTCTGTTTTCCTATTACCTGGGTCAGTGCTTTAATATATTATATTATTAAACATATCTGCTACTGCCTTTTGCCAGCAAGTCCAGAGAGTTCATTGTGTATATCCAAAAGTGGTGGTGAATGTTGTTGCATCCAGTTGGTGGCCGGTCACTAGTGGTGTCCTCCAGTGATCAATGTTGGGCCCAGTTCCGTTTGATATCTTTATTGATGGTCTGGATGAGGGGATGGAGTATATCATTAGCAAATTTGCAGATGACACCAAGCTCAGGGAAATGTCGATCTGCTTGAGGGTAGCAGGGCTCTGCAGAGGGACCTGGACAGGCTGGGTTGATGGGCTGAATCTAGCAGGATGGGGTTTGACAAGACCAAGTGTCAGGTACTACACTTTGGCCACAGCAATCCCCTGTTGCACTACATGCTGGGGTCAGAGTGGCTGGACAGCAGCCAGGTAGAAAGGGACTTAGGGATTCTGACTGACAGCAGGCTGAACATGAGCCAGCAGTGTGTGCCCAGGTGGCCAAGAAGGCCAATGGCATCCTGGCCCATATCAGGAATAGTGTGGCCAGCAGGACCAGGGAATGATTCTTCCACTGTACTTGGCACTGGTGAGGCCACACCTTGAGTACTGTGTCCAGTTCTGGGCCCCTCAATTTAGGAAGGATGTTGAGGTGCTGGAGTATGTCCAGAGAAGGCCAACAAGTCTGGTCTTGAGCACAAGTCCTGCGCAGAGCAGCTGAGGTAGCTGGGGTTGTTTAGCCTGGAGAAGAGGAGGCTCAGGGGAGAGCTGATCACTCTACAACTGCCTGAAATGAGATTGTAGCCAGGTAGGGGTTGACCTCTTCTCCCAGTCATCTAGCAGTAGGACAAGAGGATACAGTCTTAAACTGTGCCGGGGGAGGTTTAGGCTGGACATTAGGAAGAAGTTCTTCACAAAAAGAGTGATTGGGTACTGGAATGCCCTGCCCAGGGAAGTGGGAAATCACCATTCCTGAAGGTGTTTAAGAAAAGACTGGATGTGGCATTTAGTGACATAGTCTAGTTGACATGGTGGTGTTTGGTCATAGGTTGAACTCAATGATCTCAGAGGTCTTTTCCAACCTAGTTGATTCTGAGAAACTCTTTGCAAAATCCTGGGTTCAATAAATAGTCATGGGTTTTGAATCACAGCTTCAGAGACTTTCATCTTTTAGGGTTGTGTAACAAAGCTGATAGATTTCAGCCACTTCTTTTCTAAAGGATGAATAATGTATGAAAACATAAAATATCTTATACAGTTAAAAGCAGAAGAATGGCAAGGAGATAGACAATGGAGGTCAATACAGTGATAAATTCTTTATAATGAAACCCTTAATGTTTTGTTAAGATCACTATTTTGCTTTGGAGCATATGGTTACTTATGTTGCCCTTGGCTGGATTTTCCCAAAGCCTATTGTGTCTCATATACTCTCTCATAAGCAGCCATGCACTTCTCATGTGATAGCTCACAAAGTTATTCATGTAGTCACCACACTTAGTGCTCCAGAATTATCTCACAAAAAATAGCTTTAAAACCTCATGCTCACTGTTCTCCACCATGGGCTCTTGTGTTGTGTGGCAGGAATCTCCTCACTTGCTGCTTATTTTGCCTGCAAAACTACTGAGGAACTCCCCCTGGGATGCTGATGTAGTAAATGCCTTTTGACCATTGCTGCATACATTATGCTTGTGTATCCAACAGGCATCACATCTCGCAGATGAAGTCTTGATCATGTGTTTAATGAAGACTTTGGAAACTCATTAAATTTACCATTAAATATATAGCTTTTGCTTGAGCTACAGCACCTATCTCAGACAAAAATTCTCCGAACTTAAACTTCAAGTAATGGATAAACTATCATTCTTTCTTTTTTGGTTGTTTTTTGTTTGAGTGGTTTTTTGTTTTTTTTTTTGTTTTTTTTTTTTGTTTGTTTTTGTTTTTTGTTTGTTTGTTTGTTTGTTTTTGTTGTTGTTGTTTTGTTTTTTGGTTGGTTGGTTTGTTTGTTTTGGCTTTACTTTTTGTGATTTTTGAGTATACATAACAGTGTTCTGGTTTGATAGAAAGTTAAGGCACATTGTTCAGCAAAACAATAAGCATAATAATTTGCAGTAAGTAAATCTGCATGAATCCTTACTTGGTAACACTCATCTGTCATTATTGTAAATAAAATGAATGTGTGGTGATTTTGATGTTTGTTTTTTTCCCCTACATTTATATGAACATTTAAACTATATGAAATTTGGTTTTATTTTTTCCATATATGTATGAAAAAAAAAGCCACAAGCTTGAAGATTATGACTTTTAACAGTGGCCTTTTCAAGTACTCAGGTGATATTTAATATATTTAAGTAATCAATAATAGTTTATAAAGCATTCTGGGATCACCTACTTCTCCAAATCCTGTTCTTAAAAATTCATGATCTTATTAATCTATCCTGGATAAAGTCTTAACATTGTAGAGGATAGACAGAAAATAATTGCACTTCATTTCACCTGTTTTTCTGCCTGTGTGTTACCACGTGTACACAAGTTTTATCTTCAACAAACATATCATAATGACAGATTTATTTTCTTAATAATAAAGCATCAGTTACACATATATTTATAAATATGTTGCACTTCAAACAAGCTAAATGAAAATCAACATTTTCATTCCTTGCAAAAAGTTTGGGGTCTTTTGTTCCAAACTGGAGTAAAATTTGATGTGCATGTTTTCCTATTTTTGTGTAGTACAAATTGGCTCATTCAGAGAATACAGTATATTATGGTAATTTTTACAATGAACTTAATGTTTCAAGTGGTTCAAATTAGTCTGTATCTGTTTCCTTTATAGTCAGTAAAAATCTAAACTGCATTTTTGCATTCAGAAATGTTGTAGTTCTCATCTTATAGACTATTTCTTTTGAGGAGAAGGCCTGTTGTCCAAGCACCTGTGGCTGATATACAGTGCATATGGACTGCAAGAGTGCAAACAGGGAAAGTAGTCGAGCAGCACTGTTAGATCTTGGAGTCTTATGAAAAACAATTTCCATGGGTATATGTTAAAAAGAGAGAAGAAATGGGGCAGAGAGGCATAGAAGTAAACCTCATGTTGAAATTATTTGAAATATGTTTGGTCTACTAAGAAAAGCTTAAATATTACATTACATGTTAAATTATTGCCAATTATACTATTTATTTTACTTGAGTAATTTGTAAACTTTTAACAAAATAATGAAATAAAACCAAACCCAAGTAAACTTAGAAGCTATACTTTCAGTCAAAAAAAATTGCCCTGGTGGCTCTAAATTAGATTACCATTTACTTTAGATGTGGACTTCTGTTGTGTACACTTTTTTTAAGTTTGAAAAGCATGCTGTTGTATACCTATTTTTCACCACTGAAGCAGAAAAGAAAATAGACGTTTCATACAATCAAAAAACCCATAGAAAACACATTCTTTAACATGCCTTTTCTTCCTTCTGCAACAGAATTGCAGGCATACCTATGGCAGATTAGAGAAAAGCAGAAAAGGTGTTAATGTAGTCCATAATTCTTTGCCACAATCAAAGTACTTCTTTCTTTCATGAACAATTGATAGCCCTTTTCACAGTAGACTATGATTTTACAGAGGCAATTATAGAGCCACAGGGAGTTACTGGGACTGAAAAGAAAATATTCACACATAAACCCTAAAATACATCTAATTACCAAAAATTGCCAGTCAGAAATTTGAGGTGTCATTACCATTTGTTATATAGAGAGTTGTAAAATTCTAAGTTTACAAAGATGGGGGGGGGAGGGGGGGTTAGTCAAATTAATTGCTCACCACGTTAATAGAATGACTTCTGATTTCCTGAATAAGGAATTCAGAAAACGGCTTTTATGCTAAATACTTGTTTATTTTCAGACTAAATAGCTTTCATATGTAAATGCAATTCCAAAAAGTGCAAAACAGCTACCTGCACCACCATTCTGCATATTTATGGTGAAATTGTAAAAGAACATACCATAGTGGTATTATATTTGTATAGCACAATTTTAAAGTTTCTATTTGCAATTTAAATCATCTTTACTGGAATGTTACAATTGCTTAAACTTAGTTCCTCTTTGATATAATAGTGAATAAAGATTCATCTTTGCTAGATGCTTTATGTTAATGTTTGTTTCTAGTTCAAAGGAGAAAGGCCTGAAATACTTTTCTTGAAAAGGTTTTAAATAGGAGCTGCCAACCTACTTCTTGACATCAACTGTCAGTTTTATTTTGTTATTTGACCTACCTCAAGAACTCGTAGAGGCAGACACAGGGAACTGACAGACTATTCCCTAATATTCTGTAAATTCTGCATGTCTCTTCAGTGGAAATGAAGTCTACAGTGTATGAAGTGATAAAGCCATCTTCCAGGCAAAAACAAATAAGGTTTAACTTTGTCAGAAAAAATACAGGTGCCTCTAATGTGAACATACAACAAGAAAATAGTTATACTTTCAGGAAGTTAAATTTCCACTTAGCTGTCTCTGTTTACCTTCTTTAGGCATGGTTTCATATAGAGCTGAACTATCTTAAAATCAAAAGGTGTAATAATAAGCTGGATTTTATTTTAATTAACCACTGAATTTACTAATGTGTCTTTTATGAATTATTATGAATATGAATATTATGAATAATTAATATACATTGTATATTACATTTTAATAGGAATTCCATAAACATCCCAGAAAAATATTTAGAAGTATATTTTGAACAAAATTCTAGTCAGTGTAAGACTGGAAGTTCAACACTGAAAAGAAAACAAACTTTTAGTTGAATTTGGGAAAACAGACCTCTGATTTGAATCTTACTGCTGTTTTTGTTTGATTCAAGTTTAATTAAATTTGCACTATTGGCATCTGACTCAGATATTGTCTTTAGTGTATTCATATACCGAGAGATAAGTGCATCCATCTTGCTTGGAAGCATAGAAACTTGGAAGTGTTTATTAGCACAGACTAGATTCCTAGGCTGCTTTTAGATTATCAGGCTGCTGCTGCAAACAGACTAATTCCAATAATGTACTGGCTAAAAGAAACTGAACACAATGCAAACACTCAGATAAGTCCATGTGAGAATAACACTTAGATTAAATTCAGAAAAGTCAGGAAAACTGCAGGAGAAAACTGTTTCAATAGGAGTAGAAATGTTGAAACACCTGTAGGATAAGACATGCCTTCCATTTACTGTAATGAAAATAATCAACATAAAACACTTGAGATACACATTATTGAATTTTTCTTTTCTGACTTTGACACCAGTTCTGAAACAAATCATGATTCTGTCTTCAATGCTATAAAAGAATTAAAATAAAAAAAAAACAAAAGGAAGGGAAAAAAACCCAACAAGCAAGTCTAAAACAAACACCACCACCACCCCCAACCCCACCCCCCCCAACTCGTCTGATTCTAACTGTGCTGTAATTAAGTGTCAGGTTCACTTCTGTTACACCTGCACAGTTCTCTGGTCTGAAAACAACAGTAAGCTTTGTGTACTGATTTCTCAAATCTTCAGTGGAAGAAGGAAGAATATGTTGCACAACAGCCTACTTGACCAAATACGGGCTGGCCTGATGACAAATGGAATCATGGATTGTGAGAAGGATCATAGTACTATTTTCTCCCACTCTTTGATTTCTTAATTGCTTTCCTTTCTCTTCCCTTCACCCTCCCCTCCTCAGACCAATTGTTGACAACTGGAATAAGGATGAGGTTCATTTCACATATCTTAAGTCATTTAAAACCTGGGGTTCTAGTAAAAGTCATTCTATCATTCCCTGTGATCATTGAAAAAATGGTGGTACCTCTGCGTGTGAGTCATTGTACCTTTCCAGATGCTTACCTTCACACCATATGAATCACCTTCCTGAGCTAAAGGACCACACACTGGATTTTTAGTTAAGAAAACTCAATCAGTCAGATTCTTTACTTGCAACTCCAAATGTGCAATTCCTGTTAATGTTTTGCTAATAAATTCATTTACTTAAATTTGTTTCTAACATACTAACAATTTAAAAGACAAATTTTTTAAAATCTTTTTTAATTTTTTTTTTTTGAGGATTTGGTTGTACTACATCAGATACTGTTTCTCTATAGCTGTGTAAATGCAGCACATACTGAAACCTTTTTTTTCCTTTTGCAGCTACTGAATGGTACACCTATGAGAGCAAAATGTGGTACAGAGCTGATCAAACATGATATATCGGACCAAATCCTTCTCTGACTCCTCTAGATGTATTCGATCAGGCCCTTAGGCAAAGGTTTAACTTGTTTCAATTACTCTTAAATAAAGAAGCGTCTAACTGTATTCATACCTTACAGGTACCTTGCATGCCCATCATCACCATAAATGATATTTTTTATTAAAGCATAACACATATTAATAGTTTTAATAGTTTGCTGGTAGAAAAGGACTGTTGCAAGCTACACTTTATAGCAAGCAGAAGAGTCAGGTAAGAAAAAAAAAGATAAAAATTATTGTCAATGATAATATTTATTATGACCTGGAACTATTGGATGTAATGATCTAGATGTCCCTGCTCATTGTAGGAGTATTAAACGAGGTGACCTTTAAAGAGCCCTTCCAACCCAAACTATTCCATGATTCTATGACTCTGTGGCTCAGGAACTCACCTGGTTAGATCTCGGGCTTCCTGGGTATTGAGATAAGCATATGCTTACACAACATCCAACAATCATAAAGTTAAGTAGGAACCATGATATTGCAAATCTGTTTCAGGCAAGATATTTCTCTGACATAATTAACATTTTAGAATTCATACACTTGAGTGTCAGTTGTTAAGGAATCTTCCCAGTCTGACCATTCACGAGACTTTCTGGCAGACACACTCCCGACACCATAGACTTTCACTGCTGGGACCACAGCCTCTTCACAGCAGGCAGTTCCAGTGACCTGACAAGATGCCCAGCTTGGCTCCCTACACACCCCACATCATGCGGGAGTGGAAGGTTTAGACAAAGTTTAGTAGAGAAGCCCTCTTGTTGAGCTTCAAGAGACCCCCTTGCTTTCTAAACTTCTCAGAGAGGAGCAGAGGTGCAGCTGGATCCAATTGTAGCCTCAGATTCTGACAACAGTTTAAATTTAAGGAATTATCAAGGTGTGATGAAATCACTTTGACTCACAGGTTTTAATAATGACAAATCAGATCCATTTAGATGAATGAATTATTTATTGTGACAAAGCAGCAGACAAATGAACAGACAGACAAGTGGACAGATGAAGGCTCTTAATCAGAATTATTTACTACATACTATAAAAGCTAAAACCTACTAGTAGAGTATACTGTAGCATAAAATAGTATAGTGCACTGTATCAAAGTAAGTATATGAAAACAATTGTATCAAAGCTAGCAAAAAAAAGATAAACAATTATTACACAGAGATTGATGTAATTTATGACACCAGGATCATGGGCAGATCTCTCACTTAATTCCTGGAAAGTAAGCATGAAGAGGCACCACTGCTTCAATGGGAAGAAGCTCCACACTCTTCAAGAAAGTATATAGAAGAAGCTGCCATATGAAAGTTTTACTGGGCTTTTATAAAGTGATTAGTTGCCAAACAAATATCTCCAGGTCAGCCAGCAGCTTATCTGTCAAATCTTACTTCTAAAAGCAGGATGTGTGTTTGAAGTTTAGTGAATCAGGCTGGTTTAAGCATATTTCAGCACTAAAAACAGTAACATGGCACTACCTGTAGCTCACCACAGATAACTTGCATTGTTTATATTCTCTGACTGGATTTTAAGCCAAACAGTTAAGGGTTATCAGGGCAGGGCACCCTGCCACACCCACTCACAGTCAGACAAGGTTTCCCATAGCAGAGTCTCAGATGGTTTATTCCATAAACCAATTTATTCACAGAAACAGCTCAGGCTGGTGCCTCTGAGGAGGGACAGCCAACAAAGGAACCCCTGGGGTTTTATACCTTCACTGTCCACCCCCCCACAAGTCTCACTCTTCCTCCTGAGTCCTTCATCCCTGCTGTCTCTGAGTGTCCATGACCTGGCTGGGGACAGCCCCCTTCATGGCATGTATTATTCCGAAGCCTGGCAGTTCTCAGCCTCGTCTCAGGCTCCCATACATAGCTCAACCGTTATTTTAATCTGCAGCTTGCAAACCAAGCCACCTGCACCATATCTGTTCCTCAATACAGTTATGCCAAAAGTAACATCAAAATTTATTTGAATGTATTTTTATAGCAAGCTCCAGAAAAGACTGATTCCTGTTTAATTTATCCTGATTATAAAGAACTTGCACTACAACATTCTGCATGCATACAGTAGCTCATCCAGTAACATACTGTAAATTATAAAAATACAGATCGCCAGTTAGTATTGCATTCTGGAGTAAAACAAGAAGTCAGATAAGAACTGTTTTGATTAGATTTTTGATATAATGTTATCTTTATTGCAAAATTTCATCTTGAAATTCTTTTAAAGATATACAATAATGTATACCTGTGATTATGACAGATATTATAAACAAGCAAGAAAAAGATATAATAGCTGGACACAAATTTAAATGACTCTCCTCCCTCTTTAACTACATAGATTTTATTTTTGTCATATCTTTCAGTCCATGTAGTACTGTCTTCATCTCAAATCTTGTGTCATTCACCAGTTTTCATTTAACAGTTCTGATGAGACAGCTCAAATAATTAATTCCATTTTAACAGTTATTCAAATAGTCTTTTAATTAATGCAGTCCCACTTTTATTAATAAAACATAAAAAAACCATTTGAAGGCTCTAATGTAATTTCAAAAGTAATGATTCTAAAATTCTACTTTAATTACCAGATGTTTTTGATTATCTTTTAATATGTGTCCTGGACAGATTTTATTCATGAAGGAGTATAAAAGGGCTCAGACAAGATGATTTCAGTACTCTCTTTTTCATACATTCAGATACATATACACATTCATATTTTAGAAAATGAAATGTCATACTTCTTGTCAGCGACAGCTAGATTAGATATCAGCTAAAATGTTATGCAAATAAGTTTAAAATCTACACTGAGCCAGTGGCCAAAGAATACAGAACAATTTTGCCTGTACAACAGTACTATCTGATTTACATCTGCAGATAACAATGCTTAGACAGTAGGGCAGCACCTGGGGAATTCATGTGGGAAAAAGAGGTCTTTTGGACATGCTCTTTTTCTGTGAAAATTGTCAATGGGGTGTTTACTGAGGGCCTAAAAAGAGCAGATATGGTTTAGAAGCTCTGATTCTATTCTTCACATAGCAATAGTTCTTTAAGTTTTGGTTGGACCATATTTGTTGATCTGGGTGTGAAGTAAGATACATGCAGGTACCCTCAAAGATGTCAAGGCAGTGGAAAGAATCAAAAAAAGGTTTATTCCAAAGTCAAGAACACTAAAAACTTGCCAAGGAAACTTACATCACCTGCAAAAGTTTTGGGCCTGGGGAAAGACACACCTCCTTCTCTTCTTCGGGTGGGCCTTATTGTTCCTGGCTCTCCTTGGCTCCCCTGCCCTCACCTGCTGTGGAGGCCTGCAGCCTCTGCTTTCTCTCCTCATACCAGAAAAAAAGAGAGCCTTCAACTTTCTCTGGAATTTAGAAGGGAAAGGAAAAGAAAACCCACCTAACCACCCTTGCAAAAGGCACTTTCCAGGCAGGGAAGGCTTCCTAGGAAACACCTGTCTCATTGAAGTGAAATTTTCCAACAAAAATTATATTTATCCTTATATGGAGCTGTGTAAATACTCTCTTACCAGTGTTCTAAACAGGCCAAGGTCTCCCCTCCAGAAATCCCAGGCAGCAGTTGATCCGACTCCTTACTTTTTCTAAAACAGAAAATAGTCACTTCATGATTGCTTTGCCCAAGACGGTTTTCAGTGATGACATCACCCACAAGTTCTTCTCTGTTCACAAACAATAGGTCCAGTGGGGGGCTTTCCCCAGTCCCTCAGCCTCTTTAGTCTCTCCTATTGTTCACAGTCTTGCATGTGCTATGGTTGTCTAGATGTTCCCTTCAGGATTTCCAGAATAATAGTGTGAGGAAAAGGAGGCATAAATAGGATTTTTTTTTTCTAAATACATTTGTTTTACAAAAACCAAAAACTACCAACATATTTGCAGACTCTGAGTTCTAGAATTTTCTGATGCCTGAAAAAAAGTGTATCCTAGCCTCCTTACAGTAGACTTGAGGGAATGTTAGTGAAATTAAGCTCTTCCAGACAAAAGCAGATTTCTTGAAAAACAGAAAGCTTAAATTTTGCAGTCAGTGCATACAAGACTAAATGCATTCCATCTGTTTTCCAACCTGTCTTCACTGTGTGCAGTCCATTGTCTTTGCAGGACAGGTAGTTTTGCTACTTTCTATGACAAATAGAAAGAGACATTGTGTGTTTCATCTGGTTAACTAATGACAGATCCCATTTATGAAGTACCAGACAAAAATATAACCTTAAAATCCTAATTCCAACCTTGTGTTGTCTTTAATTTTACACATTTTCACCCCCAAGTCCTGCCCAGAGTACCACTGCTTGATTAAACCATTTAAAAAAAATGTCCTCATAAGTAAAGCTACATGAAGGACAGACAAATTTTAGTTTGTTTTCAATGTATTTTCTTGTTCAAATGGTAGAGAGTAAAAACAATAAAATAACAAGTTAAACATTTAATTTTTTTTAATTTTGTATTTAGTTTTTCCAAAAACACTAAAAAGAGTTTTCCAAAGTTATCAATATATTTTAAAATGTCATCAGAAGTGATAATTAGGATGATTGATATGATGCTATTATGGTAATTCATATATATTAATTCTTTATATGTTATTATGATAATTCATTTATCTTAATCTAGGTATTTCACTTTATTTCGTTATTCACTTTTGGAACAGGTATTTTGTGTGCATTTACAACACAAATATAAGTATATGATTTACTGGACAGCTCAATCATACAAAATTCCACTCATTTTGTAAAATGCTTTCTAAAACTTTGTGATTACCACAAAAAAAACTTCTGGTATCTATCAGGTGTCCAATACTTGCACACAACTGTGACTTGCAGAAATTTGCAATTCTCCCAAGTTTGGACATCCTACAACCAAAACAACAAAAGACTTCAGAATAAACTTTCTCTAAAATCCTGTCTGTCTCTTTGTGGTATTCAAACTTCCAGATTCTCTGCAAAGTAATCTGAAAAAAAATAAAAGAATCTGCTTTTTGAGAAATTAGAAAAATCTGAAAAAAAAATTCATACTGTCTTTTTCTTTGTAGTAACTGAACTAGGATAGATTTAATTAAACAAATTTGAAATAAACAGCAAAATGATAAAAGGCACAGTGAACCTAAGATATAGTGGTCCTGTGAAAAAATGGAAGTGAAAAGCAGTTTTCCTGTCACAATGCCTAAAATTTAAAAGGAAATTTCCACATGCTGTGTCTAGTTCTGCCTATGATGAAGACATAACATTTTCTTTTTTAAAAAAAATCCATGACTTGATTATAATAGTATACTATTTCACAGTGTTGTGATACTTCTATTGGTCATCCAATCATAGTTTTTTATGGTATTAAAATCTAGATATTTAAGACTATTGCACACTGTTGCCCATATAAAATAATGAAACTGGGTATTATTTATTATGCATATTGACTCCTAAGGTAATGAATAAAAGATGAATTAAGCTTTCTGTTAATAAAAAAATTACTATTCCAATTATAGAAAAAATATTGTTTATACCTGTAACTCCATAAGATTTAATATGCAGTCCAGTATTAAGTCAGTTCACTGTAAATTGTTGAGGTGAAATAAGCATAAGAGTAAATATCTTTAAGACAACAGCACATAAAAATAAAAAAGACTAATTTCAAAATAAATTACACTGTAATCCCTCTGTGAGTAAAAGTCAGGTCTAGGAAGCTAAATCTCTGTATCTACTGCATAAAAGTTAATTTGCAATAACTCTATGAGACAATATGCTGGACATTCAAGGAAATTAAGATTATGTTAATTTAAAGTTATCAAGAGAAACTTCCATAATCAGAAATTATTTGATTGTTACTTAGCACTTCAAGAATTTATTTCCTAATGCTTGTTAGAAACATACAATCCCTGATATTCATTGGAGAGTTACATCTTTTCCTACATATTATATTGAGACATACTGTGGAATTGAGCCATGAACTTTCTCATTGACAACAAAATGAAATCAGCCAGCTCATTATACTGATCTGTTTATTAGAAATAAATCAACTCTGTGACTGAGCAAAAAGGAGGAATGGAAGTAGAAATTCAAGGCAAGTCGTAAAAAAGAGAGCATAAAAATTTGAGCATATCCTTGGAGTCTGTTGACTAGTAACTATATCATGGGAAGCATAATTGGACATAAACTTTTTTTATTATATGTTAAAATGTGTGAATAGATTGATCATTTATCATTGTGTCCTTTTTCTTGAATGAGGGCATAAAGAACACAAGCTGAAGCTGAAGCTGTGTGGGATGCCTTATAGATATGTGACATGCATATACATAGATGAAATGTTTTCAGAGATGAAAACTCCATAAGAGTCTGGCGCAATAAACACCTTAAGAAAACTACAATGATCAATGTCTACAGAGCCATTATACTGTCCACTCTTCTTTATGGGTCTGAATCATGGGTCATCTACTGCCACCACCTGCGGC
>JAWWEU010000001.1:74990893-75051466 GCA_035583155.1 Acropternis orthonyx
GGCATTGGAATGGCCTGCCCAGAGAGGTGGTGGATTCACCATCCCTGGAGGTTTTTAAACTGAGATTGGACGTGGCAATGAGTGCCATGATCTAGTAAACAGATGGGAGTTGGACCAAGTGTTGGACTCGATGATCTTGGGGGTCTTTTCCAACCCAATTGATTCTATGATTCTAAAGAAGGTGGAACCAGCTTCTTTCAGGTGGTGAACAGTGACAGGGCCAGAGGCAATGGGCACAAAACTGAAACATAGAATGTTCCCTCTAAACATCAGGAAACACTTCTTTCCTACAAGAGTGACTGAGCACAGGAACAGTTTACCCCAGGAGGACGTGTAGTCTCCATCCTTGGTAACTTGCCCAAGGTGGCCCTGCTTGAACAGGGGAGTTGAACCAGATGACCTGCAGAGTTCCCTCCGAGCCTTGACCATTCTGTGATTCTGAGAACTCACACACAGTGAAAGTAGGTTGACGCTTTATTGATGTACTTCTTTAACTCTCATGTTTTGATTTCCAGAACTGTGGAAGATTTTACATATTACAAGGGGAATGGGGAAGGGGAAGCAGAAAGGGAAGGGGAAAGGGAAGAGGAAGAGAAGGGCAGGGTAGAGAAAATCATCCTCATGTAGTAAAATGAATCTTAGAAATAGATGTTTTGTATTATTATGGCACTGAAAATTTAAATAAGCATAGAACAAATTTTTATTTTCCTGTCCTAATTTTAAAGAATTGTAACTTCTCATTAGTTGTTGACTGGCAGGAACTTTTTAGAAGTATTCATCTCTACATTTTTATATATATGTTTATGTATATATATGTACATACATGTATGCAAATTTACCTACACAAATACTTTTAAAGAAAACCCTGTTTTCTAAAGATATTCGAAGAACAAAAGCCTCAGTTTTTAAAATATCCTAATATTCCGTGGATGATAGGTTAAATCTGAAGACTCTTGGTCTCTGAATCTGAAAGAACAATTTGCATCTTCCATATCAATCAGAATCTTTGGAGAACCCTTAGTCCAGCTGGCATAACTTCACCTTAACAGTACTTGGGTGCTCTGATGCTGCCTAGGTAGGATGTTATGTAAATGTTTATCAGAGCCCTAAGTACTATGTAAGATTTACTGTATACTCAGACATTAGGAGATACCACAAATCTCTTAGATCTTTTGAAGAACTAATTTGTTAGCTGTATGCAAGTATAGATTTAGTCATCTTTAAATCCTTGATTTTTATTACTTCAACTGAGAAAAATTGGGCAAGTTTGCAGCCCATATTTGCATGAAATTTTTGTATTTAAAGAATGAAGGAAAGAAACAACCTTGACAGTCTTTATCTTATATTCACCACAAATAGTTTAATCTTTGGGAGAATAGCATCAACCCTGAAATAGAGGATGTTTCAAGAGAAAAAAACCAAACACGTTCTGCAGCATAGCCAAGGGAAAGATCTATTTCTTGCAAAACTAGAATTCACTGGAAGAAAGAGGGTAAGATCAGGGAACGCTGGGAAGCAATAAACACATATGGAGCCTGATCTGCAGGCCATATGAAGTCCTCAGGCTCACCTTTATCTTGGAGTCTCCCCTTTCAGGCCACTGTGTTTTCTAGTGGGTTTCTTCTTCATTAGTCTTCCTTACCCTCTTGAAGATACCTTTTATTCTTCATTTTACTGCATAGTAGGCCCTCTTTTTCAAGGAGGAAAGAATAGAAGCTCTGCCTGCTGAGTGTCCAAGAACCTGGGCTTCCAGGTTCTTTCCAGGGACTCTCTGAATGGCTACACTGCATGCAAGCGTGCAAAACTGGATGTTGCCAGTGCCTTATAAATGAATAGTAATAGGCAACATCCTTGCTGTCTTTGTATTATATAAAGTACAAAATATATGTTTTCCCAAAAATGCAATTAACTTAATGAGAAGATCTTGATGATATTTTTAAGATAACAGTAATATTGTTAATTCTCTGAGTGTGAGACACACCCTTGCATTAATTAAGTGATAAAGATAAGCACTAATTGACCCATTCTTTTCAAACATGAACCTCAGAAGTCACAATCAAGACTGTTGGATTGTTACCTTTAAGGAATTGATTTGCATTTCCTGGATACTATTATTTTTCTCTCATCTTAGATGTCTAAATATAAAAAAATCAAAATGCACATAAAGAGACTCCTAAAGACCGAGCTGATTGCCTTCTGTTGCAAGAAAAATAAAATAAAAACCTACAACAGATGCCCACCTGCACTTTGTAGTAAATTTCTTTTTTGCCAAGGGGTTAATTCAGAGCCAATAAATAAAAAAGTGAATCTTAACAGAAATTAAAACAAAATAAAGAAATAAGAAATAAGTTAGTAGGCAGCATCTATCATTTACCACATCATTTAATTACCATTGTACGATTATCTGTCCTCCTGTCTTTAATTACCACACTCTCAGATGTATTGCTTTGTTGTTATTTTTCTTGTAATCAGTTTTATTTGAAGAAGACAATTATGTGCCACTGTTTTCCTTACACTCAGTGCACAATTATCACTGATCCACAGTGAACTGAATGGTTAATGATCATATCAGTAAATATCTGTTTTCTCCATTCCAGGGAAGCAAACACTCTTTAGTGATGACTCTCACATTGGTTTTCAGAGTTTCAAATACAATGACAGGAAAATCTTGAGCTTCTTTGTTATTCAAAAGGAAGAGATTTTACTATAAACCTAGGTCCAGCATTTAATGACAGTTCAGAAGAATGACACACGTCTATTTATCATCTTCAAACTGGCTGTCAAACATTGACATCTCTCTTACAAGTTCCTCACCATTTAATAAGATAGTTACTACTGGAATGTTATTAAATGCTAATAACTGGAGAATATATTTTAAAATTCCTTCATTATCTACACAGAGAGTGAATACTGTATTCTTTCAAAAACAAATCAATTTTATGGCTTTTTTACATTTTAATATATAACATGGTCTTATGTAGTCAGCATTAAACATGACTTTTAATCAAATGTCATAGAAACTGTATTAAATACAACTGGAATAATAATATTTCTAAAGGAGAATAATAAGCATAATTAGACGGCACAATGTTGATTATTGGATTTCTCAAAATAGCCCATTCTGTTGATTAATTCAAAGCACATTATTCTATAAAATCTTGTGTTATGCTCTACTGGGAAACCCCACTCTAAGATGCTGAGAGACAGACACAAGTAAACCATGTATAATTGTTCAGTGTACAAAAATGCAGCTTTCATTTCTGTTAATATTACTGCCAGCTTGCTTGAAAATTAAAATCCTCAGAAAAGGACAGAGCAACAACAGTCCTATTGTGTAAAATTATTAACAGTAATATTGGAATTTTACAGGATTTGAAATAAGAAAATACTTTGTATGCTTTTCTGAGAGTAAAAATACATTTACCCCATTTTTTAAACCAGTGTTTTATAGGAAAAAGGAAAAAAAACCACCAGAACAAGAAAGTTCAGAAAATTAAATAAATAAATTGATAAATCACAGAATCATAGAATGATTGTGATTGGAATGGACTTAATGATTTTTTTTCCTTTGACTTTACAATGCTCAACATCCTCTTCAAGGAGGGTCATCTAAAACCAGTTGCCCAGCCTCATGTCTGTAGTAATCGACACACACTTTAAAGAATGGAAATATTCTTGTCAGAGATGGAATGTTAATGCAAATGCTGTGGATACTGAAACCTTTATTGTGATATGAATATATGTTACAGGTGGATTTTGTACTGTCACTATCCCTGTACCTTCGCTTCCCCAAAACCCCTGTTGTAAAACCTTTCCTCATTGGTCCTTGTTAAACCCCTTCCCATTGGCCCAAGCCCAGGTCCCCTTTTCCTTATTGGTCACGGTAAAATGACCCCTTCCTTTAAAGCTCTGTACGAACGGAAATAAACCCTCTTTGTCCTCCCTCTCTACTTGAGTGTCTGTGTGGCTGTCCTGCTCTCTGGGGAACCACGTGTTCGGGGGGGGGAGGGGGGGGTGGCCCCCCCCCCCCCCCCCCCCCAGGTAATGGATTAACCCCTTGCACCTGGGGAGTCCCAACCACCGTTATGCATGTCCAGATAAATTTTGAATATCTCCACAGTGAAAGACTTCATAACTTCTCTGAACCTGTGCCAGTGTTCAGCCACCACCTCACAAAAGAATGTTGTCTAATGTTCAAAGGAAACACCCTGTGTCTCAGGTTGTGCCAATTGCTTCTTACCCTGTATCTGCGTATCACTGGTACCTTCTTTGCAACCCTCCCTGCAGGTGTTTATATAAATTGAAAAGATCCTTTTAGAGCTTTCTCTTCTTGAGCCTGAACAGTCCCAGCTTTTCCCAATGGAAAAGATGCTACAATTTTTTCATCTTCTTTGTAGCCTTTTGCTGGACTATCTCAAGTATGTCTATGTCTTACATTTCCTGCCCCAATGATACCATAACAGAGCCAGTCTCAAGCTCCCCATAGCCCTGCTTTGCCTGGCCATGTTCCCTGCCACCTGCAGGCCTGTACCTTGGTCTGGTCTCATCCTGTCCCTAAGTCCCTAAGAAGGAGCCTGATGTTCAGGACTGGGTCCTGGCTGCCCTCCTTCTGGTTGGAGCATGGGTCCTGGCTGCAAGTCCCTGCCATGATACCCCAAATGGACATCCCCACCCCACAGAGCACTCATCCCGTGAAGCTTTCTGCAGTTGTGCTTGAGAACTTGGGTGCTCACAACTGAGGACATAAGAAAGACATAGTTAGTCTCTGTGCGTGTGTGCCCTGAGATATTTTCTGTGGAATTTTTCACTATCAAATACAAAGAAGGATTTTTTTTTTCCGATGTGAATGAAAGGACTGTAGCTGATACAATGCAGAATTTTCCTTAGAATTAAATGCAGAAAAGGAGTATTCCATGGTTTTGCTCTAAGGTGATGTCAAGTGGCCTGTTAACAACAGTTTGTAAAGTAGTTACTATGTACTTGTCATGTTCTAGAAGTCAGATTTAATGCCAGCAACTTTTTTTTTTTTCCTGCAAAATGTTAAGTATTGCCAGCTGTAATGAATTTCAAAAGAGCAAAATTTTGAACATATGAATTGCAGTATAATAATACAGACAAACCCTGGAGGTATAAAAAGCAATGTTTAAAGTTCATGTTCCCTGTTTGCAATAGATGAATATGTATACCTTCTCTTATATGGGTGCTGCTAATATAAACACATTATTATTCTGAAACACTCCATTACCCATAGGGCAAAGATAACTTAACAAGCAAAGGAGCACATCTGTGTGTGGAAAAAAGATGCAGTTGGTGTGGTAAATGCAACATGGTACTGCATATATTTAGTATAATTTATATTTTATATGGACCAAAATGGAAATAATGGAGGTGACATCTGTATGAATAAGTTACACACACACACACACACACACACACACACACACACACACACACACACACACACACACACATATATATATATACACAAACCATATATACAAAAGGGGGCGGTCCCGTTGCGTAAAGGAGAGCACTCTGGACTCTGAATCCCAAGGGCCTGAGTTCGAGTCTCAGTGGGGACTGTCCCCTTGGCACTTAAATGCCTCCCTGCCATCCAAGCCTGTCAGATCTTGGATGCTCAGCAGGGTCAGCCCCAGTTAGTACTGGGTGCTGTAGACAGTCCCAAGGATTTCACTGTCACTGTCCAAGCTCTCTCGGCCATGGCAAATGGACCTTAGGACTTAAATGGTGGGGCCAGTTCTGCACACACTGTGCCTCACCTGAAAAATACACTGCACAGGCTGGAAGGGCATACCCATGTGGGGAGAGCCCTTCCAAAGGTCTTCGTTTGCGAAGTCTAGCCATACAATACATATACACAAGATAGACTATTTCTCTTTGTGAGAATTTTTATGAGGGTGAGTCCAGACCATGCCAAGACTGTGAGCAACCTTTCCTCACAGACCCTTGTGTCTTCCTTCCTCAAATCCACTACGGTTCTATATTCATTACCATGTTTGAACAGAAACTTGAAGCAGTAACTACTCTCATCAATAGGTCAAAATGAAATAAAACAGACCAAAAAAAAAAAAAAAAGAAAGGCATAAAAATGATGTCACCATCATCCACCCTTTAAGTCTTTGCAAGGTAGAATTTTCTTTTTAGTCTTGTTTTCATAGACTTTCTTGTTTTTTTCTTAATAAAAACAAACAAATAAACAAAAGCAAACCAAAAGCAGACAAGATGCATTTGTGATTTTTTTTTTTGTTTGTTTTACAGGGATATCATGTGACATTTGCCTTAACTTTCTGCTCTTCTCATAAGTGTTGCAGTCACTCATTTTATCAATATCATTATTACAGTATAAAGAAAATTTTTAAAAAATCCAAATCTTATTGAATATGTATAATATAAAGACAACATTGCTTAGATTGATTACAGTTTTATTCAATCATTTTTCTGATCAAATAAAGAGTATTTCATTTTGAACAGTATCTTTATGAATGATAATACACAACTTTGAATTCAATTTTTTCTTTCTTTGGAACACATATGTCTTTATGTCCATGAGACCAATCTCTGTGTAGTATCTTCTAATGATTCCCAACCCTATTTTAGTAAAAAAAGTGATATTATTTTTCGAAATAATTGAGCAGATGTTTGGACACAGAATGTCACTTTGAGACACTTTCTTATCCTGTTAGTAGATTGTATAACCTCTGGATCCTAGCCTGGCTACTGCAAAAAATTAACCCTGTGCTGGCCAGAACCAGGACACCTGCATATGAAAGATTGTTTTCATTGTTGGAAAAAAAAATAAAATAAGAAATAAATGTCATAACTAAACATTATGCTCATTTCCCATGAAAAATTTAATTTACACTCTAGAGAATCAAAAAGATCAAGAACTTATCTGCACATTTCTGTAAGTTTCAATGAATGTCACTGTAACTATAAAAGACATTGCATAGACATAGAAAAAAATAGACATGAGCACAAAAAATGATAAGGTAATAGGACCTCTGATATTCAGTAGTTAAATTCAGACTACCTGGCTCTTTATCAAAAGAATTTTTTTTTTTTCTAAGTTCTCTGATATCTGTGTTTCAGTGGTCATCTGAAATGTGTTGTTTCTTGGATGGGAGGTGTTGAGTAACTGATCAAAATTTGAGAACACTGTATGTGACATCTAACATCTTGAGCTGCAGCTGACTAAATAGACTGAGAGAAAAGCTTTTATGTTTTTCACACCTTTTATCCCCTCAGTAAGGGGTCAGAAAATGCTTCTGAGTCTTAACAATGTGACAGTGGGTTTTTTTCAGAATCAATCCCAGCTACTGTGTAACAGCCACATCTCCTTTGGGGAATCAATATCTTAAAAGTTACTCAGAGCAAAAGTTAAGTTTTTATTATAGGTCAAGCCATGCTGACAGGTTGACAATACAAGAATGTCATTTATCCTTTATGGCAGAACCAGGAACAGAGCTCTGTTCTGATCAATCCAGTAACAGGATAAGAAACAGTCTCAAAGTGACATGCTGTGTCCATTGAACTTAAACTGCACCAGTCTGTTGTTCATTTAAACCTTGCCTTTGGCAATTTTCTGGAAATGTGTGTTGACCACCTTAGATAGCTCTTATATTTCTTTCTGTAAGACTCTGTCTAGCATTTTGGTCTTGGAGAAAAACTTGTATGTTCCACCACTTAAAATGAAGATAGAGATTTCACTTCAAAAGGCTGTCTAATGGAAAAAACTTTGAACAAAAAACAACTGATGGGCATTTTATGTTCCTGTATGAATATAATCTTGAAAAGGTACATATTCATTTCAATAAATATTCAAAAATGTGTGTGTGTGTGTGTGTGTGTGTGTGTGTGTATGAATATACCAATACACAGGTGTGAATTTTCTGGGAAAGGTCAATATTATTTGATTGAATTCAATACTATCAATTTATCTTTAAGGTCTAACAGTAACTTACCTTTCTCTTTTCTTGTTGTTGTTTTATTCCCATTCCTTCTTATGAATTTATAAAACCTTTTGCAACATTTACAACACAATGAATTTAGACTTAATTTTCCTGATTCCACAGCTCATGGCTAGACAAAGAAAGTAAAGTACCAACATTTTAACTTGACATGGTGTTATATGTTTAAAATTGCACCATCCTTTTAGGTCGTCAACTCTTAGTTCCGTATTTCATATATGTGTGTCGATGTGTGCATGTGTGCTCACTCGTTTGAGAAGAAAAGAAAGAGTGCAAGAGAAAACTATCCTACTTCTCATGCATTTCTTTTCATAATCATTCTTCTATCATAATCTTAGGATAACTTGCAAATTACAAAGAAATTGTTGGGGAAGGAGGATGTAGGTGTGCCTACATGACCCACTCACACAGCAAACAAAACTGCTGTTAAAAGAGGAAGAGAATCACCAGCCTCAAATGAATGATGATCATCAAGTGGACTCAACAGTAGCTGGGAAATACCAAAAAGGTTTTTGAAGAAAAGAAGGAATCGGTCTTATGTGAAATAGAAAATAAACATGAACATTTCTAGCAAGGAGATAGAGATCTTGAAAAGAAAGCATCTCAGAGCTCTGTCCCTGTTTGTCCTCATGACATCTGACCACTCCACAGGTTTGGTAGCACGGCCTTCTCAAGGATCACCTAGAGCAGATCCAAGTGTTCAGCAACATTTTGTGAAACTAATGTTATGGTTTGCATGCTGCATTATTGATACTGATCCTGAATGTGTGGTTTGTTGACTGTCAGTTAATAAATTCATAGTCTGTCATTAATAAATTCATAAATAACTTCGATCAGGAGTTTAATTTACAACATTTGAATTGAGTAAATTTTCCTGAGAATATGAGAAAATTTCTGACATTTGGCTTACCAAATAGTACGAAGGTAATGTAATTTAGTATATGTTGAAAATTGAGATGCAAGAGTAGTCCGACTTAAAGCAATGTATACAAACTAAGACTAATTAGCTGAAGTCCTAAATCTTGATGGCAGGAAGCAATTATTAGGACAGGAGGGAGTTTAAAAAAATTCTGTGACAGACCATAATGGGCTGCTTCAGACTTACCTGCTAAACAAGATATCTATTACTTTAAGTTCGGCACATGAAAATCGAAGTCTAACACTTGATGATCAGAGATTTTGCACAGAAACCACTAAAAGGCAGAGGAAAGAATGAGATTTTTCTCAACATCTACTTGATATATATTCATATCTCAGCAAAGACACTGCCCTGTAATGGACTGCCCAGGGAAGTGGTGGAGTCACCATCCCTGGAGATGTTCAAGAAATGACTGGATGTGGCACTTAGTGCTATGGTCTAGTTGAACCGGGGGAGGTTGATCAAAGGGTGAACTCTGTGATCTTGGAGGTCTTTTCCAACCTAAATGATTCTGTGATTCTGTGATATTAGAAAGGACATCTAACCAAAAAAGTCTAGGGCTGAAATTTTTTTAACTTTAACTAAATCTGCTGTGCAATAAAGATATTCACAAGACCATCCTAACCTATATGTTATTGTTTTGGTTTGACCTTGGCAAAATGCCAAGGCCTCTCAGAGCCGTGCAGAGTTTCAACAAAGGAGTGAGGGAAAAAAACCCTTAAACCTGAAACTGATATATATACATATATTTACACAAATTTACAACATATACATGTACAAATATAAAACCCAACAATAACTTTATCCCGCACTCCCCCCCCACCCCAACACACAGATTCTACCACCCAGAACCCCAGAGAAACACCCCAAAAGAAGTTTCCTGGGAAGAAACATCCATCAAAGAGAGAAAGAGCAACCCCAAACAAAGCAAAAGTATTTTACTTCCCTAAGACCAAAACTGCTGTGAATTTATTGGCAAGGAGCAGCGGGGCCTATCACTCCCAGAAGAAACTACAGGGTGTCCTCTTCCTTATCATCAGGCAGGCAGAAGGACCTGGAAGCTAATACCCTCTGGATTTATACTTGAGCTGACGTCATATGATATGAAATATCTAACTGGTTGCTTAAGTCAGGTAATACCTGTCCCTCTGAGTTTACAGAGAACCCTATAGCCCAAAACTAAGGCTTGCTGAAGACCTATAGTAAGGCCTTAATCTGAGTTTTTTTGGGGTTTATCAAACCCATCACAGTATACCTTTACATGAAAACACATTTCTAGCAGACCAGATTCAGAACCTGGTGTCCCCTATAGCCTTGCCTTCTCAATGTCTTCACAGGCATTCTTCTTCTTCCTTCCCAAATAGCAATTATTTTTCTTATTTGATGAGATCTACACCAATGCCATTTTTAGACATAATATCCTATTAATGTATGCAAAAAACCACATCAAAAGCATAAAAAGGAGAAAGCAGCATAAATAAGAATATCGATTTATCGATTTAGCCATTATGTTGATTTATTTCTATTGATTATAAAGTCTTGGTGTTCATCTCTTTTTAGCTGTAATAATTCTTTTATGAATTCTATGTTGAGAATATAGGTTGTTTTAACATAGAACTTTTTACCTGTTATCTCCATCAATCCTTATGCCAAAGGCAAGTGTGGGATCAGTAAAAATATTACTGGTAATAATAATGGGGGAAAAAATAAAATAAAATATAAAACTTTCCTAAGCATCAAAAACATCCATGCAGAATTTGGACAGCAGCTTGTGTTTGTGCTTATCTCAGCTATTCCATTCATTCTGAGCCTTAGTATAGTTTCACTCATCTTCGAGTTTTCATGTTACTGGATGAAAGTGCAGTTGCACAAAGATTATAAGTGTTGGCATGTGAAAACAGAATATCCCCAGGGCAAGGAACAAAGGAGAGAAATATTTATATATATAAATACAGAAACCTATAGCATGCAATAAATGGAGGCATGATTTGAGCAAGAACCTACTCTGAACTTTAAAGTCCTCTTCCTCCTGCCTTAAAACATTAAATGAGTGAAATTTCTTGATACTCATCTGGTAATTTGCCCATATTTTACTAGAGGCATGTACATTTTTTTTAATTACTCTTCTGTTTTATGTCAAATAAAGAGAAGACCTATGGATTTGTATGGAAGATCTCAAGGAAAAAAAAAAAAAAAGCTTATTGCAATGTATTCACTCCAAAAGATTTTATCAGTAGAAGAATGACAAAAACTAGTCTTGAGCAAGAATACATCTAGTCTAACTAGATTACTAGTTCCTGAATTAATAGGGGCATGCTTGTCTCCTTAAAATACACCAACTTTTTAATAAGGTTGATATTCCTTAAAAATGTTCCAGACATTCATTCACTTAAATGGAGTTTTACTTGTTTTGTTTGGGTTTTTTTTAGTTTTTTGGGGGAGTGGGGTGGTGGTGGTGTTCATTTTTTAATTTATTTCAGTAACAATCTACAAGAAAAGTAAGCAATTTAATGATAATAATTAACAAATGCCTGCCTACATTAGCAATTACCTGTAGATAAATTAATCTGAAACATGAAAAATTTTGAGTTTATTTTATTATTGAAACTAGTTCATTCTTTAAATTTTATTACTAAGCTAATTACTAAGATACAATTAGCTTTGGGAGGGTCACTGTATTTTTTTTCTGGACTTCTCTATTACATAAGCACATTATCACGTGAAAGGATGAGCACCATAAAGCTCCATTGCTAATATGTTTGTTGCTGTTATTTATTGCATACTCATATCAACTCCTAAAAATATAATCAATCAGTATATGAAGTAAAATTAAAAAGCTATATTTGTCAAAAAAAAATATTTTGCATGATTTGGTTGACTGAAATTCTACTTTTCAGTTTATACTGAGGAACAGTTTTGCCACTACCACTATGTGAAGAAAAAAACTAACTTCTTTAGAAAACAGTTACCACAGCATATCTCAGTAAATAGAAATAATGTTTTGAAGACAAACTAATGGAACGACTGTTTTCTTATCCTTCTCTCTCTTTTCCTTCATGATTTCTAGGAAGAAAACTGTATAGCTGGGATTTTATTTGGGGAAAATCAACACAAATTGCATGTCTTTTCTGATAGGAGGTTACGTCACCAACCTAAGTCAAATACCTGATAGTTTATAATCCAGACCGGTATGGGTAAAGAGGCATACATTGGTGTGACTGTGTACATTCATACATTTATTTTGTATAAACTCTTCAGTGAATCAGCATTTTCAAAAGCAATCAATTAATTGGTCAAAAACATTTGGACAAGATTTTAAAATAATAGTTACTAAAAATTGTTACAAATATTTGAACATCTGAAGTTTAATAAGATTAAAATAGTAATGGATTATCATGTTAAACAGCTTAAATCAGCAACTTGAAAAATATTTTTGATGAAGTCTTTCTTTCATAACAGCATAGGGACATCTGTAAGATCACAATAAGGGTATTTCAAACTTTAGCAAGTAAGGGTCATATATTCAAGAGCAAACTTGTGTCTTGTAATTCCCACATGGAGGGACATTTTAAATTCAGTCCCATCAACAATTACAAATCTAGTGTTAGTACCCATGAGGGAAAAGCTAACATTTCAATATGCTCAGTGTAATTAGGCAAAATTGCCTTTTACTGCAATTCATAGGGAGAAATTGTTCCCACAAACACAGACAATAGTTTGCCAGACTGCTTGGTATAACTCTCATTGTTAATTTGTTGATATTAAGAGACATATGGACTGTACTGCTGAGAGAAGTCAAATGAACTTATAGAAGGGGTCTGGGACATATTTAAGGACATTAAAAGGGCAAGATATTGCAAGTAAATTCTGCAATAAAAATTTATTCAGTTATACCTTTAGTCTTCTCCCAAAATATGTATTTTATCTTTATTAGATATTTAAATATGTAGAAAAATATAAACTATAAATCACCTTGGGAGCTATACACCAAAACTTGATTCATTAAAAAATAGACAGTAATTGTTTTTCAGCTGATTTTTATGTGTGAGCCAGATTGCAGATACTGCATGCAATTCCAAGAATGACATTTCACTGATGTGAGGTAATGTGCTTTGTTTTCCACCAGGCAAGTAACTGTATTCTCAATTTAAAGATGGGTATCTGAGAAAAGCAGAATTTTATCTTAGTTGCTTATGTATAATTATCTATCTTTATCTATCTATCTATCTATCTATCTATCTATCTATCTATCTATCTATCTCTTTATATATATTATAAATAAGGGTCATTTATTTAGCCAAATGGTCCAAAACCAGTATTTCAGGTTTTGACTGGAATGTTTTCTAAATACAAGTGAGCAGGACAAGTTTCTATCTCTTCCAAAAGATTTATCTCAGGAAACATTTTGTCCACCTTGTCTTAGAAGTGTTGTGAAGAATCTGAAAATGCATAATGAAATATAGTAAAAAGAACTCATAAGACCTAATTCAGATACTTATTGAAATGAATTAGAAGATGACCCTACAATATCAGCTGGAAGATATGCTTCTAAACAAGACTATAATCAATAGTATTAAAGATTTATAGTGGTTATTCCTAAAGGATGTTTGCTAAAAATCCCCAGAACCCAGTCATGATAGACAGAATTTTCAGTGCTTTTGAGAAGGCATTTCAGCATACCAAGTGTTATGCTTACTGTGTTAGGAAAAGTAAACGTCACATTTCAACTCCAAGAAACTCTGGCCTGGAAACTTCATGGTCCTAGAGACCAAGAATATGTAATTTGTATAAAAGGAGGAAAATATCTTACTATTAGAGTTAAATATCTATTTTTTATTTAAAAATTATGGACTGTCAAATGTAGTACCCTAAATGTAGTATTCATTTTTCTTAACCTGTAGTATAGATTTAGTATAAATGCTAAACTGTGGGGATTGCATATGCTACTCATTTCTTATGTTTGTATCCAATTCTTTTAAATGTGTACTGCAAATAATGCCATGAAAAAAAAAATGAAACAAACACCAAAAAAATGCAAATGAAGAAAACCCCAACCCCACTACAAAATAAAGGAATAAGAAACCCAGACAAAGCCCATGCCACCAAAAAAAAAAAAAAAAAAAAAAAAAAAAAAAAAAAAAAAAATTACAGTATCATTGAAAAAAAAAAAAGAAGGATTGTAAACTAAGTGAAAATTTACTGCAGTGTACTACTCAGAACATAGATTTTTACAGTTAATAAGTAGCACATCTTGAACTTTAATTACAACTTTCCCTCAATAAGCTGAGGATGTTAAAAAGAATTACTGGGAAATGCTCCAAAGCAGTTTTAAAAAGGGACTTGCATCAAAGTTTTCTAAAATATTGTTTCTGCTACAAGTCAATTTTATTTGAAAAAAAAAAAAAGAGTCCTTCTAAAAACCCTCTAAATATTTACAGTCAAATTCTACTAATATAAAATATTTTAAAAAGTATTTTTGATTTACAGCTGAAAAACAGGTGTTAAAATTAATCTGAAAGAAAAGGTCAACCATCAGTTTAATCAAAGTTAATTTAAATTTGATTTTTAAAAAGTTGAATGGTTTATATTTTTATTTTCCAAAATTGAAGCCAATTTCCTTACTCTATACTTCCCTGTATTTTTCTGTACTTCCTGTTAAAGTCTGACACTGAAAATTGAAAAGGAAAACTTATCAAAAAATACTCCATTCAAACCATTACCACTTTATAATTAAAAAAAAGAATAATTGCCAACTGATGTAATTTTTAAGGAATATAAGATTTACAACCATTGAATATGCTATATAATTTAAGTATTGATAGGAAAAAATATTCTCGAATATTGCATATGATATTCTAGGAAGCATATGTACCAGCTCATTTAACCTAAGAAATTTTAATTTGATACATCTTAGTATCTGAAGATACATTACATTTCAATTTTTTAGTATTTATCAATAATTTCTTTTTCTTCTCTCCAGCCAACCATTTTCTCCTGTCAAAATGATCAAGGTTTGGGTTTTACAAATGTTACCTTGTGGTGTATGCCACAAAATTCTGACAGTAACCACATCCTTGCTGTTTCACCAGAAGATTCTGTTTCCTGAATTCTTATTTTAATTTTGACCTCACTTTCCACTTGGTTTTTTTTTGTTGTTGTTGGTTTTTTTGTTTGTTTGGTTTTGGGTTTTTTGTCTTTTACATGGTGAATAATAACAACCCTTATGAGGAGGAGACATATCAAAATCTCTCCTGTCTCCTTCTCACTGAAACTACACTCTTTCTGACAGATTGAAGTGACTGGGTTTATGAATATAAAAATAAGTGGTCGTTATTTGTTATGAGTGAATAAACAAGTGAATAACAAGTGAGTCATGAAGTACTCTCCATTTTCACTGTATTTATATCCAAAATGCAAGCTAGAAATGAGATACGACCAAAAAAAAAAAAAGAAAAGTATAATGCAGTCACTATTCCCATATTATATGTCTCAGAGGTATTTATGGGATCTAAAACAATACACATGCTAGTGGTAAAAGTAGTTTTAGAAGATATTCCATGACTCTGGGACTTGAACATGCTAAACAGGCTGTGGCCTAATCTTTTTCCACTTCTGCTAACACTTTTCCCGATAATTCCTAGGCATGATTCCATAGTTACTGTTGGTCAGAAACCTTTATCAAAGCCTAATATTGATGTATCTACTGATGCTCTGTGTATCAGCATCTTTACTGGATACCAGTTATTATGTGACTACTGTCAGAGAACAGGTTCAGGGCACTTTCCATTTAATGGAGCAGGAATAGCTTATGCAACTCTCTTCCTCTTTAGGCTTCTCCAGGCAGAATCTTAACACTCGTTTCACTTTAAAAACGATGCTATAGCACAGAGGAAATAGATGCAATATTTCATAGAACCATACACAGACAAAAGTTATCTTTAGCTCCACTATTTCTAATACAATTGATAATGTAATTTCTTTCCACAACATAAGATGCTTAGTAAGAATTATGTAGCAATTCATATTCTTTTCCACTGAGATAAGTCAAATATAGTGGAATTTATCTCATCTACCTTTAAATTTTTATAATGCAGACATCTACATCTGAGCTCGTCAGCTAGACATTTTATTCCATGAATAAAAATGGGCACTCATAGAACATGTTTCATCTCCTTGTAGTATAGATATCTAAAAAGGTTAGAAGAATTTAGTCTTGGAAGTAATATGTATCTTCTTGAATTATATAGAGAATCTAGTTGATGAGTTAAGATGTAGATATTTACATAGCTGAAACTAGGAAGGCCTTAGAAATAACTTAAAGTTACATAAAAGTATTCTGCAAGAATCTTTACCCTTGATCTCTTATGTGTGTCTTTGCATTTAATCAACCTCATTTTAGTTTTGCTTTCTGAACAACAAAAATGAAACCCCAACATAGTATATTGTCTTTAGCAGAGGAATGATAGGACTAAGTGTTGTGGCTTTCTGAGCATGTTGTCAATTTAAAACAATTTTTGTTGATCCAGAATGCTGGATCAGTAAAAGAATAATTAAGGGAAAATTAAGCTAATACTTATATTTTATGTGTCTGTGATATCGAAGATGCTTCTATTCATCAAGATTTCAATGCACATAATGAAACATTTTTTTTCACGGGTTTTTTCTTTATTATGTCATATGTGCATAATCAATCAAATATGCACAGATTTATTATTTTATTGATATCAAAATCTCTACAGCTGAGACATTTTAATATTTTTAAACTAGTTTTCTCAGAGAAGATAGGAACATGTTAATATTTCCTCTACTTCCTTATTTTTCTAGTTTGACTAACATTGGAGATTTTATAATATCCATCATTGATGCTCTTTTCAAGTCTTTATATGTATGTCAATTTGAAAAACGTCTCTTTTTAATTGGTAGGGGTTCTTTTAACCCTTTCATCTTATGGTTTCTTCTTATGCTTGGATGGCACAAATGTGTAAAAATTGTCTGCAAATAAAGGACCAGATATGTACTCATGTACACATGTAAATCACTGCTATGTCTGCCAGGAAAAAAAAAAAAAATCCATTACTGTTTTCTGTATCCTTACATCATCTTGACCTGATTTGCATTTTTGTTATTGCTCATCAGAATCCTCTGGTTTGTGTTAAATAGGATTGAAATGGCAGAAAAGTAGAGAGTTGGCACTTTAAATGAGAGTCAAGCCTTCTCTATCCATGTCATTGTGACAAATCTTTACAGGAACATTATGGATACAGAACTAGTGATTAGCTCCATTGCTATGCACTCCTGTATCTCTGTGACAGAGAGTGATCATCAGATTCCCATTATATGGGAACTTGGGAGTTAGCAGGAGCTGACCATGCCAGCTGGATGAGGCTTAAAACATGTGTTATGCTATTAAGTGATATTATAATGCACCAATAATGGATTACAAAAAAACTGTTACAGACCTTGTTACTCAGAAGTATAGATGTACTGTGCACATTGCACAGCCACGGTAATGTAGTTTGCTGAAAGAAAAATTATGAATTGCTATACAGTTTAGTATAGAATTATGCAGAGGTGAAACTGGATTAAATTAATTTACACAACAAGAATAAACACATAAAAATTAAAATATGGACATGAGCGTTAACAACAGTATCATTTTAGAATGTTTGGGGAGATTTTTGTCTCATTTTTACCTAAAATTTATTTTCCATTTTGGCATTGATATGGGCCCTGCAATGACCACTGTTGCACTGTGGCTGCAATTAAGACAATTTACTTTAGGACACTCCAATGTGTAATGGACAGTATGAAAAAAAATTCATCATTGACAACCGTAATAAAATCCTCCAGTTAAACAGAGGAATTAGGGGATGTTCAGGGATGAAAAAAGACTGTAAAAGACTTACTTCAAAATGCTTAAAGTTTATATTCACTCAAGTCTTAACAATAAGAAATGGAATCCAGATGAGATAACTGGATTTATAAGTAAATCCATTGAGGGAACAAAGGTAAAAATAACTCAGGTCTAGAAGAGTAATTAAGGAAATCATTGTATTTGTATGTCATGCCATTTCTTGCTTGTGTGACTGCACTCACAGTGAGATAACACAAAGATGGATTCCTAGTCTGATACATTGGAGAAGTCCTTGTAGTTATCTGTATTCAGACCGTTCTTGCATAAATTAATAGAGGAAAAAGTGTTCTACAAATAGGAAGTCACCACCTCTGAATCACGAAGTCCCCGAAACATGGTTTACACCACCTTGAAAGACAATGTTAAATACTGTTCCACATCATCTCTGTCCTGGTGATCTTTCCTACACTGTCTGTTGCTCATCCTCCTAGACAGAATTCTACATCTGAAAGGTCAATATAACTATTTTTATGTTTGTATGAAATGACAGAGATGTGAGATAGTGGAATAAAAAATGGAAGAATAAATCACATTTTACATAGGTTCACAAATTCAAGAGTTTAGGAGACTGATCACTGCTCCTGGGAGAGAGCAATTTATTGCACCCAAGGAGGAATGTTATATCTTCTGTGTTTTGAACAGTTTGTACTTTGGATAATAGAATTATATAATGATTAAGGTTGAAAGGGACCTTAATGATCATCCAGATCCAATCCCCCTGCCATGGGCAAGGAACCTTCCACTAGGCCAGGATACTCAAAGCCCAATCCAGCCTGATCTTGAAAATTTCCAGAGATGGGGAGTACACAACCTCTCTGGGCAACCTGTTCCAGTGCCTCATCACCTTCACTATAGAGATCTTTTTCCTAATATCTAATGTAAACCTAAACTCCTTCAGCTTACTGCCATTCACCCTTGTCCTATCACTACACTCTTGTAAAAGGTCCTTTTCCAATCTTCTTGTAAACCCCTCTTAGATACTGGAAGGCTGGTACACCTTTTCCCCAAAGCCTTCTCTTTTCCAGGCTGATTTTTGTTATGGATGAGTATCTGAGGAGTTTCTGTTGGCAGATTTTCAAACATGTATCTCTCGGAAACATTTACTCTTTAGTTATACCTTCATTTACTCTTTAGTTCCCTTAGCAGCCCAAAGTCTGTTGTCCTTCTGTCCAGTGTTGAAGTTTTGCTAGCACTTTTCCTCCTGTAAACAGAGATTTTAAACTCAATTGCTTCACAGTCACTATGGTGAAGATAGCCACCAATCTTCACTTCACTCACAGGAGTCTCTCTTTTAACAAGCAACAAATCAAGTAACAGGAATAGGGAGGATAGACACAATCTATGAATCAGTCTTCTATGGAGAAGTGCTCTAGCCATGCCCCCCAAACTGCGAAAGGCAAATGGAGGGACCGGAAGAATCAAGCCCCTAAGCCCACTGTAGGAGAGGAACAGGTTTGAGACTATCTAAGAAACCTAAATGTGCATAAGTTCGTGGGACCCAATGGGATTCAGCCATGGGTCCTGAGGGAGCTGGCAAATGAAACTGCTAAGCCACTGTCTGTCATTTTTGACAAATTGTGGCAGCCAGGAAAAGTCTGAATGAATCTTCATTTGTGAAGTAAGTCTTGTTTGGTCGGTTTCTTTTTCAAAGTAAAATTTCTTTTAATTACTTAATTAATTCTACATAGTAATGCATGGTCTTTTCTCAATTTGGGTAACTGTTCTGTACACTGACTCTAAATGAGGTCTCACTGATGTCTTGCAAAAAGGTACTAATAGTTCTGCTTAGCAGGATGTATTTCATTTGCCAATTTGGGGAAAGAGAGTTGCCCTTTTTACAGCTTTGTTTCATGATTGATTTACTATCATCCTCATAAGTACATATATACACCTGTTTTTCAAACTATTTTTAGTTTGTTGCTGAGAAAATTCCAGCTTGTTTTCAGGCCCAAGACTGCACTACAGATTCTTGTTCCAAGTCTCAAAATGTTCTCATAAATTCCCCCTCATCCTATTACTTCACTCCCTAAAGCTATTCATTTATTTATGTATAATATTCTACTGCTCCCTTCTATTCAAAATGACTGCTAACTTTGTTGATATCATCGAATTTCATAACCTCACTTCAACTTTTGAGCCAAGGTCATAATCAAAGATTGAGATACTCTGACTGCTCCCAATCCTTCATAAATTTCAAATAGGAGTTCTCCACAGTCTAATATTTTCTCTTCAATACAACAAAACAATTGGTGTCATCTGATACAGTGTATTCCACACAAGCTCGTATCGTCTGGTCATTCGATTCCTCAAGACTTTAATAATTTTTTTCTTAAATATTTGTTCTAAAAACTCACATGATTTAAACAAAGTCAGAGATATGTATATATAAATCAGATTTTGATCTCCTTATAAATATCAGTATTTACTAAATTACTTTTCATATTTATTTATACGATGTGGTGCATTTGTTCTATTGGTTCTCCAGAGTTATCTAAGGGAGATTGTCCTGCTATTCTGTCATAAACACATTTTAATTTTAGATGCGATGTTTTCAATTTGCATCTCATCATAGTGTATCACCAGTCCAGATGGGTATCCTGTCTATTTCCCTTGTCCAATATGATAAAAATATTAAGAAATCTTTATATATATAGTTTTGAGTAATAGTCAAAGTATGTTTAGTCAACATTTTACCCACAAAGTACAGTACTTGTTCTTCTCTCTGCCCACTTTCCAAACAAAACCTTGCTATTCTGTGAACATATACCTTGTGCAACACTCTAGCCTTCAGCAAAGTTTTATGACCAACTAAGAAACTCCAGAAAACAGATATTTATACTTGAAAACACAACTCAAATTGCATATCAGTGCATCATCACACTGTCTGAATTTAAGTCTATGTTCTTTCACTATGCCAAAACAATTTGTCCTTAAGGGGAAAAGGTTATATCACTCAAAACACCTCCTCCACACAGTTAGAGTAACTGAATAGTAATGCATTTTCACCAGAAGTTAGCCTTCTGTTTCATTGCAACTTTCAGTGTCTGAACGAAATTGAGTTTTTGAAGTAGTCCCAGGTTGCTTAGTCAGATGCAAAATCAAAGCCCCTCAGGTCTCTAATATAAATGCTGAGGACCTAATAAGTTAGTAAGAAATATCAGGAGATATCAAGTGACTGATGTCTTTTTAAAGTCACCATGCAAATAATTCTTATTTCTTCCAAATCCTAATTTCAAAATCCTGAATTAGATTTTTACATTTATAGCTTGAGCAGCTTCTGACAAAGAATACAGTTCTGGACAACCAGATTTCAGGATGCTAAATTTTCAGTACTGAATGCTGATCAGATGAAACCATGGTACTAGAAGCACAATCCATTTTGCCTATCACTCCCGAATAAGGGTACTTGTGTTTGACGAAAGATGTTCTCTTTTCTATGTTCTGTATTGGAAGATAAAGCTCTTTACTTTCCATTTTTATTATATATCAGAATTTTGTTTTTCATACAGTAATAAAAATGTGCTGTCTTCTATTATATAAGACCTAATAATAATACATGCAGATTAATGTAAAAATGACTGTGATAATGTTGATGGTGAATTTTACAAGAAAATATTAAAACTAGTAGAATATACTAAACCAAACTAAGCAAAATGTTCATAAGCATAGCAAATTCAGTGATTAACAGTCAGCAGGATTCTAGCTTTCTATGTCACCACTTGGATTTTATGTGGTGTTACTAAGCAACAAAGGTTACTCTTCAGCAACACTTGGATGCAGTATTTGCAGCTTTAATCAAATCAGCTGCTAAGTGAACAGTATTTTTGTGCAATCTGTTTGTCAGTGATAGATAAGCAGTACAAGCAAATCAAATATATGCAAATTTGTCTTATATAACATAATTATAACAAGTCTCCTTTTAGTTAGTTAATGGGCTTTTCTAATGTACATCTCTGGTTATATAATTTATCTTATTGTGAACCTTCTTGGTAACAAGAATAGTTCAGGCAATATTTTAGTTCTTCCTCCAGGCTTCAAATAGTATTTACTGAAATGTACTAAAAATGGTTATTAAAACTGTTACATTGATATCAAAATAAGAATAGCCAACAGAAAAAATTTGCAGTCAGAACTATCTTTTATTGCTGTTACCTAATAATTAATTTATAAAACATAATCCCATAAGACATTGTACATCACTTTTTAATTTTAACTTCATCTTTTTCATGCAGTACTAACAGAAAAGATTAGACAAAGTGACATGACAAGTTGTTGAAAGATCCATCAGTTTTGCTTCTTTTGAAATTCTGGTTGTTTTTAAAAGTGAAAACAGCTACCCAAAGCGTGCTTCTGTATTCCAGGAAGCATACTCTGTAAAACAACAACTTGTATCAGCTCCTTGCCAATAGAGAAACGTTTGTGTCAGATAAAGCATGAACCTTTAAAGTTGAAAGGTCATAGAGGTGAAGTTGCTTTTAATCTGTATGCCACAATATGGTTGGTTTTACTCTTATATTATAATGATTCTGCAGAGGTAATTGCAGAATTCCCACTTAAAAAAAATAATAAAAACTCCTATATACAGAATTTAAAACTGTATCAATTTAAATTCTATTTTATGACTCATTCTATGAAATGCCTAATAGCCCAATAGCAAAAAATTGGACAAGAACAGGATGACATGAAGTACAAAGATGTTACATGTGCCATGCTGATATGTATAAAATAGTGAAGATGGTAATTTTTCTTTCCCTGATTTTGGAAGTTAATTATTTTCCTACCTAGTACTATGGGAAGGATAGTAATGGTATCACTGATGTTGCTTTTACTCTAATTTTTGAAATTTTCATTAAAAAATTATAAATATAATTCCTCTAAGTCTTCGCCTTCCTGATACAATTTAAATAACATAGTTTTAGAGAGAGAGGGAGTAGGGAGAGATTAGAGAGAATAAATACAGTCCTACTGGATTTGCATAATGATTTAATTTGAAATGTATGTCAGTCCATGCAGCCCACAATCTAAGCCTTTAAAATATTGTCCCATGAGAATACTGATGTAGCTCTTCAAGTACTGTAGGCAGTAAGATTGTACTTGAATATGTTAGTGAATCCAATATATTTTCTAAAGGGCTATGTTGCTGATTTGTGTTTTTATGGCAGTACTTAGTGATGTCATTTGTGTCCCTATTGCTTCTGAGGTTGTATGATGTAATTTATTGTGGGAGACACTATTGTAGGGATGTAGCAAACTAACAAGATAAAATAAAGAGAGGTGACGAGGGAAATGAATGGAAATACTAAGATCTACAAATTGTTAGATTACAGAGGTACTCTACATTAGGAAGCAAGAAAATGTGTAACTGCCTAAAACTCTGGGGACAAGGTAGCTTACCTGGAGTTTTGGGGGAGTGTGAGCTGAAAGGCTTTTTTGTTTTGTTTTGTTTTGTTGGTGTTTTTTTGTTTTGGTGTTTGTTTGTTTGTTTTCTGTACAGGCCTATCTCACTTTATTGAAAGTCAGAGACTTGACTTATAGTAAAAAAGAGGCAAATAATCTACTGTAATTTTCTAAGTGCAGTGGAAATAAGGTTAGTATGATATTACTGGAATAAGTAGGTTTCCAAGCTCATATTCTGAAACAACATGGACTCCTTTACATGGCTTGTGTATGCACTACCTGTGAGTGTAATCTATGTAGGAAATTAGAGACAATGGATCTAATCTGAATCCCTGTGAACATGTTGAAATTTTTGTTGTTATGAGAAATCTCAGTCTCCAGGAAATATCTCGTGCTTTAAATATTCCATTAACTTTGCCATTCGGATGCTTATGCTTTTGCAGCCCTGGAAATATTTGTCTAGCTGTGGTCAATTAACACAAAGAAATCCTAATAAAAATTTTTCCTCCAGCCTGTAATAAATCATATAAAAGAAAAATATTTTGCTAGTATTATATCTCCCTCTACTGGTAAAATATTTTCTTTATGACTAATTTTGAAATTAGACCATAATTAAAAAAGAATGTAACATGGTAGCTCCTTTCAAAAATATGATCCCATAATGAATATTTTAGAGACAAACAAGAATTAGGTTTAAGTATTGCTTCAAAATTGGATAATGAAGGAAGTTCAGAAAAGGGTTACTGATTTAATCAAGGGAGACTGATTTACAGGGAAAGTAGAATGTTTTTAGTACAGTGGTCTGCCGGAGTTCTCACAGTAATTTCCCTTAAAAAAACAGAATAGAATATATGTAAATAGGTGGGTAGCCTAAAAAGTTTAATACTCTATTACAATAAAGAAAAATAGCAGGAAGCACAGGTTATCCCCTGGTGTCCCCTAATGATGCGAAACAATTAAGGCTTGGTGAAATAATATAAGAAGTAATTATTATTAAAAAGAAATCATGGCTGTAAAAATGGACAGCTTCACCCATCTGTCAAAATTATTAAAAACCTCTAAATGAGTGTAGTATTGATATAAGAATAGTAAATGTGTATTCAATAAAAACACCTTCAACATTCTGAAACACATTTAAATAAAACAGATCAATACCCTGTGCATTATTGACTAGTGACACTGGACTCGAAAAAGACATTTCATTTTCTCTTGGTTTTCGCTATAAGTCCCCAAATACACACAGTGCAAAAACTACAGTGCAAATCTCTTCTGTTTCTTTAGAACAAAGATGAGCACATTTTTTCTATAAATTTTCCAGCTAAAACATGGAAAACTAAGCATCTGATATAGTGAGTAAGGTTTTATTACGATTTGCAGCCTAGAGACGTCTATAGGCAATAAATTTTGTCCTTTTACAAAGTACAGCTAGAGGAGTTGGTTGGGTCACCATCTAGCTTATATAGTCTTTAGGATGTCAGTACTCACTCTGAAGCCAGAAAGTTTTGTTTCTTCAACACAAATAAATCTTTTCTCCCTCCCAGGAGAGTGCTGTAAAAAGTAGAAACCATATACAAGAATGGTTCAAGTTACATTTTAGGTGAATGTGTGACTTTGCAATTTTAAGTAAAGTATTTTGGTCATCACAGTGCATGAGCTAAATATTTTGTGACAGAATGCTCTCATTCTTCATCTACTTCTGTCATGGTCATGAAGATATGATGGAGATGCTGGCACTGATAAGGAATATATTTTCACTGTGTGTTTTTCCAGAAAGTTATCAAGATAAAACAAAAGCTTTAATAATTATCCAGACAGTGAAATTATCCTAAAAATAAATAAATAAATAAATAAAAAAGCTTAAAAAAATCAGAAAGTCCAAGTAAGCAAGGGAGAGAAAGACTGAGAAAAAAAGAAAGGAAGGAGGAGGGAGAGAAAGAGGGAGTCAGATGCAATAATCACAAACAGAAACAAGACACAAGCAGAATGTTGCATATGAACATCAGGAAACGCTTTTTTTCAGTGAGAATGACCAAACACTGGCACAAATTTTCCAGGAGGCTGTGGAGTCTCTGTCCTTGGAGATCTTCAAAAGCTGCCTGCACACTATCTGCTCAGGACTGAGCAACTGACTCTAGATGACCCTGCTTTGCGCTCATTGATTGACCTAGAGGACTTCTGGAGTTTTCTTATAGCCTCAGCTATTCTGTGTTTCTGTGAAAAGGAAGAAAAAGGAAGGGGGTAGGGGAGCAGGGAGGAAAGGAGGAAGCAAGGAAGTAAGGAAGGAAGAAATGGATATGGTTTTCACAATTAAAAAAAAAAAAAGAGAAAAAAAAGAAAAAGAAAAAGCTGTGCTGCCCCACTTTTTATGCAGATAATGGTGGTATTTAACCATGTGATCAGATGAATGTCCTTTCTAAACTATCAGTGTCAAGGTAAATTGATTCACTGCTCATGGTGTGCACTGTCAGCGTCTATTATCTTTTGTTTTCTTACTTGTCACTTAGATTAATAACATTAGTGGTTGCTATATGCTAGCAGCTTTCTTCCCCATGTCAGTCACAGGAAGTTGTTCTGCTTAGGTAATTTCTCTTATGTGGATTTCTTTGTAGTACTTTCATTAGTTTAAATTGGCAGCAAGAACACATTGTATCTCCTGACTACTTGCATGAGTTAATATTTCTAAAAGCATGATGATGTAGTCACTGAATACATGTCACTGCTTTCATTTTCTCTGGTTTTTTTGTTTGCATGCTTTTCCCCCTCAAACTTGAAAGAATGTAGTTGGCAGCTCACTGAAAACCCAAAAAAAAGAAAGAATACTTCTGCATGTGCCACACTGAATAAATCTTTTTGTTACTTCAATATCAAAATGTAGTTAACCAAACTCAATTAGAGAAAATAAAGTATACAGTTATAGTAAATACAGCATGCATAATATAAATGATGAAATATTATTAAACATAGTGCCAGAAAAGATGGCAACCGATTTTGATGCAATGAGAATAAGGGTGGAGGCATTGATAGTAGATTCCAGTTGTTAATATTTTAATTCATTATATTAAAATCCAGAACTTGCTAACAAAATGTCACAATGATGCAAGTCTTTGAGATATTGCTAAAACAAAAGAGGACTGGAATCCTATAAAGTATGAACTATATAACTGTATGAACAGTGATCTAAAGCAAATGGGGAATATATCACAGTAGAAAGTGCAAGATCATGAATTTAGGGACTAAGAAACAGAATTTCTCCTATCAGCTAGGAGCTCAGCAGCTGCAGATATCATTGAAGCAGAAACCTGCATGTGTGAGCTTATTCACAAAGGGGAAGAATAATATGACCTCAGATATCAAGTTGTTTCTATTTGAGAGAGAAAAATATTAAAGCCTTACTACAAAGAAACAGTGAGCACGTATCTGTGATACTCTGTGAAGTATTGTGTTTAATTCCAGTAGGACATGTTTAAAGAAAATAATAACTAGAAAATAGCAGGCAGTGATGCAGAAAAAATTATTTGTAATGCACTGAAAATAATAGCTATGTTAACACATTTTGGGCTTGCTTACTTTTTTTTAACCCAGTGAGACTAGTCAGCTAAATGTCTGTATTGTCAGTCAGACAAAAGGGTACAGGCAGAATTTGATTAATTACCCATATCAATACCTTGTGGTTTGTGCAATTGCCAAGGCTTTGTCTTCTACAGTCATGGGATATTTTTTGATGCATGCAACCTAGTGGAAAGAGATGGGATTCATCTATCTGGAAAAGGCAGGAGAATTTAATTTGTAATTTGGCCAACATAGTAAATAGTTCTTTAAACTTCTCCAAAGGCAAGAAAACAAAGTCCAGCCACCTCAGTTGCATATATATCAATGCAGTTAGCCTGGACAACAAATAAGAGGAAGTGGAACTCTATTCCCTGTCTAAGATTTATGTCATAGGAATCACAAAAATCTGTTGGGAAAGCTCACATGACTAGAAAGCCACAGCAGATGCTACGAAGTGTTTCAGAGAGACAGGAAAGGAAGAGGAGAAGGTGTCATTGCACTTCATGTAAAAGAGAAAATTGAGTATATGGAGTCAAACTATGCAGACCTAGTAAATTGCACTGAATTTCGGTCAAGATTAGGGGGATCATCACAAAGATCATCCTGACCTTCCAATCAGGATGACAAGGCCAATGAAACCTTTACTTGGATGTTCAAGGAAGTGTTGGGTCAATAGAACCTGTTCCTCATGGACGGGGAGCTTTTTTTACCCAGACATTTCCTTGGATAATGGTGGTGCACAACTTGCCTGTGAGGTTTCTGCAACTCATTGCAGACTGCTTCCTGCTCCAGATGTAGGATATTCCAACTAGGAAAGGTGTATTACTAGATTTACTATTTGCAAACTGAGAAGACTTACTTGACAACATAATTAAAAGTGGCAGTCTTGGATACACTGATCACAACATTGTGGAGTTTAAAGTCCTGCTGAGCACACCAAACATCAGTAATAGGACAAGGGCTCTGAACTTTGGAAGAGCCAAATTCGATATGCTCAGAGCCCAGCCACAAGGAATTCTACAAGAAGCATTCATGTAGGTCAAAGGAGCTTGTGAGTGCTGGGAATTATTCAAGAACAACCTTCTGGAAGGCTGAAGAGTGACAAGAACAGTCCATCCTCCACAAAGGGAAAGAAAGAAAGCAACAAAAAGACTACCAGGGCTTAAGAATAAGCTTTTGGATGTGCTTAAAAACAAAAAAACAAACAAACAAACAAAAAAAAAGAAGTGTACTATATCTGGAAAGGCAGATAAATAGGCAACAAGTACTGTAAGAACCTTGATAGAATATGTAGAGTTGCAGTCAGGAAAGCTAATGTTCAACTAGAACCAAAATTGGCCAATAAAGATGACAACAAGAAGAAAGGGTTCCTCAGATACGTAAGCAACAACAGAAGCAAATGGAAGATATAGGCCCACTGCTATACAGGGCTGGAGAACTAGTTGTTAATGCTGGTGAGTCAGAAGTTCTCTACACCTTATTTTCCTCTGTCTTTACCATCACAGGATCAGGTAGCTATGGCAACATGTTTTGACCCAGCAGTAGTGAAGGAAGGGCTGATCTGTAGCCTCTTGCAAGGTCTCAACCCACATAAACCCATGGGCCTGGATGGAATCCACTCCAAGGTATTAAGAGAAATGTCTGACAATGTTGCAAGGTCACTGTCTATAATATTTGAAAAGTGCTGGAGAGCAGAGGCTAGCAAGAATTGTATGACATTTAATGAAGATGAGTCCTTGCACCTTAAGGCTAGGATCCATGTAGCTGGGGAACAGTTACATGAAAAGGACCTTGAAGGCCTGGTGGACAACAAGCTTGATGCAATTGGACAGGATGCTAGATGTTCTCAACTAACCACCCATGCAAGTTTAGATTAGATATTTTTGAGGTCACTTCCAACAGGGGCTGTTCTATGATTCTTTGTCTTACCTTCTGTAAAGTAGGTCCATAATAAGATAGATGAGAAATAACTTCTAAGAGATTTAGAATTACCTGGGATTTAAGGAATAATTTGATCTAAATGATATCCCTGGAAAACTCCAGAAAAGACTGCGTAAAAGCAACTACTTCTCAAATGAAAATAGATCAGTGAAATAAATATGAGACATTGCACATGCAGACTCATCGTGTGGAATATATTTGTCAGAAACATTTACAGCATGGATATATTAATCTGATTCAATTTCTCTAAGATGTCTCTTTAGTCAATGAGAATCAAGGGGGAAAAAAGCAAAACACATATGTTACAAGGATGGAATATATCTGCATGTTTTAGATCTTTATTTTAAGGCAAGATTCCAGAGGTGCCTATTTGTCTCCCATGACAATGAAGATCAGTTAAAGTGGCAAGCTTGGACAATAACCCTACACTGTAGAAAATCAGTTTTGGCAAAGTGAATCATCATTAAGTCATTTTTTGGTTGTAACACACACACATCTTTCTTAAGAGAAATAAATACAGTGAGAGAAATAGTGGCTTTTCAGATTTCAATTTGCCATAAAGAGAGTAATTAATATGTTGGTTTTTCCTGACCTCAGTCCTTTCTAAATATTTATCATCATGCTGTTCAACATGGAAAGCTGTACAAAATATTTGAATTTCTTCTTGGGGTTTGTTAAATGTGGTTTCCAAGTAAATGTTTCAATTCCAAAGTGTCATCCTTGCACTATCCTACTACGCCATCCCAGGCAAATGTTAAGCTGCCAACAGAAGGTTCTAGAATATCTGAAAGTTAGAACAGTATTTCTGCAGAAGCTGCATATCTTAAATTTAGAGATATTAGTGCAGGCAGTCAGGAGAGTAAAGGTATTTTCCAGTGGCTAGTAGGAATCAGGAAAGATCTAGTGGAAGTGACAGAAAAATTGGGAATGAATGAATACAAATTGCCTTGAGAGAATTTTTTAAAAAATACCTTTACTTTCTGGGCAACCCGTTACATATATGTGAAAAAAACCCTAAAATAAACTAAAAAGACTAGTGTGTCTCTGTGCTGAGAATCAATCAAGATAAAATAAAAGGAATAAATGCTTAGTTACATTATCTACAAGCTTCTGTTGTCTACTACAAGGTGCAAATTCATTGCAAGGTAAACATCTTATTTACACTGAAGTGAGTGAGCAAACTGCCACACAAACAAGTGGAACTTATGTCATTGATTATCACTTTCTCAGTTTGAAACAAAAAAACACTACAGAATTTTTAAGGTATAATTTAGTATAGACTGAACTGAAGTACATGAAAATTCACTTTAAATAAAACTGGGTTATATAGTCAATGTGGTTTACTATCAGTGAAAATGATTATCACAAAACATGAACAATAATTAAGATCGGTCTAAATAAGGATATAATTTTTAATATAATACCATGTTATCCACAGAACAAAAACTGTAAAATTGGGATGTTTTTCAACAGGAGTAGCACCATAAAAATACAATATGATACATGAAGTTATTAATATTTGATATTGATAGACTTTTTTTCCTCCTTATTGAAGGACTATTAATATTGAAATATTCTTGAATAGTAATAAATATGGTGAACAATTCCTGTTTATATACTCCTTCGTCAGTTTCTAGACATTTCATATCTGCCAGACAAAAATTCCTTCATATTTCAAAGCCATAATTTTATTTAAACTGAAGTAGAGAAAGAAAACAGCAAAAGTATGAGCTCCCATATTCTATAGCAATATATACTAGTGGTTTTACATGTATACATACACATATTTATACATACATATTTGCACACATTATATGTATGCACACACACATATATAAACTTTTACTCATAGTTAGCCAAAAATTTCATTAGCCTGATGCTGATTCTCCAAGTTTCTCCTATTTTGTTATTTCAAGAAGGTTTCTGTCACAATGCTATAAATCTATATGCATTAATGCTCATAACTGAGTAATGTTTACTGGAGACTTTTTCATGCAAAACATGCTTATTTCTAAACTGTCATTTACTCAGAAAGGAGGGCAATGGACCACCATAAACATGGTTGGATTCAAGATCAGAGCTATTGTCAAGCACTGCTCTTCACAGTAGGGCAATATAGAAATCTAAAATGTGTCTCCTCGGTAAAGAAAATCTATATCATTTAACACTTAAAATGTTGCTCATTGCTTTCTCGCAACTGTGTTGAAATTAATTGAAATTAATCACTGTTCAAGGCAATATTTAAATTAAATATTTCAAGTTCAGATAGGTATATTTTGGGGGTGTGTGCATCTACATTGGAATGTGTGTGAAAAAAAGGTGCAAAATTAGGCTGACTTTAACATTGCATCATTAATTCAAATCAGGCCTAGATATAAGAAGAATATACATAGAAGTAAATCAGCTCAATGCTATGCTCAGCACTCTATTGGTTTCTGTAAGTCAATAATGAAACCAGCAAATAAAACTCAACCCAAAGCCACATAAGAAAAAAACAGGAAAAAAAAAAAAAAAAAAAAAAACCTCCCAAAACTATCACTTCATTTTCATTGTAGTGAAATCCTCAAACCTAGCAGTGACACAAAGTTCCCTAATTTGACTGATTCCATATGTTACATTTTTAAGAGATCTAGTGAGTAGGCTGGACAGATAAATATCATAAGTTGAAGGTGACAAAGTTACTTTTTTTTTTTTTTTTTTGAAATCCAGGACCTGAGAAACACTAGAGGTGTATTTAACTAAATGATAAATAGAGTTTGATCAGTCATCCTCGTTCAAAGAAATAATATGTATTCAGTTAAATAGTTGCCATGGCTTTAAAAGAATACAAAAGAGAAGAGTATTTCGTTGGATTTTTGTTGGATTTTTTGTTTGGGTGTGGGTTTTTTTTTTTTCCATTTTATAGATCAACTTGAAGGTTTGCAATTGCTATCAAAAATTATGATTTTATACCAGTGATAGTGGTAGATGGTTGAACTAGCTGTTTTCAGAATTACAACTTTTTTTAAAATAAAACTTTTCCAGTTTACGTTGAATGAGAACTATATTGAAAAATATAGTTATAATAAAAGCTTACATAAGCATAATCAACTTATTATGAAAGATATTAAAATCCATAAGAGAAAAAGACAGTCTAAAATGCACTGTTTTGCTGGACCATTGTTATGATCATCTCTTTTTCAGCCTAACTGTTTTGAAAAGCAGTTGAAGACAGAGACTCGGTTAACTAATATCACTCTTGCATTGACTGCCAAAAACAGTAATGAAACACTCACAAAACCACCACAGTTTCCTTAATTGCTGCAAAAATGAGCATTGAAGGTTATGGAACTAATGCTAAAACATTCAATATAAAAATAAAACAGTATATAGTTTGATATTCTTACTTCACACTCACCACACTGCAATAACACTTTTAAATTTTGTATTATAATTCTATAATACTATATCAGATTTTATTGCATGATATTATATGATTACATAACATAGTTATAATGTAATGCTGTAACACTATCATTATAATAAAAAGCTCATAGGCTTGTCATGTAAAATTAAAATTAAAATTAAAAAAAAAAAAACAAACCACATGCCCTTAGAATCTAGGCAAGCTCCACTCCATAACTAAACATTAGTTCTTTCTTACATACCTTAGCTCTACATGCAGAGCATAGGCAAAGTTGGGCCCTTCAGAATGACATCACACCTGAACAAAGATCTGGCTAAGATAAACCAGCAGGAAAATATTGAGATTAGAAAAAGATATCTCAGGCTTACTTACATTTTCAATAAATAATCTTAAACATTTTATGAGAAAGTAATTTGTGTAGAGGAGTTTTATCTCATCAATCTGTGTTCAGCCTAGATGGTCAAGTTACTCAAGGGATTGGATGAGATTTCAAATCCTCATCAGGCTAAATTTTCAGTTGATAATTGAATTTCTCAATGTTTCCAAATGAAATGTTATTGTGCACATGTAGAAATAAAAACATAAGGCATTCTGAAGTTGTGTAGTTCATTGTCTTGGAATTTAGGTGATGATGATTTATTTCTGTAAGAAATATATATTTTTAAATGGGAAAATTAATAACAACATCAATTAACTGTCTCATTCCTTTTGACTTTGATCAGAGGGAATGAAGAAATTAATTGATATTATGTAGTGAGGATAACATTTGACATATTTAATATATAAAAAAATAAAGACAAGTAATAATTCTATAAATTTGAGCTTATATAAAAAACATTTCCATGAATCCTAAACTTTATGTAATATCACTGAGATTAATTGGTACAGTAATAAGTATTTCAAATAGTGTTCTTGGTCTTTTGATGTTTGGATCCAAATACATTCTCCAAGCTATAGGAAAGAAGGTGATTCTTTCTATTAAAAATTAAACAGAATGATGTTCTGTCATACAACTCTTACCATATTAAAAAAAGTGTTGACTTTTAACGAGCAAAGGCCTTGCACTATTTAATTGGTTTTTGAATTATTAAACCTCCATATATATATAATTAAAGATGTCTGGTCAATTATTGAGATTAGTGGAAGTCAGTCTATATTCAGATTTCATGGAACAACATAGTACTTAAATTTGACTCAGCTAAAGAAGGAATGCTCAGTGCTAAGGATAGCAAATGTTCATTGACTTTACTCCAAGATAATGCGTTTAACATATATAGCATGTCTGTACAGCAGTATAACTATAAACATTCACTAGATATAAGAAAAATATGCCCAGGTGTTATTTATTATTATTTAGGGGTTTTGCAATATTTTAGCAATGTTGAAGGTGTTAAGATAAAGTTTGTTCATTCTTATTCAGACTATTCTGTACCTAATTCTGAATTATTACAGAGGTTTTTATTCATTATAATTGCAGAAAGCCTAAAGATTAAATTCAGAGTTTCTTCCAGTGACATGTGCTTTTGATAGCATTATGAGTTTGAGATTTAATGGTCTTGGGAAGCTTAAGTATTACTAACCTTTTATTAACTAAGGATTTTCTCAGTATAATTGCATAACTGAAAACACTCAGAGCTTACTTGAATTAACAGAGTTTGAAACTGTGCAATAAATTGAAAAATAATTCTTAGATTTCACATCAAAATGATTTAACTTGAAATAAAGCAAAACCAGTGTTGACAGTTCGTATTTACTTGTTGAACAGCATAGTCTTTCCATCTCCTGTTTTTTTCTGCATAGACTTTTACTCTTTATGCTATGATTTTGTTTCCAGTCTCCATGAACCAGTACATTTTAATAAGGAATAGACAGCTAAATCATCATACAAATTAATGTGCTAATAGTATCTTAATGCAGCTAAGTTTTTCAATGACTTTCTTATCTGGTATGGTAAAAATCTAAAATAAGATTGTCTTATGAAGTCTGTGAAGATCTATTTCTAAGATTTTTTGTTTCCAAGAAAGTCTTGTGGTTTAACCTGATTCTGCAACTAAGCACCACACAGCCACTTGCTCACTCTCCTGTGGTGAGATGGAAGAGGGAATCAGAAGGGCAGAAGTGAGACAAGTCATGGATTAAGATAAAGATAGTTTAATAGGTAAATCAAAAGCCATGCACTTGAGCAAAGCAGGATGTGGAGTTCACTCATCACTTCCCATGAGCAGGCAGATGTTAACCATCTCTAGAAAAGACATGTTTCATCACATAACAGAGATTCAGGAAGACAAACACCATCACTTCAAATGCCGTCTCCTTCCTTTTTCTACCGCCCTTATCTACTTAGCTTGATGCCAAATGTTATGGAATATCTCTTTGATCAGTGGGGATGAGCTGTCCCTATTTTGTCCCTACCCAACTTTTTGTGCAGCCCAAGCCTACTCACTGGTGAGGTGTTGTGAGAGGCAGAAAAGGCATTGATACTGTGTAAGTGTTGCTCAGCAACAGCTAAAACATCCCTGTGCAATCAACACTGTTTCCAGAACAAATTCAAACCCCCTAGTACTATACTAACTACGATGAAGAAGATTAATTCCGCCCCCTGGCAACAAAAATATTAGTAAAGTTGAAGATCAGAATAATTGGTTAAAATACTGCAAAAAGTATTGGGAAAGTAGAGTAAGCCTATACTACCAGAAACCAAGCAGAAAAAGAAAATTAGTGTAACATATGTATGTATGTATGGCCAGACTTCACGGACGAAGATCTTGGGAAGGGCTCTCCCCACGTGGGTGTGCCTTTCCAGCCTGCGCAGTGGATTTTTCAGGTGAGGCACAGCATGCGCAGAACTGGCCCCACCATTTAAGTGTTAAGGTCCATTTGCCATGGCTGAGCGAGCTTGGAGACTGACAGTGAAATCCTCGGGACTTTCTACAGCACCTGGTACTAACCGGTGTTGACCCTGCTGAGCATCCAAGATCTGATGGGATCGAATGACAGGAAGGCATTTAACTGCCCAGGGGATGGTCTCCACTGAGACTTGAACTCAGGCCCTTGGGATTCAGAGTCCGGAGTACTCTCCATTACACCATGGGAATGCCCCTTGTAACATATATAAAGGAGTTATAAACACACACACACAGAATAAGAAAGTTATTGGTAATAGTAATATGTGTAGCAATATGAAGAATTATAGTAAATTCCAACTGCATTTCAGGAAAAATATTCTAACCCTGAAAATCGGAACCTTATATGAGAGTCTCAATTACATATTTCTTTAACATGTCCTCCTCCACAGTCAGTGAAAAGAGAGCAAAATCAGAAGCTTCCTTAAAAATGAACTCACCTTAAAGTGTGGACTCTGTTTTCAGTAGGAGGAGTTGAGCATGATGAGACTCCTATGAGAATTCTCCACACAGGCTACTAAAATTGAGTTTTATGTACTCCTTGCCACTTGATCTATATTATTGTTACTATTAGAGCAAAACCCAAGTCATTCATGAATAGTATTAATCCCTGTCTCAAAGTGTTCCCTATCTATAGTTACATGGTAGATAAGTCAGGAAAAATATTAAATAGCTAGGTTTATATCAAAGTAGCATCTGAAATAATTTACATGTATCATGATAACATATAAATTTTGTAGCTTGTGAAAAGGATGAAATTATTTTTTATGGTCATTAGGTTTAATACAACATCTATTTAAAACAAAGACTGTCTTCATTATCATCTATTGGCCATCATTGGAAGGTGTTACTTACCAACATCATAGGTGAGAGGTAATTCCAGTCTCTGGAAACAAATATGCTTAAATACATGCATGAACAATGCAAATGTACACAATGATCAAAACAAAGCTATATACAATTTGAAAATCCAGGACAATTCCAATTTTCTTTATTTTTATTTTACCAGATCCACCAAGTGGATCTACACTAATAATTTGCAGCATGTGTGGCTATCATGGTTTAGAAAGAGTAAAAACAGTTCACTGTTTTCAGAAGAATATGTACTTGAAAGTATGCAAAGAAAGAAATATTTAATTTAAAAAGTATATATCTTTGATTTGTTCAACTCTTTATAGGAATTTTTATTGGTTTGGGGCAACTTTTATGATGAACATCAGAAAGTTTCCAGCAACTTTTGAGGTTTAGAAGTATTTATTTTAATCTAGACTGCAAAAGGAAACCACTGAAACTTTCAAAAAAATAGACTTGTACAAAAATAATTTATTCTGAATTGAAATAGGCAGGTTTCAGATTCTTCTGTATTTATACTTTACTGTATAATTCCCTCATCAGAATGCACAAAGTGAATCTCAGGAAACTTCATACAAAAAATAACTTCAAAATCAACATGTGTATGCTTATTCTAGGTTTGTCAGAGCAGAAACATTTCAGCCGGAAAAAGTTTAGAATAAAAGGGTTTGATCCACTCTGGTTCCTCCATATCCCAGTAATTAACTTCAAATTATATGGCTATAAAAGATTTATAGATTTTACAGTTGTGACTATTGGCCCATCATAAAAAAAGTAGCAGTTAGTCTAAGTCACAAAGCTGACTAAGGATGCGCTGATCTGACATAGAGGAACTTTTCTGTGCTTGGAATATGGACATCTGAGATACATGAAACACTCCAAAAACAGAATGACAGTCTGAGAATGACTGGTTTCTTTCCATTGAAATCTTGAATAATTCCCCTGCTTTTCTAAGAACAATTTACAGATATGTGGTGGAAATTGCCTCAAGACAGAGTTACCACTAAGAGTCACAAATACAACATTGAACAACATTTTTGCTCAGAGTTGTAGAATTTTTTGTCAGCTGGGAAGACAAAAAAAAAAGGAAAAAGTGTTAGTGATATTATAAAAATTGAATACATATTAATAAAAAGTTGTTGAAAAAAAACTTGAAAATATATATGAGTATGTATGTATGTAACATTATTTTTCAGTAAACTATTCATAGACCCTAGGATACTAATATATTTGTGACTATTCAGTTAGTCTAAATCAGTTAGATGCATAACTATGTTGTGGTAGCAAAACTGCATTTGAGAAGCCAAAACTTCTAGGCTGCTGGGAAAAAAAAAGAAAAAAAACCAGACCAAAACCACAACCAATCTGAACAAACTGTTACCTCCTCTCCAAAAAACTTGTTATTCTAAGAGCAAGGATCACAATCTCTTATGCCTGAGCTCCTGGCAAATTATTGTGTGGTTGATAGGTATGTAGTATTGGTACTGAAAAAAAGGTGGTCCGTACTTCTGATAATTACCTGCAAGTCTGTTGTAGTTTGGATTATCTCTAAACTTTTAGTGCACCTGTATCAGATCTAAATGCAGTTGTTTATGTGTGTCAGTTTTAAAAATTAATTCTTGTGGGTCATAGTCAAGGATCTTGACGTATGGAACAGTGGCCAGAGTAACATGTGACCAGATAAGAATCCAGTGTTGAAGTAAACTTCCACTTGTGTAGGTCAAATGGGAAGGATTTACTGTAATTAAACTGAGAAACACAGTTTTAGAGAACTGATCTGACTGGAGAGAGTGTTTTCAGAGATTTTTTTTTCCCAGTTGCAGCATAAATGCAAAATTTATAAGCAAACTTGAAATGCACTGTAACTTAGAACCCTATTCCTTCTCAATGCAAGCTCCTTCCTTCTTTACTCACTAGCATCTTGCCTTCATTTCTCCTTAGTGAAAAGTAAAATCATTAAATCATAGAACAATCCAGGTTGGAAGGGACCTCAAAAGATCATTTGGCCCAACTTTTAATGGGAAAGGGAGTCCAGATGAGATTATCTAACGTCCTGTTCAATTGCATCTAGAAAACCTCCAGTAATGGGGATTTTACTGCAGCCCCAAGGATGTTGTTCCAATGATTGAATTTTCTCATTGTAAAAAAATTTTCTAATATCAAGATGAAACTTATCCTGGTGCAACCTGTACCTATTACACCTTGTCTCCTTGGTTTGGGTTTGCACAGCAAGGGGGGGCTACAGGGGTGGCTTCTGTGAGAAACTGCTAGAAACTCCCTCTATGTCTGAGAAAACCAATGCCAGCCAGCTCCAAGATGGACTCCTGGCTGGTCAAGTCTGAGTACATTGATAATGGTGTTTGCATCTCTGTGATAACAGACCTAGGAAGAGGGGAAAGCCTGTGGAGGATAATGGTGGAGCAGATACTTACCTGCAGCCTGTGAAGGACCTCACAATGGAACAGATGGATGTCTGAAGGAGGCTGTGACCTCATGGGATGTCTGAATTGTAGCAGGTTCCTGGCAGTATCTATGGTCCCATGGAGAGAAGAACCATGCTGGAGCAGGTTTGCTGGCAGGATTCGTGACCCGATTGAGGACACGTGCTGCAGCGGTCTGATCCTGAAGGACTGCACTAGTTCATGCAGGACATAGGAAGGACTTGTGTTGGAGAAGTTCATGGAGGAATGTCTCCCATCGGAGGGACACCCCACTGGAGTGGGCAGGAGTGTGAGGAGTCCTCTCCCTGAGGAGGAGGCAGTGGCAGAGACAACATGTGATGAACCAGTCTCAACCCCCATTCTCTGTCCCCATGAGCAGCTGCAGGTGAAGAAGGCAGAGAATCTGGGAGTGAGGTTGAGCCTGGAAAGAAGGGAGGAGTGGGGGAAAGGTGATTTATAATTCAGATTTAACTTCTTGTTATCTTACTCTGATTTGATGGGTAATAAATCATACTAATTTCTCCAAGTCGAGTCTGCTTTGCTTATGATATTTGGTGAGTGATCTCTCCTTCTCCTTATCTTGACTCATGAACCTTTAGTTTTGTTTTTTTTTTCTCCACTATCTAATTGAGGAAGGGAAGTGATAGAGCAGTTTTGGTGGACACCTGGATGCCAGTCAGGGCTAACTTACCACATTTGTCCATGTGGTTGCTTGTAGAGGAAGAGCCTCTGTTGTCTTTGTAGCTGCTGTTTAATTACTGTGACCCAGTTTTATTAAGAAAATGAAATATTTCAACTTGAAAACTCCCCATAAATTGTAATTGCTTAAAAAGGAGAAAATTGAGATTTAAGTCTCTAAGAAAGAATAAGACATATAATCCAGGTTCCCCATTCACAGTCTAAATGCTTAATTACAAGTAAGATGGGCCTAATAACTGACTTCAGAAAAATTGCCATGGTCTTGCACTGTCTCTCCTCATTAATGAATTTGAGGTTTTGAATGTTATAGGAGGGAGGTCTTGATTCAGAGAGACATAATTAGTAAGACATGGAAGTTTGAAACATTTCTACTTGGCACTTCTGATACCTCACTTTAACCAGCTTTTTTCTCAAAAAACTGTACTGACATTCACATCCCTCAGAGGTGTATGGACTATTTAAACATCCATTTTCTCAAAACAGAAGAAAAACAAGAACTGATATACCAAGATCAGGGGGAAAGATGTATGCATGCCTCTCCTGAAACATCTGTTTCATTCCAATAAATATAAAGGTAGCCCATGAAGCTATGCTGGACAAATTAAAGCAATTTTCTGGGGATAGGTGCTTGATACTGATGCCAAACTTCTTTAGACTAACATTATAGCATAGTTCATATGAGTAACTTTAAATCTTAAACTAAGTTATATTGCATTGATTATTTTGGGTAGATAGACAAATTGAAAAACTTTGTCTTCAGCCTTTTCCATTGAAATTATCTTTTCTCCTTTATTAAAGTTTTGAATCAAGATTATTTGCAGTCATATTGTCAGATTTCACTGCATACATTTTCTTACTCTGTTTTTATTTTCAGAAATGTCCCCTCCCTTAAAATGTCTTTATAGGTAATGTAAAGTTGAGGGTGATTAAATTAAATTTTAGAGATCCAAGGAACATGTGTTTTCACTGATTTTTCCTAATTTGCACCTCCAATTGTTAATCCCTCATTTTTTAAATACTTAAGCATAGTTGGACCTTAATTTCATGAAGAATCAAAAGTGTGACTGAGCAAACTGACAACACTAGGTATCAGACCTATAGAGGTTTAAAATGAGAGCCATTTTGATATAGCTCTACACTAGAGAAATTCACACTCCCAGCACTCCGAAAGCATAACTGCATTAAGATCAATTTGATCTCTGCTGCAGACAAGAAGTGGAGGAGTAAAACTCTTGAACTGAAAAATTTAGAAATTTCATGATACTAATGCACAAAATCAGCATACAAATGCATTTGTTATGCATTGGCCATACATTACATCAACTTTGTCACAGAACCTTGATAAGACATTCTCTGATCTTTAGAATATTTCTGTGGAATACACAAATTGTTTTGTTTGATTAAAAAATCTAAACATATAGCATGACTGCAATGTGTCTCATTGTGTAATTATTGTAAAAATTGTGTAATTTGAAAAAATTCAAATGCATTTTATGTCCTTCAATAGCCATATGCTTGAACTAACTTGTAAACATGCACCATACAGAAAAGTTTTGATCTTAGAAATCCTTACTCAATTAACATATGAATTTTATTCTGGGATGCATTTCAAGTCTTATGCAGATACTGTGAATACATTGTAAGTTTCAGAGTTTCAAAATATTTTTGCAAAATGGACTATAAAGCTAACTGTCAGGCATTTTGGAAACAGTCTCTAATACATACACAAATCAATCTATTCAGTATTTAAAAAACAAGGTGTTGGGTCTATCACTAGCAGATTTATTTGACAAGAGACTTGGAAAACTTAGTAAAAATAATAACTTAGCTGTCAGACATCAACCATGTTATATCCTCAGTCCAATGAATTATCTTTCAATCAAACATTGCTATAATTCTAATTTGTGTACACACACACACACATATATTTGTGCTCTTTGTGTGATGTATTTAGCAATAACATAAACACTGCAACAGGTTCTCAAAGAGGACAGGTCAAAATTAGGATTGAAAATAACCAACTGAATGGAAAAGAAATTAAATTTATTGTATTGCATAAGCATTCATCTGCTTTTCTCTTTCTGCTTCTATCAATTGCCTCTGTAAGCTGTTACAGTGGTGCAAACTGCTGGCAAGTTGTTTGTCATATTACCTAACTTAGAAATTAAAGCACTTTATAGTACCAGGAAAACTCCAACGGGAGCCATCTTATAAATATTTTGTAAAGCCTGAGCAATTTTTATTACCATAAATGCCACAGTAGAGACACTAAGAAACCTCGGTGATGAGCAGAGGATAAAAGAAAAACTATCTGTTTTTACAGCTTCTTTGTAGGAATTGGAACAGAACTGAATTGTAAGTTCCCTTAGGTCATGAATTAGGTCTTAGGTCTTTAGCGATTTTAGTGAAGATCATTGGTATTTTCTTGCAATGTGTTTTTTGATAAAAAGAGTTTTGGCAAAAATAATAAGAATAAAATTGTAATTCAGATTATCATTTAAAAACAATGTTTTTGAACGAATGAAAGACAAAAAGTGATACTCAGATGCTGACTTCACAAGGAAATATGAGAACCAAGTAAATAATAGACTGGATTGCTTGCAAATGTCTAAAAGCAATATTTAGCTAATTAAGTATTTCCAAAGTTATATATTGAAGTTTCAGATACCACTTAAAATTTCAGCATTCAGTTTTAGAAATGTGAAAATATCAGATTTTTTTTCATCTAAAAATAAAGAATTCCATTTTTAATGCACTCTGATGCCATGATATATACTTACTAATAAGGTATGTACTGTCTTCAGAAATATGCAGCATGTTCTGATTTATTAAAACTTTTGTCTATCATGAAGGTAGTCAGTTAGTATCACTGTATTTTTCAGTACACAACAGTGTTGCAATTCATTTAAAGTTCAATGCTTTTACTCTGCATATTTGTCAAGAAATTTCTCAATCCGCAAAAAGGACTTTAACATCATCAGTAGTTTCCAAATTTCCATTGAATCCAACGTATGTAAAATTAGGATTCTATGTTATGAAGCCAGAAGCTTGCCTGTTTCCATCAAATAACTCTGTGAGAAATGTATGATCATTTAATTTGTTTGTTCACAACTTATATGAAACTCAACTGTATTGTGTTTGAAAGAACTTTTTAGATGATGTTTGCCATATCCAGTCTGTGCCAAACTAAATTTCTGAAAAAGTTTACAAGGATGATATTTCCTCTTCCTTCTAGCAATTTTACCTGTTCAGCAGGGGAAAATTCATGGAATGGCAGGACTGCAATGGAGCAGGCAGGAAGCTGGTAGTGTGCACAGACTTTTGGAGGTTCCTATAGAACCGGAGGTCTACCTGTGGTAAGGAGCGGTTCTCAAGTCAAGTCGCAAAAGTGGCAGTGGGGCTGTGCTGCAAATGCAGCACAAACTTGCTGAACTTGCTAAGCCAAAGAACACACAGTGTGTATCAATTACAGGAAAGGAAAGACATTAGTTGTGGTATCTTTCAGTTTAAGCTGTCTCACCCAGATTTGAGATTTTCTTATATAAATGTGTAAGACATACCATAAGGAAATGCATTACATATACTTATTTGCCTCAGGTTACTCAGCCATCATCTTCAAACTTCCAGGGAAACATGGAAGGGCAGACGCTTTCATTCTCTGGATACTCTGAATAGCTTTCAGCTGAACTTCCTTGAACTCTCCACAGATCTGTCCTTTCCTGTGACATGTGAGGAAGACTGAGCTCTTTATGAGACATGTGGCATCAGATCCCCACATGCTATAGCTCACACCAAATCTCTTCCTGACTGTTCCTCTCTGCCTCTCTTTCCTCTTCACATTTTTCCCCTGCCTCATCATGGACTTCTCTACGTCCTTCAGGAACAGTCTGCCCTGGCATAGCTCCTCCATGGTCAACAGTTCCTCCTAGAAAAGCTGCTCCTCTACAGGTTTCTCTCCATGGCTCATAGTTCCCGGCAGGAATCTGCTCCTGCACAGGCTGGAACATAGGCTGCAGTGTGGATATCGCCTCTGCTGTGGGCACTCCAAAAGCTGCAGAAGATTCACTGACTCAGTGCCTGGAGAGGCTCCTCCCCCTCCTCCTTCTCTTCCCTTGGTGTTCACACCTCTGTATCTCACCTGTTTTTTTCTCCTCACCTCACACAAATGCCAGGCAGCAGTTTTGTCCTTCCTAAAATACACCTTCCCAGAGGTGTCACCATCTTGACTGAGGGGCTCAGCTGTGCCCTGAGGCAGGTCCATTGTAGCCAGTGAGAACATGCTCTGTCCAGCACAGGCCATGTCCTTCCCTCACAAAGGCCACTCTGCAGCCCCCACTGCCAGCACCTGACCAGCTACACCCAGTATAATTTTTCCTCTCCTGTTTAGTCCTTTAGATTTGTCTCTGGGGTGTGATTTAGTTCCTAGTAAAAATAAAAGAATTTTCTAGAATTGTGGGATTGCTGGCAAGAAATACACACTTCATATGAGGAAGACATGCTGATCCTTCTTCAAAAGCTGAAGTCTTCTAGTTAAGTATGCAATTTATTTGGGTTTAAATTAATTATGTAAATCAGTTAAATAATGTGGCAAATCAACTGCTGGAAAATGGGGATCAGAAAAGGATGTCTGCAACAGGAAAGGTAATGTATCCATTAGCCTTCATAGAGATAGGGAAATGCAGGTGAATATCATCTGGGGAAAACTGAGAAGCTCCCTGGGGCAAGATCTGGAGAAAATTATCTGTGGTAAAATTAGTACCTCTGCTGAGCCTATAAATGTTACTAACTTCTTTATATAGTAGAATTTTGTAGAAGTAAGTAGGCACTTGTGAAAAGAAAGAGAGAAAGATTTTCTAGCTCCCACATTGAACAAAGTGGTGTTGATGTTGATATTTAAAGCATATTAAAATAAAGTGGCATATAATACTGGTTTTCCTTTAACAATGAATATTTCTACTCTTTGTTCCCTCAAATCATCTTTACTGTAATCTATAATAATCCAAATTTCATTGTTCTATTCTTTTCTATAATATAAGAAGAAGACTTGACAGCAATAAATGCAGTTTCTATATATGATAACCTAATGTCTGTACAGTGAACTATAACATACAATAATGTACAACAATAATAAATTAAATATGTTCCAAGGTATCTGTCTTTTAATTGCTAGCTGAGTGACAGATTGGTGCTTGTTAAAATATATTTAAATCATGCTGGAAGATCTCAAAGAGTGCTGAGTAGGAAAAATTCCAAGTCAAAATACCCAAGTCAGCAATAAAAGATTATCAGAAAGTTTTTTTAAAAAATAGAAATACCAGTCAGCAGAATAAAAACTACATTTCTGTATGATTTTGATCCTTTTAAACTAAAAATATTCCAGTGACATTTAATAGGACATTGTATACAATATTATCTCATGGTTAACCTGTCTACCAAGCGTATAGCTTAAACACTACAGAACTTACACTACCTGGTAAAGGCATATGCCAGCCAGCCAGTGACAGGTCTCACAAGAGGAGCAGAAGAGAGTAGGGCAGTGCTTCTGGATACTGCAGACAGTTCAAAATGCATGGGCAAGTACAACTGGTCTCTAGGAAGAACCAGGGACCAGAGTGAGCCTTGGCAGTTTGCATGGGCATGGTAGTACACTTTACCTTTTGCTGGGTTGTTGCCTGCCCTGCTTTCCCACAGGTTTAGGCTGCAAACCTGATGGTTGCCCTAGCCAGGTGGGGGCCACGCAAACCTATCTGGAAGCTTGAGATCTCCAGGAAATTAGAACAATTACATTTCAAAAGAATTAACACTTTATAAAAGTACAAGGTGACTGTGGCCTGCGGCAAGAAAAACAATGCTGACATCTCCACCCAAACAGACCTCCCAAGGACTGAAATTGTTCCTCTAACACCTGGAGACAGCAGTGGGTGTCATAGCTGTAAGTGTGCCCAGTTAGAAGTGCTTTTCAAACAAGTAGCTATGCTGCAGGAGACACTCAACAGGCTGCACAGTATCTGGGAATGTGAGTGATAGGTAATTGCTATTGATTCTGTTCTGCTCCAGGTTGAGCAATGGCCCATCCTAAAGGCCATGCAAGAAGAAGGCAAGCCTTAGCTGACCCTCGAGCTGGATGACACAAGATGAATTACTGCTAGAGGCAGACGGAAGAACCTTCCCCTAAAGTACCTGAATAACAGTTATGATGTTCTGAGGGTGAACAATAAAGAGGACATGAGTAATGAAGGACAATCCAGGAGGGGCTGACCATGAGAAGCTGACCAATTAGCCACCCACATTAGAATCAGTGCTACCAGAAAAATAAGTAAAGTAATCAGAAATTTCTTATTGAGATCCACCAATGTATCCACTGATGTACCATCCAGACAATTTTCCTAGAACTAATTTTCCACTCTACTAGTCCCTGTAGGGTCCAAGGATGATGTGATGGGGAAACTTTGCATGAGAAGTAATGATTAATATTTCCAGTTTAAGTTTATGAAGTCAAATTCAGTCATACTTTAGCTTGTTTGTAATTTCCAAAACACTTGTGCTGATAATAATATATATCACTGGAATATTGCAAACTTTCCAGATACAATGCAGACATATTTTTTACTTAGAACACCTTCTGTATACTAATAAATTGATAATTTGTTGTGCTTTGGGTCATGATATTTTTTAATGTTTACATGTGGAAATAATTCTAAAATCATAGAATGGTTTGGATTGAAAGGGACATTAAAGATCATCTAGTTGCAGTCCACCTGTCATGGGCAGGGGCACATTCCACTAGACCATGCTGCTCAGAGCCCCATCCAAACAGGCCTTTCAAATCAATTAGACTTCTTAATTTTAAAATTCTTCTTCCTTTAAATATAGTGAACACCTTCTCTTCATTAAGAACCACAATGTTCTTTATCATTGCCGTTACTGTTTCAAGTGCAAGTCTGGATATAAAAGCATTACAGCTCTTATCACAGCTACTCTGATGATGTATTAGTGTAGCATATCATCATAGTGCTGTCACTGTGATAATATATGAGTGTGGTACATCATCAGATTGATGATAAAAACAAACTGTGCTTAAGACAGAAATCACTAAGAAGTTTTGTTGAATTCTCCCAGGTTCTGTGTGTACATTTGTATACGTCTACAGAGAGAAAACCCTTATAATAGTTTAATGCTCCCATACTCTACCTGCTTTTTATTTCTATCTTCTGCTTTATTCTCTTTCTTTTCCACTCAGTTCATCTTTCCAGATTATCTTTCCTTTTACAGTTTTCAGCTTCTATTTTTTTCTGCCTACTGCCTTTCCCCTCTTTATCCTGATATTTGATAACACAGGTCTACACTAGGCTATAGTTTTCCTTGCTATTCACCTTCCTCCTGTCCTTTCCTGTTCTGCTTTTCTGTCATTACTTATACTGTTTCTATATTTGCTACTTAAACTCTTATCTTTCTGTCATGCTTGGTATTCTGTCTAGTACCTATTCTATCTTTCTGAAAATGGGGACCTCTGGCTTAAAAGTTTATGTTTCATTTGGGTTCTCTACCTGCCATAACATGTGGATTTTTCCTCCATTATGTCTTACATATTTTCAGAAGGTCAAGACGAGGCAGGGTGAGGTGAGGCAGAGTGGGAAGGGAAAGCAAGGCAAAGCACCAAGAGGTTCTTGCAGTTGGTCACTAATTGAAATAGGATATGAGTTGGGTAAACTACAGGCTGTAGAAGGACAGCTTGTCCTCTTGTACTTTTCCTCTGATTTATCTTGTCAATGAACAGTAATTTAACTGCCATTCTTATTAAGGGCTCACAGTTCTCTAAATAGAAAGAAACAGGTTTGGAATAGCAAGCTGAAATACTGGCCCATGCCATGTCTTGAACAGCTGGTAATATGCACAGATCAAGAAAAAGAGATTTTGTTGTTGTTGTTTTTGTTCTAAAGGTTTCAACTTGATTGCTTAACCATTAAGAATATCTTCAACTTTTAATTGATTTTGTAAATGCAAAAGCATGTATCTCCATGATAAAATCTTGATGCTACAACTGTCAAAACAGATTTTTCTCAGATTCTTAGCCATGTCTTTCACCCTAGAAGAAAAAACAGTATGTTCCATATATGCTTTGGGAGGTATTTCAACACTCTCGGGTTGAATAAATAATGTACTAAAACATTCATCTTAAACAGGATATCCAGGAACAAGTAGCATAGTGGATATAAAATGGAATTATGATTTTCTAACCTTATTGACCTTTTCTATAAACTCTCCATTGGAAGACTTCAAGTTGTGTGGTGGTGACTGTGTTTCCTGGCTGTTTTTCCCCACCCCTCCATTTTTAAATCTGCACTTTTGTAAGATTGTCTACATTTCATTCTTGTTTAATGACATCCTTATGGGGAAATGAGTTTATTCTTTCCATTCTTGAAGTATGTATTTTAAGAAACATGGCATGACAATATGAGTCTTTTTCATAAGATCTCTTTTAAGGTGTGTAGAAATGTAAAACTTGGTCCTTATCTCATGAAAATTCTTCTTTTTGAACAACAATTCTTTAATTTTTAGAGAGAATGCTAATTCAGAGATTTAAAAAATATATTTTTTATAGATTCCATGTCAATTCATAGAATCTCAAAGTGATCAAACACATAGAATATGAAAATGTATTTCTTTTCTCTAAGATGGCTGTCTATCCCCTACTAAAGACAAAATTTTCTATTTCTCTCCTCTTCTCTCTCTCTCTCAGTGATATGGCAAGTGATTTTCACTGCAAAGTCAAACCAGTTGAACAACTTTACCCAGATGTTGAAATGGAGGTCAAGTCACAGAACTGAGGTTCAAGGCTTTGTGATGAAAAGCAAGAAGATACAAGATACAATTGTTCATTCAGCTTAGCAAGATAGAAATGTCTTTTGATTATGGTACTCTTTCTTAACTGTTTAATTACAGCCTGAACTAAGTCTTGCTGCAGCCAGTGAAAATTTCTGGTGGGCTTTCAAATCATAAGATGGCAAAGGAATATTTTCCTAATTTTTTCCTAACTAGTTTTGGTGTTTCCTTTTTGGGTTTTTTTCAGTTTTTTTGTTGGCCAGACCTTCTTAAATCTGGTCCAGCTGTATTTTAATTTGTATTTCAAATGTGGGAATGGGAGAAACAACAGCACAGAAAATAGAAGTGTACAACATTTTAACTATTAAAACAAAAATTAAATGTGGAAAAAAATAAAACATGCAAAACCTATATGCAATCTGTTGGGTGTTGTATGAACCATTCACTGATATTGAAGAATTTAATTAGGAAAGCTGCAAATAACAATTTAATATAACTTGATTGTTCTAATATTTTATTTTTCACTAGTGTTCAGTGTATTTTATATCCAAACTGAGGGTTTGAGGAAGTTAAAACCTCGCAACATGCACTGAAATGGCAATGGTTCAAGCAAGAGTAAATTTTCCCTTTTGCTTCCATTAAAACAGAGTATTAATTTTCAGAAGATTTTAAGCTTGTTGGTTCTGCACCAGACATTTTAAAGAGCACAAAGTAAATGAGATTTTTCTTTGCCTTTAAATACTGCTCCTAAAGATAACGTAGCATGCTGTTTTGCATTGCCAGAAATGGAAAATTTGAATACGTTCTTTTCATCTTTTCATTTTCCAGGATGCTTTTGCTGAAATGAATCTCCTGAATATTTCTCAGCTGTTTCCTTTCTGATTATCATCTGATGTATTACCCAATATTATCTAGATAGCTCAGAAATGGTCAGAAATAAAAATACAGTTTAACCTTCAAGTCATGAAAGTGCGTAACTGTGTTTTTTGAATGGAAGTGTTTAAGCAAACAATCATTACATTTTTCCTTAGAAATGAAAATGTGCAAGAGTTAAGGTATCATAATATCTATTATGCCTACATGTCTGTATTTTAATTTGATTTTCTCTTTATTTTTCCCTTGATAATATGGGCAGATGTACAGAGTTCACAGAAGCCTAAATGAATCCATTTTATTGTTTCTCCTCACTGCAATAAAGGAAACCCTAATAATAGTCTATTAGCTTTTACATTATTTCGATTATTCTTTTAGAAAATACTGTGCTATTCTAGGAAATGGCTTTTTAATTTTTTTATTTTATTTATGAACTTAGATTTCTAAGCCTTTTTTTATTTTGATATGCAGCAACATATAAACAGTCAAGAGGAAGACTTCAACAAAGATACATTAATAGATTCAAAATTAAACCTAGTCTCTCTATAGTGGGAGAAATCAATAAATGTTTAAGTTCATAGTTCTAGGGGAAAAAAAGCAGAAGGAAGCTTATTTTATATTGTACTTCCATTTGAAATTGTATAAATTGAAATGTAAATCACTATGCAGAATACATAAGCAGGACCAAATTCTGGTCATAATACTTTTCCTGATAGTCCTATGTCCAAAATGTATTATGTGAAGCATCATGGGGAACATCTTAAGTGAAAATATAGTATATCCTGAGATGATACAGCATTAATACATTTAACTAAGCAAAAAGCAGGGAGTTCAATGTAATTAAACTACTTCCACTGTGGAACTGAGAACACAGACAGGAAGACTTGGGCTAACTGCATTTTACATTGTAGGATTTTGGCAATGCAAATGACAGTTCAAAGCACTCAACTTGCTGAACCCCTCAATGGTCAGTCAGCAAATTTCATACATGGATGAATGGAGATACTAATTAGAAAGTGCTGAGGAAAAGGACAAAATGCAAATTATGCTTCTTGAGTACAATCTCCAGAAATGCAGAGAGGTATTTCTTTCTGGGTTTGAGTTACAAGTCTAAAAACAGACCTATACTTCCTTGGAATTTTGTTTTACAGATTTATTAATACGGTATATGCAGCAACAGGAATAAGCAAGGTTGGGTTTATGTTTTGTATAATATCCAACCAGTGTGAAGAGGATTGGGAATACTCAATTAATTTCTTTTAGAGAATTCAAAATATCTCTTTAACACCAGTTAAAAACCAAGCCAAATCAAACCAAACCAAACCAAAAGAAAGCAATTATTCTAGAGATCAGGACCACAACCACAATCTCTTTTTTCACTGAAATGTGTCCTTCTGGGCTAAGTCTGCTTACCCATTAGAATAAGTTATTCTTTCATCTGGCTGCTCTCCTGAATGTGTACTTCAAGACACAGAGGTCACACTTCAAAGGAATGGCTCAGTGTATGAGGAAGAACATCTTTACTGTGCAAGAGACCTGAAAGAGCACTGAAACAGATTATGCAGAGAGGTTGTGGAGTATCACCCACTGAAGATATTCAAGAACAGTCTGGATGCAATCCTTTACAATATACTCTGATATAACCTGCTTGAGCAGGGATGCTGAGGGAAAGGTGTTCTGGATTTATTTTTTGGTGGTTTTTTAAGAAGCAGAAATACATGTATACTTTTTTAAATGAAATGGCTTTGTCTTCAGAACTCAAGCCACATACCAAATTCCTCATTTCACTAATACAGGATTGGAGCTTAAATGAGATTGCTTTTTATACTGCAAGGGAATAGCCATTTGGATTTCAGAATCCTTTTTAATCCAGTTTTATAGAATTTCATTTGCAGACCTTCTCAGGAAAATATAGAATACCATAAATGTAGAAAAAGTCCTCTGAGTGACTCCAGGCTTACACATCACACCAGTACCCAAAGTGAGCCTACAAGAAGACTGGATGGGGGCTTTTTAAAGGGGCATCAAGTGATAGAACAAGGGACAATTGCTTTAAATTGAAAAAAGGCAGGGTTAGATGGACCTAAGGATGAAAATCTTTCCTGTGAGAGTGGTGAAAAACCAGAACAAGTTGCCCAGAGAAGCCATAAATGCCCCAACACTGGCAGTGTTCAAGGCAAGGCCAGGTTGGATGGGACTTTGAGCAACCTGGTCTAGTAGATGTTGGACCAGATGACCTTTAAGGTCCCTTCCAACTCAAACCATTCTATGATTCTATGAGCCACTGTGGTCCCTTCCAACCTTACCCATTCTGTGATTCTGTGATTTTGTATAGCATAACAACCCATAACTACAGCCCAGAGGAAGTGGCAAAGTTAAGCCTTGCCCCTGAGTAGAACTAGAGAATCCATATTTTTTGCTCAAGGACTGTAAACACATATTTGTTACATAAAGGTTTGCAGTGTTGCTGTTTCCTCTATTCATCCGTCTGCTGGAAGATGTTCCATCACGTCACCGAGATGAAGCTTATATAATTGGATGAGTTCTTAATTCAGATAAGCATCTAGATCCTAATTTTTGGAAGGAGTATATCTTTTCTGATGGCAGACATTTAGAGTGGGAGATTCCTCTCAACTAGTTTATACATCGAAAGGAGGTATTTATTATAAAGTAGAAAGAGATGCCTACAGAGCATTACGAATTTCCTTCTTTTTTATACTTCTATCTGTTTTGTCAGGCTTGAGGGAATGCCCTTTACCCCCACCCACACTCCTGGGGCCGGCTTGTAGCCCCTTGATGCAGCAGAGACACACAAACAGCTATGAGGTGAGCAGGGACAGAGAGAGATTTAATCAAACAACCCGGGCTTATAAACCCCTGGGGAGGGCCCAGGGAACAGGGCTGTGATTGGGTAAGGGTTTGGGTGGAGGGGAGTGGTCAGGGAACGTAGGTAGCCAATGGGAGAGGGGGAGGATCCATACCCGATGGGATACAGGGATTGGGGGAGGCATGGGGAGGGATGGATTGGATGACCAATAGACTAAGGACAGGGGTGGAGCTGGTTATAGGGCCAGGGCAGCCAGGCAGTGTCCCAGCAAACCATGAGGTCACTGCCCCGGGGGCGGGATGACAGAACCCAAGAGAGGCGTTTTGCTACAGTGAAATATGAGAGGGAAGCAGCCTCTCTGCTTCTTTTGGTCCTTGATAGGATTTCTGCAGTGGTGATTCCAGTTCTAAAGAAGGTTTTTCCATCCTTCATAGCTTAGTCCATTTCCCACACTGTTTTAGATCTGGCTGGGAAGGAGCAAACTTTCTCTGTAGCAGCCCTCATAGTGCTGTGCTTTGTATTTGTATCTCAGTGTTGATAAAACACCAGTGTTATGGCTACTGCTGAGCAGTGCTGCAACAGCATTGAGGCTGTCTCTCGAACTCCCTAGTGCCATCAAAGGCCAGTAGACAAAGGCTGGGAAAGAAGATTGAAGAGGAGACTGTGAGGGAGGTCTGGTAGGGGTGTCAGTCTGAGACACCTGAGCCTCACTGACCAAAATGATAGTCCATGCCATATGATGCCATGCTCAGCAGTAATAGTTAAGAGAAACAAAAAGGACTGTGATGTCTGGTATTAAGACATTTGTCCTCCAAAGCAACCACTATGTATACTGAGGAACTACTTCCCAGGAAGTGGGTGGACATCACTATCTGATGGGAAGCAGAGAATAAATTTCTAGTTTTTTGCTTTTCTTTTTCATGCAGCTTTTCCTTCTCTTCATTAAACTGTCTTTATCTAAACTGAGGACTTTTTGATCTTATTTTCTCCACCAGTCCTGCTGAAGACAAGGTTCATCCACAACTGTCTTAAGGTGATATGAAACTCATACTTTCTATTCTTCTATTCTCTCTTCTAGCCATGAGAGGGAAGCTAGGATGATATAGTCAGTTATTATATATATATAAAATATTTCACCAGATTAATGCTTTCATTTTTTTCTTTATAATTCAAAATACTTTTTAAAAATACGAGCAACACTTGAGCCTTCTGGTTTTCTTTTTTTCTTTTTTTTTTTTTTTTTTTTTTTTTAGTAAATTAAAAGGAAATTGAAAACAAACAAGAAGAACCAATTTAACCATGAAAAAGCAGTTACTAGCATAACTGCTTTTAAATTCAAGATCATAGATCAAACAACACTGATTCTTGCTGTTTTCATTAAGACATCTCAATTTGTGCGTCTCATGGGGACTGGTGCATTTCTTTCAGTAACTGGGGCTGTTACTATTTCTATATATATAATAACAAAATCCTCTTAGGAAAGAGTTGAGAAGTGAATGTTCACAATATATTTTTCCATCCATCATTATACAAGATTTCTCTCAAAAAAAATTCATCATCTACAGAAAATTCATTGATATTGCCCATGCAAGTAAGTTATTTCTGCTTGGCTGGACTTGACTCACATTTCCATTTGCATGACTATTCTCTTTTCCCGCACAAGATGTCTTCAAACCTGTGCGGTATGTATCACATTTGATCTCATGAAATAATAAAACAACTGAGGAGAAGATGCAGAAATGTTAATGACAAGTTAATGTTCTAGATTTGCTCTTCTACTTTATATGCTTTGTTTCTTTTTGAATAAACTGTCTAAACTCTTATGGTAGTCAATATAGTTATAAGACTAGTTCTTCATTTCATATGCAGCTGAATTATTTACCTTAATTTTTATGGTTTTATGCCATTCAAGATGTACTAGCACATAAGGAACCACTGTCTAAATTGACAAAAAAAAAGCACCTATAAAATAATCATGCCCTTCTGTAGCAATAGAGATCAGGGATGTTACCCCTGAACATTTCAAACGAGACTAAGACATCAAGATTTAAGCACCTAGCTTTCACCATTAGATTGTATTTAGATATTAAAATTAGAAAAATCTGGAATTGAATTCCACAATTGCTATTTGGTTTCTTTTTCTGAAAAATGATAATTTAGTGGTTCTTCTCACTGGTATCCTCTAGTAATAATTTGAATTAATTAATAAATACTTATGCATGCAAGTATTCTCCGGTGAGATCTTCAGAATTCAGCAGTAAATAAATATTCATGGTATGGCTCTCTCTATTCTAAAGGATGACACCTTGAAGTAAAACATATGTATTTTTAATGGAATACATACTCTAAATCACTCCAGTTCAAGAAATGAAACTTCCATGAGTACAGTTGCCATCCTTAAGCTGCTAATTGCTCAAGGTTATGACATGATAGTAGTTATTCAGTAATTATCTTTTTTTTCTTTCCCAGTATTCTAGGCACTGCCATTGAAAAACTGCTTGTTTTCCTTGTTTTCACAAATAACATACCCATTCAGGTAGATGTTTATGTGAATCATTTTAATTAAAAATAAATTATTCTTAGAAAATATTTGCTCAGGAATAGGAAACCACATAGTTGTGTTAACGTTTTGTAGATTAATGTATGTAATAAATGAATGATAGCTCTTCCATACAAAAATAAATGGAAATAATTTTGATGTAAATCCATGCTTATTTCTTATGATAGTGTGATAAGGTAATGTGATACGTCTCTTAATTTTTGAAGGATTTTAAGACCCACTGTGTTTTAGAGACATTATTTGGCAGCAGTTGGCCTTCTTAGGATAATTTCAAAATGGCTTTATTATTTAGTAAGATAAGCCATTTGGGAAAAAAATGTGTTTTCCAGTATGCATTTTTTAAAAGTTTAGCTTTGTTGTTTCACATTTCTATTCATGTTGGAGAGCACTGAAAACTTACTCGTTACATAAAAAACATTCAAAGACACAATTAAACTCACTTTTCTCTTTTTAAAATTTGAAATACTCTGACACTTTATAAATTAAATTTTAGTATGAAAAAAATTATATAGATAATGTACAACCTCATGTTCCTTTACTACATTGTTGTGACTCCTGAACATTTCACAGAGCTTAAACAGTGGTCACTTTTTCTCTTCTCTTTTAGAATATTTGTGTTTCTCTCCAGGTAGGATAAGATAACAATATATTTAAGTCTTACAGGATGATTCTTCTAAGTGCTTATGTGACATGGAAGTAGAAAATTATTACAAGTAAATTGGTTGCTAAGTTATGATTCTCAAATACATTTCAAGATTCATTAAGACTCCCATATTTTACTGAAAAATGTAATCAATGCTACTATTGAATTCTGTAAAAATAACAACGTCATTTCCAAGAAATTGAGGAGAGCTGTGAAAATGAAAACAGAATGAAAGAAGAGCTATTGTACCCAGCATTTATTCCTTTTCAAAAATTTGGTCTTTTCTGTGTTCCATCTCTAATAAAATTACTTACCTGAACTGTAAGGGAAATTCTTTACAACTTGTTCAAACAAGTGGAAATACATTTTGCAAATACTCTAAGTCAGTTAACATTGGTAAGATTGCAGAACATGTCTGCCACTAGAACTCTTTTATTTTCGTATGTTCATTGACTTTATATTGGCTGTGGCTTCACTTCTTTTAGAACAGTTTTCTTTTTAAAAATGATACATACTTTTACATCTTTGGTTTAGTATAATACTTTCTTAAAGGAATTTAAAGTTCTGGTCTTTTCCTAGCAAAAAATTGAAATGGATTTGAGCTCAAGTTCCTCTCTTTCATATTACATAACATAGATGTATTAACCCTTTGTGACTCACACTTTTCATATAAATTCAAGATTAAACCTGAAAACTTGTATTGAGCTTGGTTTTCTAAATATTTTTATTTACATTAATATTTGCTTAAAAATATTAGAAATCAGGGGTAACATAACCCTTACAGATTGTAATTATGACAAGAAACAAAACAAAATTAAGAGGATGGATACAATTAATACTGTTTTATGAAAAAGCATTCAGCTAATTCTTTTTTCTATTTTTTAACTTTTAAAATATATTTTGGAATTAGTTTTATTTTAATATCATTACACATTATTTAACAACAATGCAATATTGTTATTTGATTCTGTAGTTTTGTTGTTACTGTCAAAGTATTACAAAGTGCTTTCCCATTACATTTCTTTCAGTATATATATTAAAAGATTTTGAGTATCCAAAAGTGATTCTACCAAAGTAGAAGATTAAATGTTTAAATTACAGCAATTCTAATGTCTAGAATAAGATAATAAAATAAATGTCAGTAGTAGAACAGGTGAAATATTTCTTACAGATGATGAAATACAAAAAAAGAAAATAATGTATTGAAAATGAGAAAAGAAAATGTTAAAATAATGTTTTGAAATCCAATTTTAAATACTTAATATTGTTAGAGAAAAGTACACCACTCAGGATTTCACAGCCCAAGAGAGATGGGGTTCTATACACTCAGGTCCAAGCCATTGAGAGTCTGAAAAGCTCACACACCCCTGTATATACATGCATACATGGGCAACAGTCTCAAATCACACACCGTCATTCAGATCACTCTCATAAAGACAAATGGTATCAATGGTCTTGTCAACTCAGCTCGATCTCTTGCTATCACCAGCTCTCCTGCTTACCTGCACTCACTCGAGTTCCTGGCAATGCAGACTCCTATATATGCACATGTAGGTGAGAGCCCTTTACTGGAAAATAGCTGAAGGTAGAGTTCAATTCACACCTTCATACACATGGGACCAAGAGTCTTCACCCAGGTTAGAGTTAGAAAGGAATTTAACAGAAGGGCAGGACCGATGTCTCTGATCAGGCACAGGGTGTAGCCAGACAAGCATATAGACTATCTCCTTCTTGCACAAGCACAAACCCTTTATTCCCTTATCCTTCTTTTTCCTGCAATTGTTACTCCACAAAGCATCGAACCCCCTCCCATTTCCTGCCTTTGGTACCTCCTCTAAACTTCCCAAAATGAGTCCTGTGCAGTCCCGAAATGCTCTTCTTCCATATTTTAAAATGATCCCCACACCCCTAGGTAGCAACCTCTATTAGTTTGAAAAGTGTTCTGGAGAACCTGTCCCCTTGACTATTTCCTGATAGGCTTCACACTTGGGCGCTTAGGCTGAGGCTATTCTGGGAAAGGCCTAGGAGGTGTTTCCTCTGGGTCCTCAGTCTGGGTTCCAGCTTGGCACTGTGCTTTCCTGTGCTCCTCTGGGCTTCTGAAGATGGACTTTTGGTGGGCTGATGGGATGTGATAAACCTGGGAATAGCCAGACAGGATATTTTTGGGGATCCTCATCTGCCATGGTTTTTCTGTATTTCTTTGTGGGTGTGGAGACAAGGGGTTTTTTTACCATGAAATCTACTAAATATTTTTATATAAATATTAATTATTAATTTTACTTTAAATAAAAAAAAAATAAAAAAAACCCACTTTCTGTCTTTTAATTCAATCTGGATATAAATGGTTATTTTTTGATATTATACAGAGCTTGATTTTTTTCTGAAGACTCCTTTGCTGCCCTGAAGTGAATGACAGCAGAAATGGTAATTAGTAGACAGTATACCACCACTTTTCACAGTCTGAAACATGACTCAAACATTGTTAGAAGCCCCCTGGAAATAAATCATATCAAATGATAGAAAAGCTAGTGTAGATAGTAGCTGTGGAAATATATACATATATGTAAAAAGGATTATTAAAATTAGAGTCACACAGAGGAAAGTGAGGAAGATTGGATGTCTTGAAATTCAAAAAGATAGAAGCTTAAAAAAAAAAAATCACAGAAACACAAAATAATGCTGAGATGAAAAGTACCCAAAAGGATCATTGAGTCCAACTCTTAGCCCTTCCACAGGGCCATCCCCGAGAGTCACAACACGTGTCCAAGAGCATTGTTCAAATGCTCCTTGAGCTCTGTCAGGCTTAGTGCTATGACCACTTCTCTGGGGAGCCTGTTTCAGGGCCCAACCACCCTCGGGATGAACAACCATTTTCCTAATATCTAACCTAAACCTCTCCTGACACAACTTCAGGCCATTCCCTCGGGTCCTCTCACTGGTCTCCACAGAGAAGCGATGTCTGTCCCTCCTCTTCACCTCACGAGGAAGTTGTAACTGCAATGAGGTCTACCCTCAGTCTCCCCTTCTCCAGAATGAACAGACCAAGGGACCTCAGCCACTCCTCATACGGCTTCCCTTCAAGGCCCTTCACCGTGTTCGTTGCCCTCCTTTGGACACTCTCTAATGGCCTAATGTCTTTGTTATACTGTGACACCCAAAACTGCACACAGTATTCAAGGTGAGGCGGCCACAGTGCAGAGCAGAGCGGAACAATCCCCTCCCTTGACTGGCTGGCGATGTTGTGCCTGATTCCCCCAGGACATGGTTGGCCCTCCTGGCTGCCAGGGCACTGCTGACTCATATTCTACTTGCTGTCTCACCAGGGCTGAGGCACTGCTTTCCAGCATCTCATTCCCCAGTCTATACAAACATTCGGGATTGCTCCAGCCTAGGTTCAGAAGCCAGCACTTCTCCTTGTTGAACTTCGTATAGTTGGTGACTTTGCTCTCCTGTGAAGCATAGAAAGATAACTGAAAATTAAATTTCCAAGAGAAACATCTGTTGTAGAACCACCATGGATTCAATGTCAGGGCTTCAGCCTGTATTTCTAAAATGGTAAAATGAATATAACCTTAACAAAATAAATAGAGAATAAAAACTTAACAGGAAATATCTGAGTTGACATAGATTGATCTCATAGGTGAAGGAGGATTGTAGTTCTGGCTTGGTGTGCTCATTGGGAGATAATTGCATCAAAAGTGGATGCCAAGTAGCAGCTTTTATCTGATGCATTTTGCAGACCTATAACATCACTAATATTTTATTTTATCAAGTCCAATTTGAGAAAGTAATGATGTCAATAGAAAAAAATGAGTTAGAGAAACAGCTGGGATCAAAATGTTATACCAGTCAAGGACATTTTATGATCATAAATAAAAAACACTGTTTTTTTAACCTTTGATTACTTAGACACTTATACATTAGAAGTCATGATGATGAACAGATTTGAACCTACTCTGTGTTCTGCTCTGTTTATAAAACAGCTATACATAAAACGAATCCCAATGAGAGCTATACCTCCAGGAACAAAAGTCCTGTTTCTTCCTCTAACATGATTACTTAACCTATCTATTTATTGAAGAAAGCCTTTTGAGCATGACAGTTTCTTTTTATTAGGGAAAAAAGAAATCACAAAGAAAGAAGGAAGTCATTCCAAAGGCATCAATAACACAAGACATATTTAGTAGGTCTGCAGATATGCATAAATTTGCATGAGATGTGTTCAAGAAAAACAGCAACATAAAATTGATATGAGACAATACTACATTTTAGTCACTACCCAATATGATCGGGCATATTTTTAAAATGTGCATATATTATTTAGGCAATTCTTCATAAAAAGGGAAAAAAAAAAACTTATGCAGATAATACCATTAACACAAAAGGGACTATACCCTACTCAAGGTCTCCTTAGTCCAATACTGATGCCACACATCAGGTCTGACACCCTGAGTGTGCTCAGAACACATTGGCCAGCCTGGGAAAACTGAAGAGATGAAGCTAAGGAGGTCCCATGTGCAAACAGATCATGGAACTGACTGTACTATTTTTGATCTGTATCTATAAAGGGTGTCTTTAGCATACTTCTCCTAAAAATGTTACTGAGAAATTAGCTGAAAAAGTTGGTCAATTGTGCTTCCAGTTGTTAGTTCGTACCTTTCAGACTGGTGATTGACCATGTCAGTACTTCAATCTATTTTAAATAAAATCAGGTTAATTGAAACATGATCTAGTTGCTATCACTGAAAAAGTGTCTGAATGAATTGAACGCACTGCAAAGGACAGCTATAAACTATTAAGAATGTACAGTGAAGGAGGGAGGGGCACTGGCATTGTCCTCCACGAAAAAAATCAACTGCCTTCACAGAATGGTCTTTCAAAACCAGTAATGAACAGGTTGAGAGCTTACGGGTGAAAATAAAGGGCTGAGACTGAAAAGGGAAAGTTGTGGTTGGTGTTTACTTCAGGCCACCCAGCCAAGGGGATCCCATAGATGAAGCGTTCGTACTTTAACTACTAAAACAGAACAATTGCGTGACCTTAATGTGGTGGTTTTTTCTGTGTTACTGTCAATAGGTTTAAACATAATAATATGATCTTGAAGATAAATGAAAGCTATACATCTAAATGCTACATACCTAGTGTTTAAAATACCAGCAAATGTTCCGAGATCTGCCATTAATCCTAAGTATACACAGAGTTTTTGTAGAAATAAAACAGAAAATTTAAAATGTTAAAGAACCCATAATTTAGATATAGGTAAACTACACACAGGACACTAAAATATTCTCTGTGTTTTGGAACAAAACCAAAATTTTAAGGGGAAAGCATATGAATTCTTATATTTTTCTTTAAAAGTAGCTACCCATAATATTTATTTTCAGAATTGACAAGAATTTTTTAACAATGTAATGGCAAATCAGAACAACTATATCTGACAGAAAATAGCAGATCTGAGTAAAAACAAAATGAAAAAAAAAATCCTAAACATTTCATTTGACCAGTGATCCAAATGTGTAAGGGACATACAAATCAGACTGACAGTTACCGTCCTTCATAGACATTAACGAGATAGTGGTTTTACAGTAGGAGACTGGAAAGTGTCCTTATGGGGTTTTCCAGGAGCAGACAGCAAAAATATATGATAGCAAAACTATATGATAAAATGTTACAGCTTTTGCTAATGTCTTGTCTACTGATTCATTCCTTTACACTAAGGAAAATGAGTCACCCTAGTGCACAATATTTCTGATTCCTGTTGTTGTTTTGGTTTGACTCTTGGCAAAATGCCAACCACTTCCCAATGTGACAGAGTTTCAGTTAAAAGAAGTGAGGAAA
>JAWWEU010000001.1:75053788-75067809 GCA_035583155.1 Acropternis orthonyx
TTTGTTATATATATATATATATATATATATATATATATATATGAGCAAAAAATCTCAACTCTGAAACTTCTAAAATTTTGCAAGGCTGAGTCAGAATTTAAATGGTCTGTTAATATATTGCACTGAATAGTCAGTCCTAGAGTACCAACACCCAAATATACTCTACATGTTTTGTTGCTGCCTTAATCCTATATACTTAGAATATAATATGATAAGTAAGTTAAATGCAATGTGAATCATGCTCTATGATTTTTTTACATTTATTTCTTCACATTCCAAATGTTATTTGTCTAGGTTTTCTTCAAAAAATTAGCAACAGCAGATCTTAGAAAATGATTGTTTAATAGTTCTCACTGTTTACATGCATAGATCCAAGGTCATTATTCTGTACTCTCATTCTGCATACTATTTATATAAACAATACCTCCTCAGAAGTTATTTTTGGAGACTAATTATTGCAATTTCTCACAGGAAAAGTTCATCTGCCAATGCAGTTGCTCAAACTGTCTTTCATATCAAAGGTTGTCATACATGCAAAATCTCCTTTCCATATTTAATTTGGAGTTCTTTAGTCTATACTTTTATTGTTTACAGACAAAAAATTATTTCTGTGGTCATCTTCTATTTTTCCAGGAAATGTCTGCCTGTATGTTTTAAGACTTTTTTTCATTCTATAAAGCACAGTTCTGCCTCTGTTTCACAATGCCACCTGTCAAAAATGAAAATTTTTTGAAATAATTTTTAGGCAAAAAACTTGTTGAGAATGACTTTTTTACATTTCTCTATTCTGTTTCTAATCGTGTTTAATAATATTTTAATATCAATTCTACAATATTTCAGTGAGATTAACAGGAAGCAAAAAATAATAGAAGTCAGAATATTTTGAACCATTAACAAAAAATTTTAAGGCATTTATTAACTGTCCTTTTTTAATATTTGTTAACCTTCCTCAATTTTATCATTTTAGACCTGAGCTTCTCAGATATCAAAGTGTTTTCAAAATTTTTCAACTTTTGTGTGCTGTCTGGAAATCCATATATACTCCTTCAGCTTTACATTTTGAATGAGACTCCTTGAAATTGCTTAGATTTGAAAACACTTGTTCTGTCTCCTCATTTAGCTGAGCCTTCTTACATGCTGAAGATGACTCACAGAAGGCAATATATTTTAGTATCCAGATTAAATCTCAGTTATTGACTTATAGCCTGAATAAATCCTTACATGTTCCTTCAGATTTTGAAAATAAATTCATCTAAAATCTTGTTATACCCAAGGCAGCAAACAAAACAAAAAGACTCCCAACCCAAATAAAACCTAGGCAGACATACTAATCCAAGAAGATAGGCAGGGAAGGAATCTTTCATGAGTCTGGGGTTTGGAGAGGAATCGATCTAAAAGTCTGTAATGTAGACATATAGTTTTTAAGGTCAGTATCTAGTCTTTATTTAGAGTCAGAAGGGAACAAACAACTATTTTTAGGCATATTTGATCTTTTCTTTTAAAGTAGACCTTAAAATAAGGTCAGATGACTCATGGTTTAAAGTGTCTATTTTTTGTTGTTGACTAGAAGAAAAACCTTTTTCAGAACATTCATTTGACATCTTCACTTCTTACCATTGCCCTGTGAGGACACAGTTTATGACAGTGTTTATGGTCTGAGTTATTTTTAATAATAAAAGTATTTAATGTAATTTAATTGTATGTAATACTTAAGTGTTTGTCTTGGTCAGTTGCTTGGGACTGATTGCATGATGAACTCCTTCTAGTATATTTACTAAGCTTATGTCCTGGTTTGAGCCAGGACAAGGTTGATTTTTTTGGTAATAGTCAGAAGGGGACATAGTTGGGACTTGGAAGGTATTCTATACAATCTCGGGTCATTGCTGGGGTCAGGGAGAAGGGCGTTTCTACCTGGGAGAAGATGTTCTGGTCAAGGAAGTGTGGCAAAGGGAGGGGTCAAGGTAACCCTAGTTCTGAGCATTTTGCATATGAATCACTTGCCTTTCTCTTTTGTATAGTTCTGCTATTAATATCATTGCTGTTACTGTTAATTTTCTTATCTCATTGCTGTTTCCAGTGAATTGTTATTTCAAACCATGATCTTTACCTTTTGTACCTCCAGTTCTCTCCATTCTACCACAGGTGGCAGGCGAAGGGGAGCAGCAAGCGAATGGCAGTGTTGTTTGGAGTTTCAGTGGGAGCAGTACATTGGGGAGTACCATTCCTGGTTTAGGTCAACTTATTTGACACAATTAATTAGAACACAGACCAAATGATTTTGTAAAAAAAAAAAAAAAAAAAGAAAAAAAGAAAATGAAATAAAATGAAGCATCTGACATACATAGTAATGTTTTCCTTTGCGTCAGCTGTTAAAATGCTCCAATCTTAAGAACCCAATTTTGAGAAGAAATGAAGAAAAAACACAAAAAAAAAAAACAAGCAAAAAACCAAACCAAACCAAAACAAAAAAAAAAAGCTCAACATTTTAGGCTTTAGGTGAGCTCTTAGGAAAATCAACAGCTGGCTTGCACATGTTACAGTAGCTCTGCTTTTTATATGACACCAAATCATACCATATGCCCCATTAGAGAAGTATGTGAAAGGGATGCTAAAATACTGTGAGATCTCTCTTCATAAAGACATGAATATATAACTGAATTTGCTCCCATCTGGCAAATTTGAGGCTTAAATTTATTAAATAACAAGCATTTATATCCTTATTACTAGTTTTAATGTTTTATGTAGAGCATCTGTATTAGTATCTTAATCTCTTGCCACTGCCATTGCAGACAAAAAAAGCAGAACAACTATGTACTGTGATCATAGACCTTGTCATGATGTACCTTATCACAGATGTAGCAGGAAAATATAAACTGAAATAACTAATGATGAAGACTGAGATGTTGATATAACATTTGTCCTTTATGTTTTATTTAGTTAGCTGTAATTAAATAAATTAAATATTTTCTATAATATTCAAGGCTGTGAAATTAATGAACTGCCTGTAACCAGAAAAGTTAGTTGGGAAAATTTGAAATGTGAACCAAAGTATATGAACAATTGAAAAAAAAAAATAAAATTAGGGTTCTGAAATACGTGTAGATAAATCAATATGAAAGCTAATAACTGGTTTTTCTCATGTAATTAGAATATATATAAGCAACATGGTAGTTCTTAGTATCAGTTAATATTTGGATACTTTTTAGTGCCTGAATGTGAAGCTAGTAATCTATTTTTCAAAAGTATTTAAAGACAAAATAAAATAATGCTATTATATTATTTTGAGTTGCATGTGTTTGTAATGGTGGATGGGACAGTCACCACATGTGTTCATGGTCATTAATCTTTTCCCACTTATTTACCTTAAAAACAAATACATAATGTCAAAATTTAAGGACTTAGAACCAAATGCAAATCTCTCTTCCCTCCCCTCCGCTCCCCCCCCCACTCCTGGCCCCTGAATTTATTCACAGGAATATCATATATAAGGTTCTATTATCAACTAAATTATTGATCTATATTTAAATTGAATGGTGTAATGCACCTGTGTAAGTGTTTCTGATAGTCCCAACCACAAAAGCACTCAACAACTTTAAAGTATTTAATTAAAACATCATTTATTAGTGCTAAAATGAGTTTAAAAAAAAAAAAAAAAAAACAGGTGTAGATAATTTTAGATCCCTTCCATAACCTTCTATGTTGTGCTGAATTGGAAGGCCCTCCAATGTGAGGAAAGAACATGACACATCATGTCAATGTAGAGGTTCCCTGGCTTTTTTGTCTTTACAATTTTGATAGCATGCTGTTAGAAGATAACAACTCAATTTATCATTTCTACCATGAAAGGTTCACAAGAGAACAAGCCACTTTACCTTAACAAAAAGAAATGGAAATGCCCGTGGTGTAATGTCACTGCCAAGCGGGAGCTGCCTACAAGTCCATCTGTTAAAATTAGCTGTCTAAGCTTACCCAGTGGCCAAGGAGTGTGTTTGGAACAAAATGGGCCTGAAGGCAAACTGCATCACACAGGCCTGCACATACTCACTGGACTGTTGGGTGGATCAGTAACTCCCTCATGTGCAAAAGCCTTTCAGTTAGAATCACGTGTGACCATTTTTGCTTCTCTAAGTGTATGCAAGTCTTTATAAGAAAAGTAAGGAAGAAACACAATACTATCATAACTATACATGTAGAAAAAAATTGGTTAATTTCCTGAATGTTAATACTTTTTAAATTAAGTAGGGTGCAGGGTGATGTTTTTTGTTTGTTTGTTTGTTAGTTTTTGTTTTGGTTGCTTTTCCTTTCCTTTTCTTTCTTTCTCTGAAGGGTGTCTTAGGAAATCTTCTGTGGAAAGTTTATTTAAAGGACTACAAAAGGGAAAGATATTTTTGCAGAAACAGTTAAAGTGATGCCATTTTTATTTCCATTTTTGTATGTTACTTCCTGCATCTGTGGAACAGATCCCTGTTCTCAAGGGAAAATAAACCATAGAAAAAACCAAATTCCTCTGCAGGATGAAAGGGAAATTGCTTCCAAATTATCATGGTGAACCTTTTTTCATTTAGCCTGAAAAATCAAAGTCCGCATAGATTAACAATATTTAGAAGTTTCCATTTGCTCTTCCTCATGTGCTTGGTTTAGTAACAGTCTCACCAGCTTAGGTTTGCAACAAGCTTTAAGTTAAGATAAGCAATTATTAATTCAGCTCTGTTGGTAGGGCTTAATAAAATGTTGATTGCAATATATTTTAAAACACAGTCTTGCTGCACTTATATTACTCTAGCTGTTAACATATCTCTCTGAAAGCAGAGTAGTATCTTGGGCAGGAATCATTGCTTCATTATTCAGCCTAAAAAAGACAATAAGAAAGCTTCTAATTTTGCATCCTTCTGGTAGTAAATCAGATTTGTTTAACAAAACTGTGGATTTTTTTTATGCAGTCACTGATGTGGCTGGCTTTCTTTTAAAGAGCATGCAAACTCTTCCCCCCAAAAATTGTGAAGTACAACATTGTTCCATCTGGAAATACCTAACTTGTGGCAGTAGACATTGTAATGCAGATGTTACAGCTCAGAGCCAATAATACTATGTATCTGACAACATTAATCTTTGCAATCTTTCATTTCAGCTTCTGTGCAACATGGAAGATGTTAAACTTGACTTGCTTTTGTAGCAATAGGAAGAAACAATAACTATAAAACATGCCACTATTTCAAATATCAAACTGAATTCCTTTGGTAGTAAATGTTAGGAGAGAAAATAGATTACTCCACAAATAAATCTTCACTGGGATAACTTTAAAATATATATAAATATATATATTCTCATGCACCACAGATTCGAGGTGGAAGAGCATGAACATTTCCATTAGATGTTATCTCCACAAACAAAGGATGATTATTATATCATGTTTTGAGGACAAAAGATGAAACTTAGGGATAAGGAATACATTGACTATGACTTGGATTTTTATTTCCAAGATTGACCTGTAAAGTTCTCCATAGTAAGGCTTTAATAACAGCATGCTAGCATTGCTACTGATGAAAAACATCTAATATCCCATTGAAATGCAAACAATTAAACTTACCATAAGAGTATTTAGATTTCCAGATTCCATCAACCATACTGAATAGGGGTGAAACACGATTATTTAAAAGTATGTCTAGTGGCTGAGTATCTGAAAGACTCTCAGAAGGCTGATGAGTCTGATAGAGATCTTAAAGGAGTCTTTCTGGATCATTAACTAACAACCAGGTGCCTTAGTCTAATAAGTCTAAAGTGGTATGAGATCACTATGATGAGACCAAAGAATTGTGGGTTTGGTTTTGTTTTCCTTTTAATATCTTAGCAGTGTAAATTTCTAACCAACAAATACCGCATCTAGACACTTTAACGTAGGAGTGTATGATCTGGAATTGAATCTCACCCTTGGTTTCTGTATCTTACTCTATTTTTCCCATCCTTGTGTGTTCAGAAGTATTTTATATTATTCATTTGCTTGTATCCAAAGTAGCTCCCAGAGGATGTTCTAATTAACTTGTCTAATGTTATTGACCTTGTGTTATGATCCTGTTATTAAAATTATTAGAGAGATGTATCTACCTGAATTAAGGTGTAAATGAGACCATATGCCAAAGCCAATAGTATGGAGTAAATACAAAGTAGAGAGAGACAGAAAGAAATAAGAAAAGCTAGGGGCAAAGGGTGGGCTGGGAGAGAGTGACAGAGAGACAGATTATGTAGAAAAAATATCACTACTCTGTGGATTCTGACACCATCCCATTGATCCTCTTCCTGTGGTCTTCTCAGTTGGTGAGAATCTTAGTCTTGTTGAAGTGATGGTTGCAGTCTGGATCTGTTGAGGGAAGCCTAGGGTAGAGAGGGAAGACCAAAAAACACAGACTCCATTGGGATTTATATTATACTTAGGCTACGTGGAAACGCCCCAGTACGTCCCTGGGGTGGGGAGTTTTACAGTGGATGGTGTCATACTGGATCACAGGATGTTTCAGAAGTCTTTGACACCTTCTAAGGTGTTACAGATGGCTGTTATGACAGTGCAGTTGAGGCAGTTATAGTCCATTATGGCCCCATTAACAGAGATGAATACCTTGAAGCTTCATATGAATGTTCTCCTGCTTCCCCAGAGGGGAGTTATCACAACTGAGTAATTTGTGTAAGGACAAAGAAACACTACCCCACCTCACAGGATTTGCCTCTTTCCCTATCTTCTTTCCACACTGAGATGGCATTTAGAAGTAGTAATCACCTCCACCAAGTAAATAACTTTTTCAAAGTAATTCTAGTTCTTCTAACTCTGTAACATAAGCGGAATTACCAACTGAAGCAAACAATAGGTTACTTTGAGGCAAACAAGCTTTTCAAAACCAGTTTCATCTAAATGCTTTGATAAAATACCTTTCCCTGATATATGCAGACCCTGATCTGTCATGATTAAGCATTTCTTTGGGATTTTTAGTGCAGTTTAATAAACTTTCATCATATTGATGCTACAAACATTTCATGGACATGAGGAAAAAGAATGTAGTTTAAAATGTGTCAAGACGGAACATTTAGTCCTTGTTTGTTTCATTGAGATGGCAAGCAATATAATCAAATGTGCTTTGCCTTGCTGGCACTTGAACACACTCTTTTTATCTGGAAGTGCACCTGTGATTTAAAGTTAACCATAAACAATATTCATCCATTTCTTCTCTAAGTGCCAACTTATTAGTTAAAAGCCTTCTGCCATATGGTGAAGCAGTACTGACTGAGAAAGAAGGGGGGAATAAAGCAATTAAAGTAAACTTCTAAAGAAAAATCTTGCAGAAGAAAAGTTTATGTGATGTTCAGTAACAAATACTGACATCAGAGTTTGGTATTTAAGTTAAAAAAAAAAAAAAAAAAAAGACGTGTACGAAAAAAAAGATTAATAAACAAGCAAAATCAAGGAATAATTATATCCTTTTCATGATGTTCCGTTCTCACTGTTTGCAGTATACTGGTAAAGCTTTTTCCCCATAAACTGAATTCCACAAACACTGTATTTGAATGAAGTAAAACAGGTTGCAGGACTAGTCTGCCCAAATTGATAAAACTGTTATGGTAACTTTCAAATTTCAAATTAAACTCTACTCAGGTGTCATGGCTTAAATTGAAGATGCTGTGTTCTGAAAGAACTAATAGTTGGAACTTATTTTGATTGGAGTTGTAAATGTATTGACTCATTAGCTCACTTGTAACTGTAAAGAGATTATTCATGATAACTATCTATTTAATCTAAATCAAGTGGAAAATCTAAAATTGAACTGCACAGTGAACTGTGAGTGGCTTCAAGTTACACACTCAAGCTACCAGCTTTGATTCAAGGCGACTGTCCACCTTATACTGGCACTAACATATGCTACAGTGCTCCTTAGTTTACAAATACCTAGCCATGTATTTCAAAATGAATAGCTGAGCAATCACACACTTGCCCAATAGGTGCAATGCTGTTGTCTGGTGAACTGAAAAAACAGCTAAGGTAGTTTGACTTACCAATTATCAAAATTCAGGAGGAAGTCAGGGTTTTTTGTCTTGTCAAGAGAAAAAGCCACAGCTACTCTATTTGGAGGAAAATACATTATTTTTATTGATTAGATTAAGTAGAGTGTTACCAGCTTCTAATTTACTTACCTTATTCTAATTTAATTAACCTTATTTTTTTAAGTTGCGGGAGTCTCAATTCTAAACACAGTAAAGTTGATAAAACACTTAAAAAACACTCTATTGAGCTAGTTTCTTATGTTTGTTCCATGTAGTCATTGAAATCTTAGAAATCATTGATAGGTTTGAGTTGGAAGAGACCTTGAAAGATCATCTAGATTTAGACCTTACCACCCTGGGCAGGGATGCTGCCCACTAGAGCAAGTTGTGCTCCTCCTTGCATGACAGCACAATCCTCTGGCATAACACCTACTCTTCTCAGTTTGGTGTCATCTTCAAAGTTGCTGAGGGCACGGTGTCCCACTATCCAGACCATTAGTGAAGATGCTGAACAGGACTGTACCCAGTGCAGACCTCTAGGGTACAGTGCTAGTTACTGGCCCTCTGCTACACTTTACGTTGCTGATCAGCACCCTCTGGGCCCAACCATTCAGCCACTTTTCAATCTGTCTCACTATCTGCTCATCCAGCTCCTATACCAAAGCTTGTCTAAGAGAATCTTGTGAGAGACAGTGTAAAAGGCCTTACTAAAGTCTGAGTAGACATTATTCATTAGTCTCCTTTCATCTATCAGGACAGCCATTTCATTATATAAGTTAATCAAGTTAGTTAAGCCTGATTTCTTCTTGGTGAATACATACTAACTATTCCTGATGATTTTCTTGGTATTCATATGCCTGAAAATGGTTTCCAGGATCAGCTGCTTCATCAGCTTCCTAGAGAAGGTGAAACTAGCATTCTCTGGTTATTCTATCTTCACTTTCTTAAAGGTGAGAGTGGAATTCCCTTTCCTCCAGTCCTCAGGCACTTCTTCCAGTCACCATGATGATTCAAAAATTATTGAAGGTGGCCTTGAAGTTACATCAGCCACCTTCCTCAGCATTTGTATGCTTCTTGTAAGGGTCTATGGATTTACGTATGTCCAGTTTGTTTAGGTTAAAAAATATTCCATTTTAGATGTGAATCTATTCTAATTTTTCAGTCTCTGTGTTGACAAGAAATCTGAAAGGATTAACACAAAACTAATAACAAATTTTTATTAAACCTTAAACATTTTTTCTCTCAGGAAGGAGAATTTAGAAAGCATCTCCTTTAAAAAATATTAACTTCCTAGGCAACCTGTAAATTAACACATGGACTCTTCCAGTGATAGCTAATTATCTTTCCTTTCCTAATGAGAGTATTCATAAGTTACAAAAATAATATTATCTACATTGTAAACATAATATTTTCTAAATTGTAATATTAGAAAGGGGAGTAAACATAGAGGTATAAAATTTGGTCTTCGGATCAAGAAGCTTCTTTGAAATTTCTGTGGCTCCATGCACTAGGAGAAAATTAGAAATTCAGAGGAGAGGACTGAAAGAAATATCTCAGATTCTTTCGATCTGAATAAAACAAAGGCAATACAGAGTTGAAAGAGGAAACTATTTATCAGTTGTGGATGTGTCAGCTATTCTCTCTTGGATCTCTATACAGTCAGTGGAAAGAAACAAATATTTTAAGGGCATAACTGTTCTAACCTACTTTCAGATATATCCCTCAAGACAACTCATGATCTTGGAGCACCTTTTTCTCTCAATTGGTTATAAAAAGATCCAAGGATGACTAGCTTAAATGTGGAGACATTTTTCTCATACTTTTAATGTTAGATAACAAATCCCATCTGTATTTTACTTTCCAGTGAGAAAACTCCTGAGCTGAGATGAAGATAGCTTAATAGATAAAGCAAAAGACTTGTATGCAGGCAAAGCACAAGAAGGAATTTATTCATCACTTCCCATCTGCAGGCAGGTGTTCAGACATCTCCAAGAAAGCACATGAAAAAATAAGTCTCTGGGGGGTCCTCATTGCAGCCTTCCACTACTTAACAGGGGCTTATAAAAAGAGGAAGTGACTTTTTACATGGGCAGATATTGATAGGACAAGGGGAACAGGTTTAAATTAAAAGAGGGTACATTTAGATCAGAAGTTACGAAGAAATTCTTTATTGTGAGGGTGGTGAGTCACTGGAACAGGTTACTCAGAGAAATTGTGAAGTGTTCGAGGCCAAGTTGGATGGGGCCCTGAGTAACCTGATCTAGTGGGTGGCATGTCAGCCTGTGGCAAATGGGTTGAACTAGATGACTTCTGAGCACCACTGAATTGATTTCTCATTAAGCCTACTAATGGAAAAAACTGGATAGGGAGACAGATTTAAATACTAAAATTTGTCCCAGTTTAGTTCCAGAAGTCATATCAGCAAATAAGCATTGCTACTAACCTGAAATTAATTTTTCAAGACATTCATTCATAATCAGTGAAACTAGACTGTTGCTGACCCATTGGTTATTTCATTTGATTTCATTCTTCAAAATGCTTAAGCAATCTGAATAAAAACAAAACAAAGTAAACAATAAACTCATCCTTTAAATTTCTTTGTTCAGTCAACAAATCAAGAACAGCACCTTGTTTGTGGAAAAAAAAAAGTTAGATGACGTAAACATTTAGATTCAATTCAAATAGGAATAATTACTTTCAGAAATCTAATTTTAGGGTTCTGCAACATGGAAATCTCACTCTTTCTCAATATAAAGGGGAAAGATTTTTGTATATGAATTATCAGTCGTGTTTTGAGATAGAATTAACTGTTTTATCTTTTTGTGAACAGAAGAGAAACCAAAAAAATATTTTAGACTATAAGTGTGACCTTCAGGCATATAAAATTAACATAACTGCAAGTAAGTAAGGAATTTTCACTACGGAATTTAATTTTTTTCTCTCAAACTCATGCACTGGACTATTGATTGTCTATCCTATTTATCCATCAGTTCATTCCCTGTTTGTATTCTTTACCACATAAACTACCTTTTTCCATGGCAGTCACTACAAAGGCAGAAGTTCTATCCAATTTAGATAGAAGCTGTTCAGTGTCATCTGGCATTAGATTAGAAGCTGATGCTTTTATCAGCATTTATATATGGATATAGATGATTCATGTTCCCAAATACTTTACAACAAGACTTTTTAACATTGATGTCTAACCTTTATGTATTCATTTCACACAAGTTGCCCTTAGTGCGCTGGAATATTACTGTATGTTTAATGTAGATTGCCTACAATAAGGCTTTTTCTAAGTCTAGACCTAAAAGTCTTATAAATAGATTGGGAAATAAATAGGCTGGGGACATCAGAAGAGTTAAAAGCAGGCGTGCTAAGCCCCTGGTTAGCATTCTTATATTTAGTTCTTTCTTTTCTTCCTGTGTGTCCTTCTTTCTTATCTTAGTGACTTTATTTTGGCCAATTCATTCTTTACAATGATGCAGAAATTGTGTTTCTTTATTCGTGAATGAGGTTATTTCATTTAACAAAAATATCTACGATGCTTGTGTACAATCAGCTGATCCATTTAGATTTGTAATTAAACTTTTGCATTTGTTTGTTATGCTTATACATTTATTTTAGCTGAGTCATTAAGCCTCTCCTTCAGGAAAGAACTTGAAGATTAATTACCTTAATCTCAAATATCACAGTCAGTTTGATAAGTGCATGAGGAAAGGAAAATTGTCTTGTAACCAAGAAGGCAAGAACAGGGAGTTTTTGTAATTTACATGTACCTGGGTTCCAATATATAACAAACTGCCCTTAGGTAATATTTCCATTTGTTTTTGTATTTGTTTTGTTTCCTTGAATTATCTTCTGCTTCAATAAAAAGAGAACAATGGACAGATTTTATCCCCAGGCTAGTAAATTTTCATGGCTTTTCATCTTCCTGCCTTACACAGTCTGCCAAGGAAAAATGCAGAAATCTAAATCCCACATGCTGCAATAAGCTATCGATTAGATCCCTCAACCTGAGACTAACCTAATTTTTTTACAAGGAACAACTAGTCATTAAAGGGTGAAAAGTCTCTGCTGTTCTGCTGTTGTGTGAAACACAATGGGATTATCAGGGACTGCACAAACAAACCATACCTCTAAATAATAAGTCAATCATCGTACTAGTCCTTCATCATCTTATTTTTTCTTCTGAATAGCTTTTAGCTTTCTTACGCATAATCATCCTTACAGTTCTGTATTGAATGAACTGATGTTTGGTTATCAGTAATATTTTATATACTACCACTTTTTTTCTCTCAGCTTGACCTATATATTTTAAGTAACCTGTCAGAAGAAGTCTGTAAAATATAAAAAAGCCAATGGAGAAAAAATATAGTAAACAACAGCAAAATAAGGACATATTAAGCTCTCCGTTACAGTTTTAGAATCTAAGTACTTGTCTCTCCATTACATTTAGATGATAAAAATATTCACCAAATATGATTACCAGAGCATGAATTATAAAAAAAATTTCATGATCATTTTTTTACTGGAAATTAAAAATGAATTTTGCTCACAGGCTGATTCAGTAGTTCAATTTGCTATTAACTCCAAAACAATTTTATAATAATAAATTTTTGTACATATATTTCACTTGAAAAGGAAATTAGTATCCTATCATCATGAAAATCTGTTAGATTTTAATAAATTTGGCTAATAAATCTGGGCTGATAACAGCAGGTCATCAAAAGTTTTAAAATGTAATTTTCAGAATACTGAAAACATTTTACTAAATTTTGTGATATACTTTCTAATTAAGAAGCATAAGATTGCTGACACCATAGTACTTTGAAAATATCATTTTACTAAGAGTAGGAAAAAAGTGTAGATGAAATCATTAGATCACATGGAAAGAACAACAGAAAAACATGAACACACAGGCCAATAATTTTGTAAAATGTTCTGTGAAATCAATTTCTAGACTTGCAAGGCAAAAAAGTTCTCATTCACAAATCGTGTACTTCTTAGCTTCCACTGCTAAATGAAAGCTACTGATTATGTTGTATTTTTGTAAGTCAGGGTCTTATAGAAATATTTTCCTGTGGAATTAAAATCCTGACAGCTGGCTTTCTCCAGTTAGACAGTTTTTCTTGCAGGTGCAGGGATTTCTAAAAGGTTTATTTAGGAAATAGAACTTGAGAAAAAAATTCTGTGAAAGTTTTGAAATTATGCATTTGTTACTTATTTTAAATATTAATGAAATATTCATGTGTGCTGAAATGTTTAAAAAAAATAACATTTTAGCAGTGTTTCCTATATCTCCCAAAAGAATCCTTTGAGGAAAAGTTTATAAGTGAGTTTTAAATTATTTACCTCACATTTGCAGTGAAATACACTAAGCTGATGTTGTAACTTAGCTTTCTTGAAGCAGTTTGTGAGTCTGAATCTTAGAACACATTTAGCACTTCTCTATTTCTTAAGTAGATAGCAAAACAGAGAATTGTGCTTAAAAGGATAGAGTGAGAAACAGGCTTGATTGCTATATAACAGTTAAAGATAAATTAGTGCTCACTATAAAGTGAAAAGATTGTAGACACATGGAAAAATGCACATAAGCATGAAGAGAGCTCACATTTATTGATGATTCTTTTGTATTTCAAATGGTTATGAGTGTGGCATGCCATATATTAACAAGGATGAATAGGCAGCGCATACAAAATGTGAGAAAAAGATGTATTTATATAAAGGTAATTTCCATCACAATCTGGAGGAGTTTGAACCCATGTTGCTTGAACAAGAATTCCCACATATAAAGAAAGTGTCTACTATAATATTCTCTAACCTTATTTCTGATATCTGTCTTCAGACAGAAAGAATCATTTGATGGAAATAGTACTTCTTTCTGTTGACTACAGAGGGCTGCTGGGAGACTAACTTTACAGTTGTGATGGGTTTGATAAATCCCAAAAAACTCAGATTAAGGTTTTAGTTTTAGCTAGGCCCCACTTCTGTGGGTC
>JAWWEU010000001.1:75068768-75078952 GCA_035583155.1 Acropternis orthonyx
CCCTCACTTCTTTTAACTGAAACTCTGTCACATTGGGAAGTGGTTGGCATTTTGCCAAGAGTCAAACCAAAACAACAGTCAAATGAATGTGAGTCTCAAAAGTTTGGAAAACTCTTGTTTGTTCTTTTGAAAGTCCACTAGTCTGCTGTATTGAATAGTCTTATGAAAACTGACAATGTCTTGAAAATAAACTATTGGTAATTCTGCCTTTACTATAAAAAAATATGGAAGTCCATCTTTGCATTTGACTGATTTAAAACTTGAGGCAAATGATGAGTAAAGATCAGGAGATAGGTAATTTTTTGAGTGTCAACGAAACAACCACTTTTTCTTTAAGATTTCTGAAATTGGTCTTGATAAAACTAAAGACAGGAAGAACAGCTTTTCTTCTGATCTTTTTATGACAGTTCTTGTGCAGGTAATATGAGGAATTGCTGTTAAAAAAATAGAAGTTTTCAGTTATTACCACAAAGTTAACAAATTAAGATTACTACTGGAAAAATTATTTCTCTGTGATGTTAAAAGCATGAGTGCATTTTTTCAAAAAATTAAAATGGAAGGTGAAGCAACAAGTAAATAAAATCAATTGGCAATAGCCCCTTAAACCTGTGAAATGAAGGCATTCTTTCCTTTCACAAGAGTCAGTAGCTATCAAGGTTTAGATAAAAGGTTTTTGGTTGTTGTTTACGAGGGATTTGTGTATACCATATGTAAAAATTATCATCTTTATTATATTGGTTAAATTACCCTGTTTTGTATTATCTTGGTAATTTTTTGAATGAATGAGATCTTTATACACCATATGTGCTCTTTGTGCTATCTATCATAACATATCAAACACCTTTTACTGTAAATTAATGAAAAAAGCATTTTGGTTTGTTGTTACAGCATTATGTTACAAAACTATTCAGTGGCATTTTACACTAGTAAAAATGAATTTTTCTCAATGTTTCCTAATATGCTTTTCATTTTATATGAATAAAAATAATTTCAAAATACCATAAACAATTTCCAAGGTGTCTCAGCTTCAGACATAAACAGAGGAATTATACAATTAATTTTTATTCACAAAAATAAAAAAAAATAAAAATAATTTCAGTTTTCCTAAAGTTCAATAGTATATGATGAGTGCATTTAAATTGACCATTTGATTAAAAAAACAACCAAACAAACCCAAAAATAAAGCATCTGAAATCATCTGAAAAGATACAATATTTTTTTCTAATTCTACTGAACACACTTAAATTCCTAGATAACAGTAAAGCTGATTTGAAACCTCTATCTTTTATGGTCTAGTCTAATGTCACATACATAGATAATGTATTCATAAGGATTTGGGTTAGTGCATCTTAAACTGCGCTCCATGGACAACTGATGGTGCAGAAACCCATTATATGAGGTATACATGTTTCTTACAATGCTTGACTTTAAAATTGGATGATTAATGCGAACGGTTCTGTGAAAGAAATGTTGAAGTTTAATGGTGGTCTGGATAGTCATTTTGTTTAAGAGCAAGTAGTTCAACCATAAGGAATCTTTTTTCTAATATATTTTATGAAATCATACTTGAATAAAGGTTGTCTTAAAAGTATTTCTACTATAATAATAGAAATTGGAGTTATATTTAGAATATTTCCATGGAAGGAGAGGTTGCAGACCATTAAAACCTTTCATTATCTTTTCTATGACATCTCTAGGCAATCTTTATTCCTTTATCTTTTCATTCTGTAAAAGTATTTATCTCTGGCTTTTTTATTTTCCTCACCATTTCTCCAGTTACTTCACTTCTGTTGTATATTTAAGCAAGATATAAAAATATGATTATAGGTTCCTGTAATCTTATGTCATGTCACCTTGGGCAGAAGACAATATCTCCACATGCTTCAGCAAGGCAGGAGCTTCAAACAGTCATTGTCCAACACCTGTATTTCCAAAGAATACTCAGAGTGTCTGAGAAATCAAACCTTTCTTGGTCACTTAAAGAATTTGGGCTGTATTTAAAAAATACAGTGTTGTTTTTATTTCTGTTAATGTGATCTGATTAATGAACATCCACATGTAACTGTGAATATTAAACTTCATGCTGCTTGGTTCCCTGTAGTGTACATTCACGTACTGGAAAGGTGCCTGTTCCTTTTTGATTCCAAGAAGAAAGACACAAACACTTATAAGGTACACAACTACTTTATTAATAGGCAAGAAATCATCATAGAAAAATTATAAAGTTTTATATCCCTTCTGAAGATGAAAACCACAAGATGATACAGTACTAGGCAAAACACTGGTGTATAGGTCTGTCCAGCTTATCCAGGTTAGCCAGCTGTGGGGTCCTCCTTCCAGTTCAGAATAGTCTGTAAAAACAAACAACAGGACTCAGCTTTGAGGGGTCTCTTGGGCAATACACTTTAATGTATTAAGAAAGTTAGTTCCTGAGAAAATTCAGGCAAGATTTCAAGCAGACAAGCCAATAGTCTCTCTATGTATTTATGATTCAATATATATTTCTCTCTATGCACATTGAGTAATTGTGTAGTAACTATGCCTGCATTTATTAAATTAGGTACATCTAGATTAAATAGTAGTCACATGGTATCCATCATACAGAAACATAGACCCAGATTACCCATTAGGTGCATCAATGTACAAGTCTTTTCAGCTGCCAACTACGCAGGTTCTGAAGGGTGATTGGTTTTGGTGTCTACCAAAATATAAGAAAAACATTTTTCCCCTAGCTAAACATTTGTAAGATCTCTTTCCTGTACCGATCATTTAGTTTCTTCTAAGAGGTAAGTTTACACTGTGATTCATTTCCTTAACTGTTAGTCAACTACTTAGATAATGCCTCTTTCCTAAGATTTGTTTTTAACATAGTACTAGTACTTTTTAGAACTGTGATGATCTAAAGATATGGGCAGTCACATTTGTAGTTTGTAATTAAGGGTATAATTGGAAAAAAAAAAAAAGAGCAAACCTGTACAACCTCTCAGAGGTGATATCAGTTCTCTAAATAATAGAATATTGTAATTGAAGCTATCTACACAATTAGATGGAATAACTGGGAACAAATGAAAAGAAAAAGCCTTTAAGCAGTATTAAAAGAATATCTAAAAGTCAACCTAAGCAGACCAAACCAAATAAACATTAACAACCTCAGAGACATTATTCACATCAGAGAGAAAGAAAACCCCACCATGAATATAAAATAAAGTACAAGAGGTCAAGTAATAAAAAGTAACAACAGTAAGATATAAATAAGGAGCAAATAAGTCTGGTAAATGCTAAATGATCCTGCAGAGCAGACTTAAAGAGTATCTAGCAAAACCAGAACAGATTTTGCCCTCCAAAATAGAATATGAAGATCAAATGAGACCACCTGTGTTTCTTTTGTGTACTGGAAGTTAAAAAATGAAACAACATGGGAGAGAAAAGATAGAGAATGATGAGAAAGGGAAGCCCTCTTTACTTCTGCATCCCTTTGTAGCCAAGCTCTCAAGCCTGACAACCTTAACCCCTGTGATTAGGAGCCATCAGTGCTAAGCTAACATCAGTTCCATGGCGTTGTAGAATCATAGGTATAGTAAAAGTTAGTACATGTTTCTTAAGGACTAATTGTTTGTATATGTAATGGCAAGGTTTGATAGTGATGAAGAACTAAGCACTTGGAATGTGTATTGTTAATGAATCCAGTTTCAAAACAGTTGTTTTGAGATTCAAAAATGTTCTGGTTTTCTGTTTTTAACACAATCACATTAAATCTCCAATTTCCTAAGTATAGATACATCTGAAAAATCCATTAACAGAGATTAAGTCCTGCAAATGTTCTTCAAGGTAAATAATACAATTCAACAATCAATCTTAAAATACACCATAAAGCCAACAAAACAACAACAACAACAACAAAGAACTGGACCTAAGTTTCAAAAGGTCTTTTGTGTCAGGAGGATTTAAAACTATACTATTTTGCCAGGATTACATGCATTTAGAATGGTTTGGTCATATCAGTGGAGGTCATGTATACTGCATTTCACATTACCAACAGTTTGATAAATCTGAGGTATAGAAGGCTAACAATAGTGAAAGATAAATTTTCAAGTGGGAGAAGTTTGACAAGATGCAATGCAAGGCGCAAAAAAAAAAAAAAATCAAACAGAAAGAAAACCAAAATTATCCCCCCAAAAAAGCAAACATTTTAAAACATTTTAAGGTGGTGTCATGTTAAAATTTTTAGACATTACCAGGGACTGCTTGTTTGAAATGGCAGGAAATGTCGTGGTTGCTTTCTCGTCATTACTCAAGGAGAGATGTACAGACATAACTTGGATGTGCCACCTTCTTCATTGCCAAGCCCAAGAGTGTCTAATGCAAAGAGCTTATCTCATTATATATCAAATAACCATTCAGTGTGGCATGTAGTCATATTTCAGTAAAAAAATGTGATGCCTTATGTCCATCTATTTTATAGTCAAACATTTAACATGCTTCATTTATTTTGCTCTTCATGATGTTTTTTTTCAGTTAAGAGAAAACCAATATGTCACAGGGAAGATTCATCCTTTTATCTTCAAATCATTCTTCATGATAATTTTCTTCTTGCACATTTCTAAGGCAGGTGGCAGGTTACAACACCCAGTGTTGCTCTTTTGTGGTAATTTCCTTCTGTAGAACTTTTAACATAAAAACTATTTGTTCAGAACTATAACCATTGCAGAACTCATTGCCACTATATACTAAATCATTTTTGGAGATTATGTTGCAACCATTAAATTATGATACATTATTTAAGAAAGAAAAATGGAACATATTTCTAGTATAAATACTGAAATGTAAATTAAAACCTTTGCTTAAAATACAAGATGGTTGAGAAAAGGAAATTTCTAAGGGAGTTACACATTTTGTAACAGTTTATGATAAATTCTATTCATCCTCAACGATTTTATTTTCTACATCTTTGGTGCTTCTGTTAATGCTGTAGGGTTATTCTGGAGTAACTACAATAGTTAAAACTGATTTGTTACAGTATCATTTCTGAAAGAGATAATCAAGCTTTTCAGTACCTTTCCTTCATTTATTTAATGGATTCATATAGTTTAAAATAGCTAAGGTGTTTTAATGAACAAAAATGTTATTTTATTTCTGATATTAAGCAGCTACAGTTGTACCTTACCTGTACTGTTGCACTCAAAACTATACATGAAGAAAACGGAACTCATCTTTAGGACTAAAGAAGTATTGTTTGCCTAATTAAATTCTGAATTACCAAATTAAAACACAGCAAAGAGTGACCATTAGTCCAGTTAAAATAACACTAACACTATAAAGTTATACACTTAAACTCTTTAAAAATAACACTCTAAAAACTGTTAAACTGTAGTGGCCCTTTGCCACAAGGTTATGGTCCCTCTCTGGAGTGGTTCTGTGGGTCTTCAGGTCAGCAGTGATGATTTTCACTGTGCAAAGGGTGCTGGAGCCCTACCATCAGTCACCCCCATTGCACCCTCTTTCCTGGGAAGTTGTCAACAGTGTGGATAGAGCACAATAACCATTTCCCAAGTCCCGTGTCTCTTTGTGACTGTTTTTCACTGTTTTCTTGTGGCAGTCTATTTCTTCCTCTCTGGTTGTCTCAAGGTCTAGAATTCCCCAGCCATGTCTGTTTACCTTGACCATCTATCATGGTTTAGCCCCAGCCAGCAACTAAGTACCACACAACTCCTCACTTCCACTCCCACTTCCCCTCCCATGCCCCACCCATCACCCTCACTGTGGAAGAAAATCAAGGAGAAAAACAATAGTAAACCTCATGGGTTGAGATAACAATTTTAAAAATTAAAATTAATAATATAATATAATATAATATAATATAATATAATATAATATAATATAATATAATATAATATAATAGGAATGAAAAGGAGAGATAACTAATACCCAAGAGAACTGATGCACAGTATATTTGCTTACTACCTGCTGACTGATGCCATGTCTGTTCCAAAGAAGCAAACTGTCTCCTGGCCAAATTCCCACTAATTCATATACAGAGCATGACATTATGTAGTATAGAATATCTCTTTGACCAGTTCAGGTCAGCTGTTCTTGGTTGTGCTCCCTCCTGGCTCAGTGGCAGAGTGTGGGAAATGGAAAAGTTCTTGATTTAGGGTGAGCATTACTCAGAAACACCTAAAACATCAGTGTGTTACCAACATTATTCTCATTATAAATTCAAAACAACACTGAACAAGCTACTAGGGAGGAAATTACCTCTATCTCAGCTAATCCAGAACACCATCACTGTAGGGGATTTGTCTGCCCTCAAATCCCCATCAAAATATCCCTGGACCTGGCCCAGATCCCTCACAGCCACATCTCTGTCCCTATTTCCTCTCCTGGACTACTTTCTTAGTTGACTGTCAGCCTGGCCTCATGTCCATAGCCCTGTCCAGCTATTCTGGGGCTGTCTGACCTTGGTTCCCTTCACCAGGCCTGAGCCCAACCCCCTTCCACAGGCTGATGCCCTGTCCTGACCTTGGCTTGTCCCCACCCCCCCAGAGATGCCCACTGATGTCCTGGGTTACGGCACCCTGTAACAGCAGGCTGCTGTTCGTTAAATAGTAACAGCTGTGGTGTGTCATTAGCCTTATTCACAGTTGCGAAGTCAGAACACGTTAAATCATAATTAACCATCAAATAATTTAAAAAACCTACTAAAACTGGTTTAAATTAAATCAAGTCCAGGTAAGTCCCAAGACTCTGAATATTCAGGCTAGTACAAACCCTTTGGCTTTTTAATAATAATGATAGTAAAACCATATTTACTGGGCTACAACATTAACACTGTTTTAATAAAGAATCTTGACAGATTTTATTAAGGTCTAATCTCATTGCATAACAAAAAACTAAGGCATTTTTATTGCCTGATGTGAAGACTAAGAAATAGTGAAATTGTAGACAAACAACTATAATGTTACCATGGGATACATACAGATTTTGGAGCCAAAGTCAATGAGCAATTACCAATCTCTTCACTGGATCACCTTCACCTCATTTCAACATATTCTTCTATGACAGGATACATACATCCTGCACCAAAAAGAAAACTGGTATTCTACTTCAATATCTTCTATTCAGTCTTAAAACTACTAGCTGTAATTCATGTGTGTGGAGATATTGGACCTGCTCGTAACTCTAAACTGTACTTTATATAAAGTAATTGGTATAAACTGAAGACTAAACTATTATTTTGTTCTCATGTCTGTGCTGTTTCTTCCATGTTACATGCATTCTGTAACAAATGTTAGAAATCTTTTGAAGTCAGATTGCTACTTCTGACTTGGCCTTAATTTAAAGAACCAACAATGGGTTTAAAAAAAATCTTTCTTATAAAGCAGCTGAAATAGCTAACAAAAAATGAACTACAGAATTATCTCTTAATTTCACAAGCCATGTCAAAATCTAGATGATCTATAATATCAAGGGCTATTTAAAGCCCATAGAGCTTTACCAAAATGTTCAGTTACTTTTTCCTTATAACTTATACAAGATATAGAGGTTTTGCATGACTGAGAAAAATATCTACCTGTTAACAAAAACATGAATTCCTTCTTAGTCTTTTTTTCCTTCCCTTACATGTTCACAATGACAGTAAACAGCTCTGTCAGCATACTTGGATGCAGCATGTGTGGAGACATGGACTTCTGTGGTTCAGAATTCCTCAAGTGAACCCAGAATCAATCCTCTTCTGCCAACAGCTCGTACTAAATTCCTTGAGCCTTCTGTCTATACAGAAAGACCCTGATCTTGTTGGTAAAGACCAACAGAAACAAGGCATCAACTACTGCAATTTAATCTATGTCTACTGTCACCAAAATATCTACCCCTTTCAGCAGAATTCAGTATCTTTTGTAGATATGAATTTGTGGAAGCTGAGTTTAAGCAACATATGAACCATTGTGGTGATGTTTATGGTTTTATAAACAGTTTGAAATGCTCTTATATACTCTTTCATATATTCAACATGAAATTCTTCTCTGATAACATTATAATGCAGTGGAAGGACAACATTTTCCTTGATGATTTTTTTCTCTGCTAATGTAGCAGTAGAAGTTTTTTCTGTTGTTGCTCTTGACAACCCTTGTCAGTTTCAGTTCTAGGTGAACTTTGGTTTTTCTAACATCATCTTTTCATAAGTGGGTAAAGTTTCTATATTCATCCTTCGTGTCCTTTCTCCACCTCCTGGATACATACTTATTGCACTGGAGATTAACCCTGAAATTCCTGTTTGCCAAGTAAGCCTCTTAATGTGACTACATATTTTCCAGACTATTGGGATGGACTATTGGAATGGGATTCTTGTGCTCAGAGTCATAAAAATCTGCAAGCTACGTAGAGCTCCTCTGTCTCTGAAAGCCATCTCTGAAAGGATACCTTTTGACAGCTCTCTAAAGAAGCCAAAGTTTACTCTCCTGATGTCCAAGATCTGTATGCTGTTCTACTTGCCTTCCTCACTGCACTTAGGATCTAGAACTTTACTGTTTCACGGTTGCTACAGCCAAGGCTATGACAGATTATCACATCTCCAAAGAGTATTTTCTTGCCCATGATTTGCAGATCCAGGAAAAGGTTTTGCTTTATAGGCCTGTCCAGCATATATGTTCATAAATTGTCCCAAACCTCCTCCAAAACTCCCTGGTTTTCTTATGTCCCATTGTGTTAAACCTTCAGCTATCAGGAAGATTGTAATGCTCCTGGAAGAGACAGGTGCTGTTGTCTGGAGACTTTTTTGAGGTTTTTAAGTCTTTGTCTGTTTCTTAACACCTGGTTAGACACTCTGCAACAAACTCCTGTCACACTGGCACCCTCACTTCTTATCCTGAGTTACCTCCTAATCTGTCTGATGAACTTTCTACAGCAAAACTCCAAACATTTGAACTACTTCTTCATATAAAGGGCAACCTGCCTGTCTTCTTCCATACCTGTTCTGTCTAAAGAGCCCGTATCCATTAATCATAGCACCCCAGTTATACAAGGCATTCCATCTTCTCACAATTATCTTCATTGTGTCTGAGTCCTGTCTACACACATGGTGATCTCAGGGTCTACCAGGTCTGGCTGTCCCTGCCCATTCCCAGGGCTCCCTTCACCCTGCTGATGGTCCAGGACCCCATGACAGCTCCATGGGGGGCCATCAGCTCCTGCTCCAGTAATGCCTGCAGCAGGGCTAGTCTCCATGTCACCTGCTCTGCCTGGCCAAGGGCCCCCTAAGCCAGGCCCATCCACAGACTCACAGCCTGTCCTAGCTTTAGCCTGGCATGGCCCCAGTAAGTGCCTGATGGTTAGTGCTTGGGCTGCCCTGATGATGCCTTAATGTCCTGGATGTGGGAGTGGGATTGGTCCTGGTTACTAGGTTCTGCCTAGCCACACCATGGGGATTCCCCACCTGCCTTGCATTAAGAAGCAGTCCTGTTTTTGCTGAAGAAAATCCTTCAAAATTTTAATATAAGGATAGAATAGAGTCCTGAGAAATATTACATCAATTCAGGGATGATCCAGTCCAGTTATAGTATCCAAAATTAATTGGTAGATTAAGTTATCACAGGTGAGGATATATTCTGTATTCTCAGAATTTTAAATCCATAGGAAATCCACAAGAAAAGATATACGCTTAATTCCCATCTTCAATATCTTCTGAGACTGTGTTCTGTGGAAAATTAAATTAGCATGAATTTGAGAGGCTGCACTTTCAAATCTGGTCTGATCCTGCTACATTAAATATCAGAACCATCAACTGAGTCAATATAAACAATAAATTTTTTTCTTGATTTAAATAAACACCTTTTAGATTTATTTTCTTGAAAGACTGCATGGTCCTACTTCTAAGTTATCACACTGTTTAGTCATTATATTTCTGTTATGTGTAAGTACATCTGTGCAGGGAAACTTTGTAAAAAGTGAAAATAAGTGTTGTCTTGTAAACAGTGTACTGTTCAAAGCACCTATTTTATGAGAGAGTCTTATTTCCATTTACATTCAGTAAAATTTTCATCATTAACTCTGACAATTTGGAAAAAAAATGTTATCTTTTATAGTGGTAGAAAGAGTGGGAAGAAAACCTTTATAACTAATGAGCTAGACTTTTACATGCTACAAATATCCATGAGTCTAATGGTTAAAGCTGTGTCTTGCTAATCAAC
>JAWWEU010000001.1:75093078-75104964 GCA_035583155.1 Acropternis orthonyx
GGACAAAAGTTTAAAAAATCTCGTTACCAGCTGTGAAGCATTATTTCAAGAAAGGATCTGAAGATACAAACTTAACACAGAGGAGAGCATCGGGGATTGTAAGGATTTGCGAAATATGATCTGTAAGAAACCACTAAAGGAACTGAGTTTGTTTAGTCTAGAAAATAAACAATTGAGAAGAAACAACTGCATTCAAATATATGAAACTGTAAAAATGACACAGTGATGGAGTGTTTTCCATATTCTCTGAGGGAAGAACAAGAAATAATCAATATAATATACAGCAAAGAAGGTTCAGATTTGGCACTGGAAAACAAAATTGTGATGTTTCCCTTTCAAGCTTTTCAAGAAAGGTGCTGGGATTTCTTCAGAAATCTTAAAGATATCTTGGCTGGTATACTTTGTCTTGCTTTAATGAAATGGTATGTGTTCATTCAAGGATGTTCTCTTATTCCTAAAACTTACTCATTTTAGAAATGATTCAGTCTCTCACTCTTGAGCTCTGTTAGATATGATCATTGCTGTGGAAGGAAATAAGTCAACCAAAACTAGTATTTTAAATATTATCCTAGAATCTAACAGCAGCCCCGAAGCAGCCCAGGACCTACCAAGTCATTCAAATACCATACGATTGACATCTTTTCACAGCTCCTTCCTTTGTGATTGTCAGTCAGACAAATATTTTGAAAGATGGTCTTTCAGATTATTTTTAGTTTTTTTTTTATTTATTTGAAATCAATTATGTTAAAAATCAGTAAGGCAGTGAAATGGAGTGATGAGCATGAGACTGCTGAGCATGGATTTCTTTTGTTTTTTACTCAGTTACTGACTACACATTGTCTCCAAGTTACTTTTTGAACTTTATTTTCTGGAAAAAAATTTACCTGGGAATGTCTTAAAATCTGGTTGAGAACAGTATCTGAGAGTACTGCAAAATTGGTAGAATTAGTGTGCTAGGATAACTTAGAAAGTATGGAATTTATCACAGTGACTGAGAGAATGAGAAAAAAAATAATTTGTTAGTTTCATTGGTTTGTTTTTCCCTTCTGAATTAAACTGTGATTTGTGGCAACCAGTCACATTACATACATTTCTATATTTCAATTTCCACAGTTACAGTTCAAAAGGATCCCATCTATTTTATACATATAAAATTTACAGTGGCTGCATGAAATTTCTAATCCAATCAAAAATACTTACCATCTCTCCACTCTTCTCTGCAACCCCAAATCAGATGCTGTTTGTCCAGGTTTGCAAGGTTTCTGTATTCAAATAGATTCTGTTTATTTGTCTGAATGTGGCATTACAGTTGTTGAATGCACCTAAAAAAAGTCTAGAATTTTAAAGAATTCTAAGGCCTCATTAGTCAGAGGTAATTATGTGGGTAAGAAAAAGGAAATTACATGAAAAACAGGTATATCAATCACTTTTGGAAGTGCCTGAAAAACTACTCTGGGACATTATCTAACTCTATAAGTACATCAAGTACTGATTGGCTTGTTCAGTTAAGAGAGTTGTGCTTCAATATCAGAAGGGGAGTGGGTGAGAAAGACATTAAGGACAATACTCAAGCTCAGTTTTCAAACAGGACCTGAGATCAGATATAAAATCATAAAAGTTCACCAATACACTGATACAATTGGATAGCATTCCTTCTGTTTTGTTTCTAGGTTTACATCTGTATGTACATAGTGTAATTTTTAAATTATTTATTTATTTTTCTCTATTTCTCCAGGGTTCAGTTACTTTACAGCTGGGACCACAAAATAAACACCTACCACTGCAACATCTGACTGAAGTTATAACTACATGTTGGAATCTAGAGATCTTCATTCAGAATTATTAATATCAAACAAAAAAAAAAATTTGAATATATTTGGATCAACTCTCTTGTTTTGATTTTCAAAGCTTAGTGATCAAAAATTACTATGCTGCTTTACCATATATTTAGGAAGAGAAGTTTCTTTTTGTCAACAAAACTGAACTTTCAGTGTTATTCTGGTCTGCATAATATGATGGAGTGTTGCCCTATAGCTGAATAGAAACAGATGTATAGGGAGAAAATAACAAAAAACAGACACAGATGGTGTAGCACATGTATAACTTCTTAATTTATCCCTCATTGTGTGATACAATTATCCCAGCAAGTAGGCTGTATTCATCCTCTTTTCATAGATTCTGCCAGTTCCTGCAGGGACGCTTTTCTGGGTTGTGCTATTAACTGCCAGGGCAGCACAGAAAGACTTCTCAGTCTCTTGTTGCACCTTCTCTAGGTCCATTCCATGCCTATTTTGCCTTTTATTTCTTTCTTTCTGAGTAACTCTGATTACAATGAAAGGATTGTCTCAGGTAATTTTCTTCATCAGAATAGTGATGTGGTTGTATTTTAAGGAAAAAAAACCAAACAAACCCAACAAAACCCATCCCATTTCCTATTTGTATTTGCAACTACAGGTTCCTTCTTTTTTTTTTTTTTTTTTCCAAAGGATAATGTGCTATTTTAACTTCATGTTCAGAATCCATATTTACCTCATGAAATTTGTATAAGCTTGACTTAATCTCAACAATGTTGGATTTACTCTGAACTTTGGCTAATGAATATTAAATTAGGACTTCAGTTTGAATAAGACGATGCTCAATGTTTGCCTAACAATTTGTAAAAATTATTTCCTATCATAGCCTTAAATATGTCTTTAAACTTATGGGCATCATGAACATATAAATATTATTAATGTAAGCATTGAAATAAAAGGTATTTATGAGTGTATTAATTCAACTCCCATGGAAGTGCCCATAACAAAGTAAAGATGTGTCATCAAAGCTGGTACTGGAAAGGAAGATACTCTGTGGAACAACTTACTTTGGTTGTTTTTGTCTTGTTTTTTCCCCCTTTTTTTTCTTTTAACAACGATCAAAAGTTTAATCCATTGCCGTATACTTGACAGTTCCTGGTTCCATTAACAGTACAGAGTTATATGCTTGGCTGCATTACTTTAGTTCAGCTATGCATAAATCCATGGCTTTATGACACTTTTTGCACAGTAACGGCCTGACACACAGATCGGAAAGAAAACATTTTAGGCAAGCAGACAAGGAACACCACTGGAACAGGTTGCCTAAGGAGGTGGTAGGTGCCTCATCCCTGGAAACAATCAAGGCCTTGTTGGACTGGACTCTGAGCACCCTATCTAATTGAAGATGTCCCTGCTCATAGCAGAGGAGTTGGACGAGATGGATTTTAAAGGTCCCTTCCATCCCAAATCATTCTGAGATTCTATGACTTTAACAAATGTGTAAATATGCTGTTCATATTTAGTATTCTTAACAGACAAAATAATCTGTTTCTATAGAATAATTTTCTTAAATTTTGCGTATATTTTCTTTAACACCAAGAACTACTATTACATATGTTTTCAAATTTAAAAAAAAAAAAAAAGTTAAGATGAAGCTGATATACAGCCCATATCTGTAACAGTGCAGAATAAAATTTCTCTATACATTGGGTAAAGTCTGATGGAGAAATATTTGAAAATGTCTTATTGCCATCAAAAATCAAATAAGGGAACAAAAACTAGTATGAATACTCATTAGAAAACAATTCAATTTAAAAGATCTATATTAACACTTTTTTCTTCTCTGTGGTCATGGTAATATATATATATATATATATATATACTCTCCAGCAACTCTCATTTCCCTCTCTCCTGAGCTGAAATTGGCGACTTAGCACACACATGTGAAGTAAACATCCATAAGTTTGCTTATGAGACCGACATGCTTCACTGTATGTGCTATATACAATTTGTCTGACTAGTATTTTTGTATGGAGGAGACAAGGCACATGTTTGTGCTTGGGCTACAAAATCTAGTTAATAAAATTGACCAGAATTACTAAACAATTGCACATTTATGTATCAAACTAAAATTTCTGTTGATTATTAAGATGTCAAAGAGCAGAACTGTAATGATCTTTTTTTTCCTATTTCTTCTTTTTGTTTACTGAAATGATGTTAAAATTACTATTAATTTGCTAATTATTGGGATTATTTTAATTACCTTTTTTTATCATACAATAAAAAAGACAGATACAGAATACCATTTTCCTTTTTCATTCCAAAGAAAGTATTGTAGAAAATATGTCTTTTGTGTCAGAATTCAGAAGCATTCAGTAGAGTTTTTCTGATTTCTGGTGGTGACAAAACCATACAGATAGCTGTTAGCTACCCATGACTTATCACAAATCCTTTCAGCTAGTAATATTCATGTTCTGTACTTGTTAAAGAAGGGGAAAAATTCTGACATGAGAAAATATATTTAGCTGCTCTTACTTTTAAGAAATGTGTGCAGAAAATTTGCTTAAGTGTCCAACTTAAACTGGTGAATTAAAATTCCACAGTTGTATGAGTCAGTAGCTAGGCTCCTTTTTCTGATAGCAATATGTGCTACAGAGTATTTCATGGGTGTAAAATCCTAGAGCTGGAACAGAGAATGACTGGTTAGATACTTGATCTCATGTTTGCTAGAAGTTTTTTGGAATATGGGAGTATAGATTAATGCCTCATAATTTCCAAACTGCATTAATGTATTTTGGTGTGTACATTGTGCATCCTAGCACCAATGCTAAGATACAGTTGTGCTGTAATAAATTTCTGTCCTGAGAAACTGGAGAACCAGGATTTCAGGCCTTGGCATGCCACACTTCTTTTCACAAAGCTTTAGATCAGTGAGGCATGGTATCAGTGGCATACATTTCTTACAACAGCAGCAGTGTTTTTTTCCTAGATCCTTTCTAGGTCATGTTTTCTGTATGTTTTTTATCTGTCCTGTGAATGAGGTAATTACTTCAACAAGGGATTAAAAACATTCAGATAGTTCCTGTACTTGTTGCTCTTCAAATCTGTTTTCACTGAAACAGGAGAATTTACTTTCCTATCACTAAACTAGATTATATCTCAATATATGACTTTAAAACATTACCATTAAAAATTATTTAATTTTGACTCACCTTATTAAGAACATCACTTTTTTGACCTGCCCTTGAATTAAGCACTTTATTAGAATATATACTTGTGTTTCTAGCATTATAGGATGTTATGTTGTATTTTAAACAATTTATGTTCTCTGAAGTATTTTTCTCACAGTATGTGAACTTCAGTATAATCAGGTATTATTTATTTTCTTCTAGAATATCCTGTAATAATTGTATGATGGATGCAACAAAAAAACCCCATGTCATTAATTTCTTTGCTTCAGTTATCTTTCTGTGTGTTTTGAATTAATTATTTCAATCTTAGAGAACATTTAATCACATGTTCATACACAGAATTTTGCTTATTAAGCAGCACTGGATTTTTTTCTTCATAGAAACAAACTTTATTCTCCTAATTAATAGATGATGATAATTTTTTTATTGATCAATGCAGATGTTGCCTTTCTAAATATTTGAAACAAATTCTGCTGATATATATGTAAATTCAGAGACTTATATTCAAAAGCATTTTTGATGCAACAAGCACCAAAGTTATAATATTTTGTGTTTTTACCTAAATAAAATCCACTAATTTTAATGGAGGTTTCCTAGGTTTCCCTAGATATTTCTTTAGCAAATTGAAAATAGATGTGCTATTTCTACTGAAAGGAATAATACTTTGAAACAATTAACAACAGCAACAATCCTACATCTTCCACTACTTCTACTCTTCCTAGTTATATGCAAACCCCATAACAGATTATATTTTCTTATTCAGGATTTCCAGTTAAGACATACTACCAGTCCCCTTAGAAACATTTTACTAAATTCAATAGTCAGTTTTTTTATCATTTCTAATTTTTTTATTGTGTTCCTAATTATGTAAACAGTATCATATTCAACAATACCATGTATTTGGGAAGGTGTCAGTGTTACTAGAAAAAGGTAGTCTGGAATAAATAATGTGATATGTTTTGTGTTTCTCTAATCTTGATCTCTCTGCATCTGGAGATAATATGGTCTATCAGCAAAAGTAATATGGAATTGGGTAACAGATTTTCTGTCCGTCATATGGGGAAGGTGTAAAGGAAGTGTATTAGAGTGCTTATGTTTTACTGTAATTCCTGGAGATTTGTTGGTTAGCAATTACTAGAGCCATTGTCCTTAGTGTAGGCAAGCAATAAAGGGACATAAGTGTTTGAGGAATCTATGATTTTGGTCCTTTTTTCACCCAAAGGAGAAAGGAGACCAGAAAATGAAGAGGCAAAAAAAGTATTATCTTCCATATTACGAGAGTATAATTATTTCATTCAGATAATGAAGTTTCAGTGACATTTTACAAGGAAGAGGTAAGTATGATGTTCAGTTCTTGTGTCTTAACATTAGGAAAAGTTTCAACAGATTTGTAAAATTCATAAATGTTCATGAAAAGAAGAACCTCCAAAATTAGACAAATCCAAATTCTTAGTATAGAAACGTAAAATATTAGGAGACATATTTTTTTTTCTTCACTATAAATATGCAAAGAATTAATAGCCATCAGCATGGACACAAGATGAAATAGGTACAAATTAATCACGCTATGAAAAGTCAGTCTGAAAAACCAGAGAATTTATAATGTAGTCCTCCATGGTAGGAAATCAGGAAAATCCAAGTGTCTATAAGACAGGAGACATTAAGTTTATTATCATTAAGACATTAGTAATAAGGTTAACAGAGAAGGTTAAAGAGCTGATGTCTTTCAAATATGTTTTTTTTAAAAAACCTGTATTTCTTTCCATTTTAGCGGTTAATTACTTCCTATTTTAAATTACTATTTTATTTGGTTGGAGTACTATTTGTTATTTTAACTCAGCAATTTATTTAGGTAGTTTTAATGGTAGTTAAACCTAGTTAATATAAGAAATCAATCTCAAATAAGGCAAAGCACATAGAATGTGTGTCTTTAAAGTCTAAGTCTACAGGTATAGCCATATACATATTATAGCCCTTATGTGTAAAAATTTGCAGTAGCAACATCTTTGGGTTTGTCTTGTTTTTGTTTGTTTTTAATGTATTAGCAGTAAAGGGGAGAAAAGGAGGTGAAATTAATAAGACAGAAGAATAACAAGTAAAATACATTGTGCACAAAATACAGTTCATTCCCTACCTAAGTACCTTTCACTCAACAGACTGCTCTCATATGTGAACAAAGATTACTGCACTTAGTTCTTACACCAGTCTTTCAAATCCAAACACAGATGCAAATAGTTACATATTTTTTGCTATTACTGTTTCTTTATTTTCCCCTGAGTATTGGAACAGTGACATGTTTCTACTGCAGTAAGAGTGAGCATTACAAGAGAATCCAGTCATTCACAAACCACTTAGCTACATGCATTAAACAAAAAGTTAAACTTTGAAGCAGAAAACTGCCTGCAGGCACCAGTAGGTGTCTCCTACAGATTTTTTGGGGGGGTGTGTGTGTGTGTGTACATATATATATATATATATATATATATATATATATATACACACATGTATATAGGCTCCACACTCTCATTACCTCAGAAAAAAATGAACCAACTAGCAATAAGAATCTTTAACAGACTTGGTATGTGAGCTCTAGAAAGAAAATTTGAATTTATTGTTTTACAGTTCCGCATGCTAACTTTTACGGGAAATTCTCACTACAGCATCCAAACAATGAAAAGGCCCACCTTTCTCCTTTTATGAAACAATGATGAGATATAAAATTCGAATTCACAATAAGTCTATTAAGGTGTGACACATCTGTGTGCATGCTTTTAAGTTGTGGCAAATTACAGAGATACTCAGTTTAGATCCACAAGCAGACAGAAATACTAAGAAAAAAATAGCATCTGAACCACTTTCACAAAACAATAGTAAAAGTTTTGGTTTTCCATGTAAAACTTTTTAGATTGTTCAATAATGAAATTATTTGTATCACACAGTTCCACTGTGTGTTTTCAGCTGTACAAAACCATTAATAAAACAAGTTTTCATATTAAAAAAAAAAAAAAAAAAAAGGTAAAGAGTGGAGTCCTGTACTCCTTGTAGGAAGCTCAAGACTAAATCTTGACGTCTACTCCAACTGTATTATCTATCTATAAAAATTTAGCAAGTCATACCAAAGTCTGTCAAGTTTCATTTTTAGCTCATTAAGATTAGAAATTTTCACCATCATTTTATTTTAATTTTCTTATAAGAAAAAGAAACTTTGTATTGGGCTTGAGTCTGTAGATGGGTCGGTCATACTGATATGGTCTTTGTAGATTCTTTGGCATGAAATAACCAGTTCCAGTGTTTGGGTTAGTGCAGTCACTGTTTAAGTGCTTTTTGTCTTATAATTTTACAATAGTTCATAGTAGAACTCTGTGTCATGCTCCATTTCATGACATCATTATGTGATATGACACAGTCAAATGAAGTGTGAGGTGATATAAAGTAATAACTCATCAAACTTACAAACAAATATAAAAACAGAAACACTAAGTCAAAACTGTAAAAAAAATAGTGTTTCCTAAAATATTTCTGGGCAATATGAAAAGCAACAACATCTACATGATTGCTATAATTGATAACATTTCTACTGTAAAATAGAATGGGTAAACAGAACACTGTCCTATTGGACTGAAATAACTTTGCTAGTCAAGCCCAGTGTTAAAATTATTGTGCAAAATCTGTCTATAAAAATACATTACTAACATACCTGTATAAAGGCTATAAAATTTTATTTATGATTCTCTCTGAAAGATCAGCTTTGGAGCTTCCTTACAGTGAGCTTGTGCAGGTCTTTGTGAATTTTATTTCTTTCCCAATGTTATCTCAGTCTGTCAAAGGGTCTGAGGACTGACAGATAATCTACTTGTTTTATGTTACAATCAGATTGACAAATAAGGATAACATAATCTAATTTGTTCTTATCTGCCTTCAGCTGTGATTTTTTCCCATTTTTTTTTCCTTGTGGTAAAGTATTTGGTCATGTTTATCTGTGTGGATAATTCATTACTGCAGAATCAGAACAGCTCTCATCAATCACTCCTTCACATTTTGTAATTCCCTGTTCAAAACATTAAGAAATTCTTTGGCCAAATTATTGAGTCATTCCTTTGAAGTTAACACTTTTGGTTTTAATAAGGTTGAATGACAGGTACCAGTTCCCAATATAAAACATTAAACTTGATGTTTCATATACATAGACATGCACAGCCAAATTTGAGAATGTATTTGCTGTCAAAGTTGCTGGTAGGTGTTGGAAAGCACTGATGTGTATTTATTGAAGGTGCACTTGGGCCCAAAGGTCATAACATGAATAAATCACCAAATTGTAAGGTCTCAGATACTAATAGGGGTTTTGGTAAAGAAAAGTATATTATTTAAAGTGCTACATAGTTTCTTAATTTTCACACTAAACTTCCTTCATTTTTTAAATAGCATATGTAGAGATATAGATAAAAATGCTATAGTTCTAGTTACCTCTTTGAAGTGACTCTAACAATATGTATAAAGTTAAAAACAGGACTCAAAATGAAGATTCACTGGTTTTGTGCAAAAATACCTTTGTCTCTGGGAGGCTGTGTTTTTTTGACCACAGAATTCTTAGACATTAATATGAATAGTTATACTTCAGCATAAAAAGAACTAATGTAAGCAGGAACTTAAACTTACCTAAAAAATTAGAAGTCTGTAATCTGAGAGGGATGATGTTTGCAGCCTAATTAATAAAAGTGGGTTTTCACAGAATCACAGACTATTCTGAGTTGGAAGGGTTTTGTTTTGTTTGAGGTTTTTTATTAAAAAATATTTAATTATTTTTAATAAGTCATTTACAGTTATCCTAAAAATGGACTTACATAATATAACTGCATAAGAAAACCATTGCCATTAGTCATTGTGTATGTCTTTTCAATATCTCAGAATGTCATTCTGGTGCTTATACTTGGAAAATTATTTCATGCTCTAGTCCTTGGAAAAAGCATATTTTTAAAAGTTGTTTTCAAACATTTGGAGGAGAAAATGGGAAAAGAAATGCTGAAGAATTAAGGGGATATTACTCTAAAGAAAGTGGAAACCTACCAGTAGTACTGAATAGCTTCAGAATACAGAAAACTAAAGAGACTTAGATTACTTTTTTGAGGGGTATGTTGCCAAATTCCATGTGTGAAGTAAAACTACTGTGCTAATTTTTCATACCTCTTTTGATCACTCAGCTGGAATCTCATTAATCTAGTGGTTTGATCTTTAGCTGTAGAAAATAAGAAAAGAATGAGAAAACATTCATTTAAAAAAATTATAGAGCTATATATATAAGGAGTTCCTAAGACATTCTGATATCTTGAATTTGTCTGTATTTACCCTTATTCTGTATGTTACATTAGGACTGGGGATGGTGTTGATTATAAAGAAGATATAGAGCTTGCTTTATATCCTCTATGATTTCCTGTAACCCAAGAAAACTCTTCACTAAAGACATGCTATGTCTTCACGTCACCAAATCAGCACTTTCACAGTGACCTACTAGTTAAGTAAAAAAAAATCTAATAGCTTGTGTAAAATAATGGTTTCATGTATGCCATTCAACTTAAGGAATAAAAATATCACACACAAAAAAAAATAAAATTGTGCTTTAATAGTTTTTGACCTTTCAGGAAAAAGTATACTTGACACAGTCCACTTCCCTGCTGGATGCTAGGCTCAGTGACATACAAGATACCTGCCAGGATTCACAGTTTCCTAAGATTCAGTATAGTAAATGAAAAATACTGTGAAGAATAAAGCTGTGAAGATAAAAATAGATATCAAACACATGCCTATGGTACCAAACCAACACTTGCAAAGTTCCAGTATACTTTATAAAAAAATCAACACTGTATTACTTTCATTTCATATCCTATATAAATTAAGAAAGTATTTCATTTATTAACTTTCTGCATACAAGATGGTAGAAGCTCTTTGCAATGGAATCTGTTAGTATGGAGGCAGGAAATCAGATTGTGAAAATAACTTGTGTTAATGTAAATATGAAATAATAGAAACAATTTTTTAAAACTGAAAGCTTTTAAATTACAGCTATATATGTCATATTAATTTACAGTTAACTGATTTTATATATCTAATTTAATTTTTCAGTTTTCTCTGTAAACCATAAAAGATTAGATAATGTTTTGTGTCTTTAATTTTATTAGAGCAATTGTACAAAATTATATTACTGTTTTGGAGTGCAGTTCATTGATCACAGATAATATTCAAACACTCCTGCAGCTGTTCATTCCCTCCCTTCTCCCATGTAACAGGGAACAAATGGAAGGAAGGTGAGATACCTTGTGGATCAGGTCAGTTCTTCCAGTTGTGCCCCTTCTCAACCTCTTGCCCACCCCAGGCTGCTCTGTGAAGAGGTGCAGAGTGGGAAAAAGAGAAAGCCTCAAGGATGGGTAAGCAGTTCTCAAGAACAGACAAAAGACCAGTGAATGATCAACACTATTCTAGCCACAAACACAAGTAACTCCACCATCATACACGATGATATGAAGAAAATCAACTAAATCACAGCCCAGTAACTGGAAAGATAGCATTACATGTCTTGAGTGACTAAAAATATTAAAGACAAACATATAAGCACATATAAGTGTCAGACTTGAGGGGATGCTCTTTGCCCCGCCCACACCCCCCAGGGCTGGCTCGGAGCCCCAGGCAGCCTCAGGAACAGAGTCTGCCGACAAAATGAACAGGAGCAGAGAGAGCTCTATTCACACAGCCCAGGCTTATAAACCTCTGGGGAGGCCCCAGGGAGCAGTTCCGTGATTGGGTAAGGGTTTGGGTGGAGGGGAGTGATCAGGGGACAGAGGTAGCCAATGGGAGAGGGGGAGGATCCATACCCGATGAAAATAAAGGGATTGGGGGGGGTGATGGGGAGG
>JAWWEU010000001.1:75105064-75130061 GCA_035583155.1 Acropternis orthonyx
GGAGGATCCATACCCGATGAAAATAAAGGGATTGGGGGGGGTGATGGGGAGGGACAAGTGAGTTGACCAATAGAGTAAGGACAGGGGTGGAGCTGGTTATAGGGGCAGGGCAACCTGACAGTGTCTCAGCAAACCATGTGGTCACTGCCCGGGGGAGGGGGGGGAATTTGCAAAGTCTAGGGGAAGGCTTGTTACAATTAAACATGAGAGGTAAACAGTTTCTCTGCTTCTTTTGGTCCTGGGTAGGTTTTCTGTAGTGATGATTCCAGTTCTAGAGGTGGTCTTTCCATCCTTCATAGCTGAGTTTATTTCCCACATATAAGACAGACCTCAACATCAAGATTGAAGATATTTACATTGTTCACTTGGGAATAATATGTTATTTTAGATTTAGATAATCAAGATAATACTGCATTTTTGTGGAACATTCCTGGAACAATGTGTAAGGAGACATGAGAAAATATGTATTTTCTGAACTCAAAAGTTGAAAGATTTGTATATTTCCCAATTAACTCATATTTTAGCATTGCTCTTCATAGATCAAAACTACTCTCAGACTTCTGCCTGTACCATATGTTATGGCAGAGAGAAGAGCAGCCAGCAGCAGAAGACAGTAAAGTTAGGAAGGGAGTAAAGCAAAGAAATCTCACATACAGAAGGACCACGACTGTCAGACTAAAAGAAATTATCATTCTTATCTATTCAGCACTGGTGATGACTCCTCTGGAATACTGTACTGCGGTTTTGGTCCCTAATTCAAGAAGGATTTTGAGATATGAAAGAGAGACATCAGCAAGCTACCCAAATTATCGAGCCTAGATTCCATGTTCCACATGAGACAGGGATGGGGCATCTGGGATTGCTTCATCTGGTGGAGATGAGTCTAATGGGAAATTTCATACCAGTCTACAATTACCCGAGGGGAAGTCACAAACACGAAAAAGGCCAGGTGACCAAAGATCAGTGGTCACAAACTGTAGTTTGAGAGGTTCATATTAGGCACTAGGAAAATGATTGTAACTAAAAGGTTAGTGCAATACTTAAATAGGTTGCCCTGAACAGTCCCGGACTCTGCACCTGTGCAGTTGTATGAGACTCAGTGAAAGTCACAGCCAACCTGATCTCATGCTGGCAACAGGTCTACTTCAAACAAAAAGTTAGCACGATAGCCTTTAGAAATATTTTTAAAACAACATTTTTATTTTTTTAAATAATTCTAAGGTTATATGTGTCTTGTTTTTATACTATAAGCATCACGGATAGTTCATAGCTGCTGACAGCAACTCAGAACCCCTTTGTCTGAAATTTACTTTGAAAAGCAGTTACCAGTTTTGAAAGAGTAAGGCATCAAAACAAACATATATTTAAAACTTTCCAACTGGAGCTCTGAATGTTTCTAAGTGTAGCTAAGAACTTGAAATTTTATCTACCATTTCAGTTTCAGACTATTTCAATGTGTTACAGACTAGATATGCTGCCAGGATAGCACAGAATAGATAATGCTGTCTGAACAGTCTGCTATCTGCTGTATCAATACAAAAAGAATTTCAGTTCCTGTGACTCTTGATACAGGATCTCTCAGAAGATTAACTTGAGTTTAAAAAAAAAAAAAAAAAAAAAAAAAAGATAAGATAAAGAAAGGCTATTCCATGCCAGGTATGTCAGTGGTTACATTTTAAAGCTGATTTATTTTATTTCATTAACAGCAAGATCTTATGAGAGGTTAATTCTCTTTTTGAGCGGTTATGAACGGAATCTACTTGAACTATAACTTGAAATGAGTTAAACAAAAACCCATGAGCAATTTTTTGAATCCTAATCTTTAGTTTATCTAAACAGACTGATGATCATTAATCAAAACTTTCATCAGAACAAAGTAGCATTCAAGAATGCGTAAGCAGTTTGTTTATAAAACATGTCTAAACAACACTGAAAATCTAAGATAAGAAATCAAATATGCCACTGTTGCAATATATTTCTCACCTTAAAGATTTATTAGATTGTATCTTACTATGGAAAATTATGAGGTTTATGAAAACAAAACAAAACAAACAAACAAACAAAAAAAAGTCATGCAAACCCTAGAGAGGAAAAATATTCAAAATGCTTCAAGCAATTTTCTGATTCACATTCCTTATTTTTTATAAGTATGCATTGATCAAATCTAGCCCTAAAAAAGCAGAAGTCTTCTAACTTCTAGTCTTAGGCACAAAGCCACACAGAGTTTTAGTAGTGATCTTTTTCCACTGTGAAAATTATCATTTCCTCTTTACAAACTGTATTTGCAAGACAAAACCAGGACTCCCTTCAGAAGACCCAGTTTTGATCTTCAAATCTTGGACATAATGATAAATTTTATGGTCACTCTGTTTAGTAGAGCTTGCTTTATTCGCTACTTAATATCATCTAATTGTTTTCTGACATACTAATAACTCAGTTTAACTGTTTAGTTGGAAATAGTTCCATGGTTTTAAGAGTTTTTGTGTTTTTTTTTTTTTTTTTAAAAAAAGGTTTCCTTCTTCAAGTTTAATTTCATACAGCAAAGTTCAGTGTAATAATAATAAATAACTAAATCCTGCTCACACCAATCCACATTGTTCACATTTTACATGATTTTATAAATGTTACTGTAATTTTTCTGAGAAATATAATTTTTTTCAGAACTGAGAAAATTGTTTAATCTTTCTAGGGTTTTTTTTATAAATCTGTGCTTACTAACTGTCTTGGCATGTATTTCTTAAACTTCTCTCTATCTGGGAATAGGGGAGAAAGGGGAAGCTGAGATGATGTGAGCAGAATTAGAAACTATATTCAAGATTTGAGCATACTGTTACTAGTGACTCTGGCTTAATGATGATTTTCTGCTTTCTGCTTCAACTTTTTCTCTGTTTCTTGGCTAATTGCTCTTAACATAATACTTTAGTGTTTTATCCTCTGCTAAAGTTTTTATGTGGTATTTTAAGAGCCAAATGCTGCATGATTCTTTTTCTCTATGAAAATTGCAGGTGCAAAGTTAAAACTGTATTATATATATGCCACCCTATGATGGGAATTTTAAAGAGAATTCTAAACTGATTAGGCTACTAGTGCTTAATGTATTGCATTACACATTATATGGAACACTGGATCATTATACCATCTACAGTGAATGAGTCTCTCAAAGTTAGTGTTTTGCCATATTAAAAAAAAAAAAAAATTAGGAGGCTTTCCAAAATTCCTAATAAACACTTGAATGAATGTTTATTACCAATCATTATGTATATACCTTTACATATGATGCAATGCAAAAAAGTTGACATTACTATTCTACCTGAAAACAATTATTCTAACATGTATTAATGCTCTCTGAGAGTGCTGACATATTCATCTAGTTAATAAGGCCTGGTAGCCTTTTTAGAAAGCTTTGACATGATGGCTGACCAAAGTATCTGTAAGAAATTCATCCACTATGTGATAACATAGAAGACAGTCTTGTGGATTAAAAATTGCAGAAAATGTAGGAAGAGAAAGAGTTGAATAACAGTCTTTTATCTTACAGTAGGTGGTTACTAATGAAATCCCACAGAGATCTGTGTAGTGGCTTTACTGTTTCAGTGGGTTTATGAGAGATTTATAAGAGGAGTTATTTAACAAGGATACAAAATTAAGGCACAGCCAAAAATAATTTGGGTTAATAAAAACCTAAATTGACTTAACAAAATGAAGAAAATGTCTGGAAGATGGAAAAAAAAAATCATGCAAGGAATAACAATATTAATTGTAGAAGTGATGGACTAGTGTTCAACCTGTCCTGTTGACAGCCCTACTGTTATCCCATAAGCCAAGTTAACAAACCAATAGAGCATCTTGACCATCCTACTTTCTCAAGCCAATATATAGATAGATACAGCACATTGGTTATACCAGCTGGTTAAGAGATAGTTTATCTTTCCTTCCACAGTTTTTTCTTCCTTTTATCTTCAGACTGCCATGCCAGAAATAATAGTCAACAATAAATATTGCCCTTCCTATTTAGCAAATGTGATAATACATAAGATATAATTTAAATATCAATATGAAAGAGTAGACTAGGCAACAAAATGAAAGACAGCAAACAAATTTTCCAAGAGGCATTAAATATTGACCATAAACATAACATTTAAGTTTGATAAAGATGGAAAGGTATTACCATGTACTAACCCTTTAGTATATAGGAATAAGGACACAGATGTGGAAATTTTATTAATAACATTCATTTTGCTTTAATGTTGTAAATTTTTATTTCATTTTATTAGGGAGACTGCTCAGTTTCATAATTGCCTTAAACTTCAACTTCTGTCAAAAATTTCATGCTAATATAAAATATCTTTGGTCTCAAATATAAGTCAACCATGAAGGTTTTGCTTAGGGATATTGACATGTTGTTGGAATTCATGGTGGTTTCTGCTTTGAATAGGTAATATGTTATATATAACATAGAGAACTGAGTACTGTATCCAACATAGTTTTTACCAGTAACTAAGATTGAAATTGTCAGAAATCTGTAATGTTCTACCAAAGGAAAGAAGTATTAATGCAGTTATAAATCAAGATATCCTATAAGAGAATGTCCATCACCTTATATTTTCTCCAAATTTTTACCCTTGTCTTCCATTCTTACTGTATTTTCTCATTTTCTCTATCTTTGCAGACTGTCTGGAAACACTCTTATAATTCACCCTCAAATATTGATATAACGCATATATTCTTTGTGTAAAAAAACCCTTAAATACTTCATACTGATGCTAAACTGTGTCTCAAAAGACTACATATCCTGCTATTTCCTTTCACAAATTGAAATATTAAACTCAAAATTTAAACAAAATAAATTGGAAATTCACTATTCAGGTGAAAAAATTGGGGTTATCCAGACAGTCATTAGGACATAATTTGACAACCACTTATTTAACCCTAGTAATAGATACTAAACACATTTGCAGAAAAGTAGCTGGCATCAAGGAAGTCTTTAGGTAATAGTTAGTGTTCTATTTCTGGGACAATGTAAATCCACAAGTCTAGTACAAAGATAAAATTTAGTATTTAACACCCAACATTTTTGACGAATGATTTTAATAGACTTCCCAGTAATTACTAAATTGATCATCATAGGTGATGTCCTTGCTGGTATTTAAGATGCCTTGTGGGTCTCGTATATCTATGCGATTTGAAACACCTGCAACAAGAGCTTGGAGAGAGGAGATTTGCTCTGCACACCATTGCAAATAGTGTTAGATGCCTAAATCTGTGCAACATTCCCAGTCTCATCCTTTTATATTAATATACTGCTCATTATATGAGAAAGAATTACTAAAGAGGTGATACAAAGAGGTGATTAAGACAAATTGATTTAATGAGAAATTTTCTAGACCAACTCAGTGTTGACTAGATATCAGCTATTATGAGAGTTCAAACACATATCTCCCAATAAGATAACGTCCATGTATGTAGCACTCAAAAGACTAAATGTGGTCATTTTTAAAGCAACACTAAGAAAATAGTGAAGGGTGGAACACCAAGGCCCTGAGTTCAAGTCTCAGTGGGGACCATCCCCTGGGAAGTTAAATGCCTCCTTGCCATCCAATCCCGTCAGATCTCGGATGCTAAGCAGGGTCAGCCCCAGTTAGTACTGGGTGCTGTAGACAGTCCCAAGGATTTCATTGTCACTCTCCAAGCTCGCTCAGCCGTGGCAAATGGACCTTAGGACTTAAACAGTGGGGCCAGTTCTGTGCATGCTGTGCCTCACCTAAAAAATCCACTGAGCAGGTTGGAAGGGCACACCCACGTGGGGAGAGCCCTTCCCAAGATCTTTGTTCGTGAAGTCTGGCCATACATACATACACACATATACTAAGAAAATAAGCTCTTCAAGTGTATGATTAGTTTAAACCTAATAAGACATCTATAGTACAACTAATCTAGAGACATTGAAATTTATTGTGGTTGCTCTTTTGCAACTAACTGATGATCCACAAAAGAACTGTTTCTCCTCAAATCCTCTCTCAGACCCTCTGGCTACCTGTGCATAACTCCAGCCTAGGGAGATTTTTTATTTTACTTATGACCTTTGTTTAGGCAAATCCACTGGACTTCTAAAATGGGGTAGATGTGAAGTTCCTGAAAGCATGGATTTCTCTTCAGCGGCATGAAATCAGGCTGCATTAGACATATAGATATGTTATGACAAATAGGTATTTTTTAATTATTGAAAACAGAATATGAACACAAACTTTGTTTATTTGCTTGTTTGTTTTTCCAAAACATGGTAAATAAAGCTTTTCTACTGGGAATTCAAAAACATGGTCCAGTCCGATAACAGTAGTAAATTTGAATGAGATTTAAAATTTCTAGTCAGCCTTAAAAATTATACTTCTCCAAAGAAAAGTGATGTCTTTGTAACAGCAGTTTTATGATAGATAGTACTGTTGCATTTTGTTAAACAATTATTAAAGAAAGAAAAAGGTGTCTCATATAGAGAAATTCTGATTCTAACAAACACTAAACCCAAAAAATCCCAACCCAACAAACCACATTTTATGTTTTCTGTGATGTTTGTGTGTTCTGAGTATAAAACAGTCTCAGAGAAATGTGTAGTGATGAATACTGTTGTCTGAAAGTGTGAGAAGCTACAATATAACATTTTTTTGAAAATACAGTTGGTTTGGAAACCTGAAAACATATCTAACCCCAAATAATAATCTTTATTTACAAAGGTTATGCAGAGAAAAAAAAAAAAAAAAGCAACAAAATTTTCTCCAAGATCCAAGTCTTCCTTAGGTAAGGGGGACAGGATCAAAGTCCACCTGTCTAACATAATATTGGCCAAAATGAAGAACACCTGTACTGAAACTTAGTCAGGACATGGGTACTGGTTCTCTAAGTGCAATATAAAACTTTCACTCTCCGTGGTCACTCAGTTTCAAAGATACCTAAACTCAATGAATATTGCAACTGATGCTAAAGCTAAACCTAGCTATCCTTTAGGCTTACAATGAACATTAATGTGAACAAGATCTGTCATGTCTCAAAAGCATGCAAAGAAGGTCCCTCATTCTGTTCAAATCTGTTTTTCATTTACAACATTCAGACCACTCCAAGCCAAGTGTTGGAAAAAAACCCACTAAACAGGTGACAGAAGCCAAAATAACACATAGTTTCCTAGTCTCTGAAATTAAAAAGCTAGAAGCAATAGGAATCTACCTCTATTGTGAATGGCACTGAAAGAAGAATGTCTGTGCCATTCACACTCTGGGAGTTTTCATTGTGGTCTAACTGTAGCCCATGGACAGTGCACCCATCAGCCATTAATGCCTTCAGTGTTTTCTTGAAATGAAGCAGGGATGACTTGTGATAAAGTGCCTGGCCATCTTATATAGCAGAATTATTATAGTCCGATCTATCAATTTTTTAAGTGTTCAGTGGACAGGAGGTTTTCAGCACAGTAGTAGAAAAAGGAAAATGAAACAATCTGATTCTTTCAGGAGGAGATAAGAGGTTAGTTCTTTCTCAAGTTAATTATAGCTAAGAGCCAAAGTCTTCCATGTCTTTTAAGGCATATCTTACAAGGAGCAGCTGAGGGAACTGGGGCTTTTTAGTCTGGAAAAGGGGAGGCTCAGGAGGGACCACACTGTTCTCTACAACTACCTGAAAGAAGGTTGCAGTGGCATAGGAGTGTCTCTTCTGCTATGTCTTAAGGGAAAGGGTGAGAGGCAACGGCTGTAAGTTGTGCCGGGGGAGGTTCAGAGTTGATATTAGGAAAAAATTTAACTGAAAGAGTGGCTAGGCACTGGAAGAAGTTGCTCAAGGAGGTGGTAGAGTTACTGTTTCTGGAAATGTTAAGAATCATTGGGATGTGACGCTTGGGAATAGGGTTCAGAGGTGGTGGAAGGTTGATGCCTAGACTAGATGATCTTGAATGTCTCTTCCACCCTTGATGAATCTGTGATACTGTGCTTCTGTGACATTATGGGTAAATAATCTAATAAACTGGCTACTATATAGAAGGGCCACTCTTTGGTTTTGTTCAGCATCTGTTTTCCAACAAAGGTAATGTCTTCTGAACCCCAGGTGGCTGCATATGACTAACATAGGCGAGAAGGGATGGAGGGAGGAGCAGCAGAACTGATCCATATGCTTATTATCAGAGACATCCAAGGGAACCCAGCTATAGTCCTGTTACCATTGGTCTTTATTTACTAGCTAGAATCATTTCATGCAGAAAGTTGAATGGTTATGTGAGGTATATTGGTTCCTTATAAAGAGGAAAGAGATCTCTGAGTCAGGTATTCTTAATCACTGTTTAAATGGTGTAGGTTACCTAAACGTCCATTTTCAGAGTTCTGAGTTACCCAGTAATTGCAATGTTCTCATTGTACTCAGTTCTGAGATCTGAACCTGTCTTCTAATTGCTAATTTTTTGCTGCCAATCTCCTGGCATATAGGCAGTCACAAAGCAGCATAAACTGTGAGGATGCCCAATCTGAAAAACTGATGCAGTTACTTCTTCCTAGAATTAGAGCATTTGAATGTTGAAGAAGAGGACTTGAAAAAAATAAAATAATAATAATTCTGGGAATTTAGACTAGTGCAGCTGCTGCTGTTGTTAGTGAGGAAAAGAACATGAAATGCAAAAGAAGATGGTGAGTTAGTTAGTTTCACTGACAGGACATTCATTGATTTCCAATTGTTCTGCCCTGAATAAATGCACTGATACTGCAGTAAGGACTTTACAATGATACCCATGTCTCACACTTGGCTTTGTTACCCATACACATCAGCCGAATAATGGAAATAAAACTAATTAAAATCCTGCCCCTTTTCACAGTAAAAAAAGACTTCAAATAACCATCACAGTCTTAAGCCAAAATAATTATAAAATGTAAATTTGTATCAGATTTGTCTGTATCTTGTAGTTATTAATGTTTATAGCAAATAGAAACTTAATTTCAAAATCATGCTTTCATTTATATTAGTTGTACTTCTCAAAAAGAATACCTTTCATGTGGAAGTCCTAGCTTTCAAACTTTACAAGCCTTATAACCCTGACTTTAGCATGCTTCCTGCAGACTTCTGCTCCTATTGTAATAACATAGGGATGAAAAGGACTTCATGGATTACTGAGTCTTGTCCCCTGCTGTGTATGTAATCCTGAACCCATTGAAGTCAGTGGGAGTTTTAGCTTTTTCTTTAATGGTTGCATGAATAGGCCTGGAGCATCTCAAAAATATCCAAATTAAAGTTGAGATTTTTACACATTTTTCTAGTGACTTGTTAGAGATAATATTAAAATATCTTCAATTCCAAATGTGATTGGTCAGTGCAGTTGCAATTTGTTTTTAAATTCCTTGTTCAATGAAAAAAAAATCTTAACATTAAAGAATTTATTCTTGTTCATGTCTAATCATTGAAGGTCAAAGTACACTGAGCTTAGATGTCTCAAGCAAAGGGCAGGCTAGAGGTAAATGGCCACAGCCTTTAAGCTGATTTAACTCTTCGTAAGGGGTAATGATCCAGGGAATTGGAGTAACAAGAGTTGCAGATTATATTCATAGGGGAGACAAATTCCTACTGCCCCTGACAATCTGTATTTGTCCCATTCTGTTTTCTTATTTAAGTTAAAGACAAAAGTTGAGTCAACTAAATTCCAGATCCACATCTTCACTGAGTGAAGCTGATATATCTCAGGTACTCTCTCATATTTTCAAGCTGTATTATAAAAGAAGGACACCAAGACTGAGTGGAAACACTTGCTAGCTTACAAAACCTGCTGAAACAACTAGTATTTCCCAGTTTATTTAACACTGTAAAATTTATTTCAGCAAACAGTTATCTGAACTTACTTGTTTAGTCAAAGGCAGTGAGGTTTCCTTTATATCACCAAGAGACAGAAATGGAGCATCTTGGAAATGCAATTCAACATAGATACCTGTCTTAGATTGGAATGATTCTTGCTATTAGAGAGATAAAAAAAAAAAGCATCAGATTTCAATCATAATACTTTTTGTTTTTGTTTTTGGGGGGTTTTTTTAGAAGATAAAACCATGTAACTGATGAAATATATTAGCTTATAGGGTTACTTTTACCATGATTTTAAATTATGCCAGCATACTATAGGACATTAACACCTTTAAAGATTTAACAAAGAAACTAGGATGAATCCCACACATATGTGTGTCATTACAGCACAAAATGAAAAAAAAAGAAAAAGTAGAAATATAGGTATTGAGATGTCTTTAATACTAGAAAAACTGAAAATTTTTTTGCCACTAATAATATGTTAAAGCCAGCATTAAAAATTATTTACTATAGTTTGTAAATCAGTACTTGATGGAGGAGGGAACACAGAAGATAGTGCTTCTGTTCCAAAGGTTTTTTGCTAATACACATTCACATTCTTCTAACCTCTGTAAAAAAAGGGTGTTTGAATTATATGAGGTTCAGCAAACTAAATGCAATGAGATTTTCTGCATTACTGTGTTCATATAAAACAATTGGGAGGATTTACATCCAAATATATAATGCAATTGTTATTATAGTCATATCTTCCAACATATACTCCTCAGATTTCTAATCATGATACTTCCATGCTTGTTCCTTGCAAATATTTTCTTAAAAATCATTCAAGTGTTGCTGTCCTTTTCTGTTTAGAATCCATAAACTTATTCCCTTATTCTTTGAATTTTGCCTCTTTTCTAGGCATGTTCAATGACTTTAGGTTTTGTTCCTTAAAGTGAATCACAGTTGAATGCTAGGTTGCCTGATTCTGGGTTTTGCCTTCATTCGTTGATTCATTGTTTAGTTGATATAAACACTATAAAAAGTTGGTGGTGATACAGCCACTCTGGGATGAACCTGTGAATAAAAGTAATAAGAATTCAGATATATGCTTATCTTCTAAACTGGATGATTTCATTGTACAGTTTAGTAAGTTGTGAAGAAGGCTACTCTAGGAGTGTGCAGTAAAAGAGAAAGAAAAAAAAAAAGAAAAAATCCAAACAGACACAAAGTTTAAGCAGTTACTGAAACAAAAAATCTTATGTTTTCTCATATCCTTTTATCAGTCAATTTTCAATTAAAGGATAAGTTCTTTAAATAATTTCTTTTTCTGTTTTTTTTTTTTTGAAGCAAAAATAGATAAATCTTTCATCATAAAAAAGATAAATAAGTCATCATAAAGGTTATGTTTAGTGATGAAAATATAATACAGTTTGAAATAAAATGAATACTTCAAAATTAAAATATTGGCAGAACTAATGCAAAGATTTTCTGATTTCTGTAGTTGGATGGAATTTGCTCTATGAATTCTTTTTTGTCTGTTTGCAAGTCATTTCAAATGCTTGCTTCGAATCAGTAACATGTAACATAAAATCCACAATTCAAGCTTATACCTGTTTATATATGTAGGGACCCATATAAAGCAATTAATCTTCTATATTTTGGGTTTCATTTAAACATCTGCTGTATAGTTGAATATGAGGAGAACCAGATAAAAATCGCAAACTATTTATCTGAAGCTCCAGTTAATAATGCATCTATGCCTAGGTCATTTTGAGACAAATATTCTGTTTTTTATTTTCCACAGTATTGCAGCCCTGGAGGCAAAGATAAACCAAATGAGAGTGAAAAATAAAATTGTAAATCTATATACCACAGGAAGAAAACAAACAGAACCAGACACTGACCTTCACTAAAAATGCTAGTATATTAAAGATAGCGGTTTATAAAAAATTTTCTTTTGCACTGGGATTTGACTACCACACAATACATTTATCTATCTGAGTTCCTAGGCAGCACTGCCCTTCATATTTGACATTAAAAGAGTTTTTAAAAGTGTTCTTGAACTACAATATAAAGTTGTGAATTGGAAATAAATGATACTGAAGAAGTTGTATTTAAATGTATGGTCTTGTCTCTCCTAATCATGTTTTCATTTATAAACTTTTTGTGAACCTATTTGATCTGATGGCAATAACTTTATACCTTTAAACTCCTAACTGTTAAAATTTTTTGGATGTTTTATTACAGCGCATGCTTTTTCCTATAGTTGTTTTCAAAAAGTGGATACCAGTTAAATTGTATTTTATCTTCTTCAGAGACACAGTGAGCTACACTGCATACAGACAATAAACCTATCTGAAAATGGATCATAATGGAAGATAATGAAATTTGTTCAGCAGAGCCATGAATCCAGTCCCTGCTCGGTGATGCAATCCACACATCCCAGTTGATACACAGGCTCTCCATAAACCTCTTCAGAAGATTCAGAGAGCTGACAAAAAGGTCTTAGCTGAAGATAGAACTATCTTGACACCACTAAAGCTAACTAATCTTAAACCCTTCCGATCTATTTAGCAATATGTCTTATTAGCTAATATTTATTACCTAATAAAACATAAACAAATGAGCTTTTTTTTTCATTAAATACAGACCCAGTTTCCACCAGCTCCCTTTATTTATTCCTCTTTCTGCACCTACATTACAGCCTGTAACAACTTATTAATTGAACACTTACTCAAAATTATGCTATAATTAAGCACTCTTCATATAAGAGAGAAATATAATTATATAATAATATATTTTTATTTATTTATTTGTGCACCATGAAATACTTTTCAGAAAAAAGGTCAAGGCAGTTTTGATAAATCTCTCACTATAGTAAAATATAGATCCTCAAATTAGCCATGAGAGGTCTAAGTCAAACCTTATCAGCAGCCTCTTTATGTAAAAATTACATAATTTGCTCACACCTGATCTATTCAGTCTTTCTGAACGTCCATTGGGATTTTTGTAGTTTAAAATTTCTAGGTGTTATCCATAGGGATTTGTAGCTGAAACCCTGACTCTATTTCTTGACTTCCATTTTCTGTTGTAGGATAATAACTATGAGAACATATTTTTGTATGAAAGTCTCATTTTTCTTACCATTAAAAATATTTAAATATGTAACACTGTAAGTATCTGAAAGTTGCAACACTGTAAGTATCTGAAAGTTGCTCCAGCACTTTCTGCACTGATTAAGGAAAAGGGAAAATTATATTTGGAAAAGCATATATACTTTGACTCATTTCTTGACATTTGTTTTCCCTTGACAAGTGGTTTCCAATTGCATAAAGCAGCTCAAAGGAAAAACTCTAGTAAGACAACAAATTAATTTACGTGTATTTAATTGTTTCTAATAAAATATCAGAGCAATTCAATAAAATAATATTCCTGGGGTAATTGTAAAATTTTCATGATTGACACAAATCCATGTGCCCACTTTGAAATATCATACCTTTATTTGAGTAAATTAGAACAAAGTCTGAAGCATTTAAATGTATGTAAACCCCAGACTTAAATATGGATTAAGTACCACTTACAACCTCCATGATAAATTACAATTTTACCATGATGTAGGGAAACTTCACTTTGTATAGATCAACATTTGTATTTCTCATAGTGTTGGAAAAGAGACTAGTCAGTCCCTTCAAACACTACTGACATTTCTTTTGCTGTTTAATTATTATTGACCTTTTCCAATGTTGATTTAATTCTTTAACACAGATCTGTCTATTTTTTTAGTAGTAGGTTCTACAACTGTTGCCACTCTAACATTAACATTATCATAAGATTGCTTCATGTCTTCCTTTTATTTTTAGATAGAAAATGTCTTGTTCCTTTTCTTTTTTTCTCCTGAACTTTGTAGTTTGCACTTACAAAATCTTAGAATCATTTAGAATCTGTGGTATCTGTATCATCTTTAACCTACTGTAGTTTGCACCAACATATATGAATGGCAGAGAATTGTGAAATATAGACATGTACTGAGAACCTCAAGAAGGGAATGAAAGCAACCAGCAGTTGTGCAGAAATTAAGACACTATCCCTCAGACCATTTAGCATGTCTTGATCTAAGGCATTAATACAGGGATACATATGTGAAAATCTCCACAGACCAGAAAGCGTTCCTGATGGAACATCCAGATTACTTTTAAAAGCATTGTGTTAATGGAACTATCTTCTTTTTATGTATTTAGACATTCAGATTTAATACATTACACTTCTTTAGAAGATTCAAACTTCCTTTTCTTGCCTAAAATATTCTTTAATCATCAAGCTTTACATGGGATTGAATTTAAAATAATATTAGTTGTTTCTAGAGTACTCAGACATACCACCTAAGGAACTACTTCAGGAATCTTGGTGTAGATGTACACTGATAAAATGAAAATAACTAGGAACTCAATGTCTTCTCATTTTCTTCATTTATTAATTGTTAGGTCACTACCTACTGCTAGTTGTTTCTGAGACAAATCTGTAAGAGGCATATGTGGATGTGAGCTGATCAATGTCATTTGGCTACAAGTTCTGTTTTATTTTTTAGTACTAGGGAAAAACAAAACAAAACAAAAAACAAAACAAAAAGCCCAGGAAGATTTCAAGTATCTGAGATCTGAATATACTGTTTTCAAATTATGAACAACTGAGATGTACATTCATAAAAAAAACACAGGAAGCTTTGTGGATGCTGAGTTAAAAGCACAGTACACTGTAACACCTGATTTTAAGTCCTGCCATTTACAAGAACCCACAATCCCAAATTCCTTATCTAGGCTACTCTTGCATTCATGCTGGGGGAGAATTTAGTGCCCAAGAATGAGAGTCAAAACTAGCATCTGAGTGGGAGTCATATACGATAGATTACAAGAGTAAATGATAAGCCATTCTGTCTTCTGGGCTTAATTATGTAAGAGTGTACTTATCTTCAATCAAGATGCCCAACAGGCTTTGTGTAGTCCTTAGCTGTCTCGGTTTTGTGGTAAAAATAAAAGCACTTATAATATACAGAATCTGAGTAAGGAAAGGTGTTTGCCATTTAACATCCCGTCTTCATTTCATTGCAACTGCCTACAGGGACAATTAATCGGGACTTAAGTGCCTTACTTCTTTTCAAACCAAGTACTTATTTTGTGATATCTGAACAACAGTGAAGAAAATAAAGTGAAGAAGGGCATTATAAAATCTAACAGTTTTGAGCATTAATGTTTTAATTGTGCAATAATAATCTATGAGATGAAACACAATCATTTCTTTGACACCTGTTTCTACTCCACATGATTTCAGTTCTGCAGGTGAAGTAAAACACGGTCACTTTCCTCTGATTCCATAACGGGTTTCTCATAAAAACACATACACACACACACACACACACATATATATATATAGTATATGTATGTATGTATGTATGTGTGTATATATATATACAAACACACATATATAATAAAAATATATAATATATATAAATATTAAAAAAACTCCAGAGACACATTTTTTTAATGAGGCTGAAAAACATTCTAAGATTTGCAATAGAGCCTTTTACAAGACTCTGAGGTAAATAACAGAAGGAAGTATGGATAAAATACCTAACTTAACATCTTGTAAAACACAAATAAGTGTTTCAGAGTGAAGAAATCCAGAATTTTGTCTAGTCAGAATATTTTTCATAAAAAAATAGCCAGATATGAAGTTTTTTAAGTGATCAAACAAACACATCCAAAATGATTTTTTTTTTTTTTTTTTTGCATCCCATACACTTGATTTTAATCTTGGAATAATTAACATTTTAAAAAAAAAAGAAAGTCTTTTTGATAAAATTGCTAGTTGAAATTGAAATGGTAATTTTAAAATCATAAATTTGCCCTTCTACCAAATATATACCTTGGCACAAATGAAATACAGTGCAAAACAATTTGATGTAATGACATCACTACCTCTCCCCTCTTTCCCTCTGCCTTCCGTTTCTTTTTTTTTTTTTTTTTTTTTTAATTTATAACCTTCTACAGCCTCACAGAAATATGAAAGAGTTATGTTTAGTTTGTTATTAAAATGGTTTTACCAGATCTGGAATATAAAAATGTCTCTAATTTGTGCAGGGGGAAAGCACTTACATTTTAGTTGGAGAGTAGATCCTTCTTCAGGATTAGAAACTTTGTCAAAGTAAAATGAACATGAAAGAACTTAGGACTGAAATGTACAAAATTCCTTCATTAATGACAGAGAGAGCCTACATAACCTCATTGGACTAACTCAAAACCTATGGCAATCCACATGGTATAGATGAATTCAGCACTAAACTTTTGCTGCAAATATGAGACTCACTTTAAGAAATCTCAATCCAATGTCAAGCCCATCATGCACTTTTAAATATTTCATTTTCAAATTCACATACTACCAACCCTAATGGCTGTTTTTAACAATAAATCTGAATAGCCATGTTTTTCACAGTTGGTTTGGTTTTCTGGTTACCTTTTTTTTATTTTTTTTTTTCTTGTTTGTTTGTTTTTCCTTGGGAATAGGTTGTTAGTTTTGGGACTGTGGGATTTTTTTGTGGATAATAGAAAACTGAATATGAGAACTAAAATTTATAAATATAACCCTAGCTCAAAGAAGTCATATCCTATTTACTTTAAATGTGTTTTGGTTTTCCGGAGAGCTATGACATGAGATGACTCCTGGCATGAGCATGATGTCAAAACAAAGAAATTAAAAAATCCATATACTTTATTCAGAAATGCTTTGAATTTTATGGTGTCTCTGAGTCAAGTATCACAGTGATGCTACTTCAACAGTAGCTTCTGTGGATCTGTTAGAAAGCCAAGCAAAATTTCCCAGTCAAGATTTTAGTTACTGAATTTCCAAACACAGACTAATTAACAAAATTGGTGGTAACTATTTTATATAGGAGTTATCCATTGTTTAAATGGATGCTATCTATTGTATGATCAGATCAGAAGGCTCAGACATAGACTGATAAATTACTGGCATGTATCTTTATTTTCTGTTCTGATATGCTGAGTGTTTATTCACTGACTAGACAGTGATACAAGCAAATGATTTTCCTATTAATAATAAACATGTATTTAATTAGAAAACTCTGCAACAAATTATTTTTCCATCTCTTGGACAGCTTAGCTTAATAAATAGATAATTTTTAATAAAACCTATTTGAACATGTAACTGATGTGGAAGTATTTAAAATGTTTCTCAAGAAAAGAGTTGAAATGGGCTGACATGCCAAGGCTTTATGCTTTGAATCTGAAGCTGATGGCATATATAGCCTTCAAGGTTACCCTTGGGAAAGAAGAAAGGAAGATGAGAGACAGAATGAATGAGAGGAAAAGGGAAAAATCTCCCTGGAGAGAGCCAGGAAGAGAAGTGTAGGGCCCCAGGTGCAGCACAGCATCTCATGATCCTATCAACACTGACAACCACACTTTTCCTCAGAAGAACTATACATCTCTTCAATATCCTTTTGAAATTCCTGTTGGTGATCTTTCTTTGATGATACTATTGGCACTGATTGAATAGGCTTAACTAGGTGCAAGTGTTGCATACAGGCTGCTAAGTGTTGTGAATGATTATTTGTGTAATATTTGTTGGGTATAAAAATGACTGTTACTGTGCTGGTTTTGGCTGGGTGATAGTTTTCTTCACAGTGGCTAGTATGGGACTGTGTTCTGAATTTGTGTTGAACACAGTGTTGACAACACTGAGATGTTTTTTGTTATTTCTGAGCAGAACTTCCACAGAACCAAGACCTTTTCTGTGCTTTGTACTGCCACACTGGTGAGGAAGGTGGGAGTGCATGGGAGGCTGGGAGAAGACACAGCCTGGACAGGTGACTTAAACTAGCCAAAGGGATATTTCATATAACACGACTTCATTCTCAGTCTATGAAATTGGGGGTTCTCCAAGTCTTGAGAAAATACAGACTGGATAGTAAAGCCAATAACTAAGATTTTAGACAATGATTTCTTTGAATTTTTCCACTTGAAGCCAGAAAAAAATCTGGTCATGCTAAAGTATTTTTCACACAAACATTACATTATTTTTTAAAGAGAAATACTCTAAATATTATACATCAACAAATTAAAATCTAGCTAATCTTTTGGTAATTTTAAAAAGATAATTAACATTCTTCTTTCTCTCTCTCTCTCTCTCTCTCTCTCTCTCTCTCTCTCTATATATATATATATATATATATATATGAAGATAATCAGTATCTGTAAAATAAGAAGATCTCAGAATAAGCAGAAAGGAGATGGAGAAATGTAAGGACATCATAGAAACAAAATGTTCCTTTCTATCAAAACCACACTTTGCAAATATTTCTTTGCTCTTGTGTTTCATTAAAGTTATTTCAACAGCAGGGGAAATGAAAACTTGTACTGTGTTATTAATCCATAATGAAAGAAACTGGAGGAATATGTTTTCTTGCTCTGCTTCACATTGAAGTTAAGTATAATGTTTCAGGCTAGCAAACTTTTTTCATTCTAATGGATTTTCTTTCTCTGTAAACAAATGCAATATCTCATTTGCTCAGACAGATCTGTGATGACGCCCATACAACTCTATGTATGTATTGTGGAGGTGTTTGCAACTGAATATAGCAGCTAAAGCCAATAAACCAGATGCCAGAATGTTTTGTGGCACTGTCTTGGGGATTCAGAGAAAAAGATCGGCACAAAGAGATGTCCCATACCATTGCCAGCCTGTTTCAACCACCACTTTGAATTCTTGCCACATCTCTGATTTATAATTACATTTTCTACCCTTAAACACGGGTTAAGCAGGAAATTGTTTTGGCTGGAATTATATGGGCACATGGTTCTTTCACAGTGTTCAGAGAATACATCTGGATGATCTGAGTCATATTATTTAACCTGTATTACATCTACAAGAGATCTTAGTGGCTGTAAGAGCTTTTCTAAGTAGAGGGGCAGGGAAAGTGGTCCATTCCTTTATTTGAATGTGGCTGAATTTATTAGATTGTGCCATAAATGATATAATGCATTTGGGTTTTCTTTTACATGATACTATTATTAGCATGAGGCTGTTGCTTCAGCTTTAGTGAAGCTAGATTTGGATTTCTCACTCCATGGTATTTTTATCTCATCTACTTTTATTTATGATATAACCATCAGTCTTGCTGTTGCCATAGGCAAAGTGGATTAGGAAAAAAAAAAAAACAAGAAACAACAAAGCACATACACATGCAGCCTCATTTGCAGTGTTCCAGCAAGAGCATATCTGTATTAATTCATTTCAGCCAAACTGCTTGTCTGCCAGGCTTTGCTTCCAGTCATGGTGTCTCTAGCTCATAACACCACTTTAAATACATTAAAATCCAGTTGTAAGATTACATATTTGGTTTGTGACTCAGCCATGTGGGTTGTGGGGTTCAAGTGTATGGGTTGCTTCTGGATATGTTTGTTGTATTAATACATGCAGAGTTGTTTCATTACCCATTTTAGTCTCTCATATTTGAGAAGAACTCTACTTATGTAGACAGCAATGGCACATTGTACTCAGCATTGTTTAAATTAGGTGCAGAAACCTTGAAGATTAAAAAATAAAAAAGCTTAGAAACTGCTCCTATAAATTCTATACCTAAGACTGATTTATTTGATAATAGAAATTAATGGCAGTGGAAGGAAAATAAAACAGGCATTAAAACACGAATAATAACTCAGAGGTAAGGGTCAAGTTTGAAACCATTTATTACAGTTTGGGTTTTTGTTTGGTTGGTTGGTTTTGATACAGAAAATTCATTTGGAATACAACATGAAATGACTATCAGGTTCTTACTGTAATCTTATTTCAAAGTTTACAGTGTTCAAACAATGGGAATCTAAGACAGTGGTATTCTCAAATCTCAACATATTTTTACAAAATTAAAATAGACAAACTCGTAAGATCAAACTTCTCAAATCCTAGTGTAAAACCTTTTCCAGAAGTAGTTTAAGAGGTTTGGTGTTAAATGATGTCATCAGATGGGGTTATTAGGAAAGCTATTTGTCAGTAAGTATTTTAGACTACCTTGCTTTTAAATCCCACATCCTCAACTCCGTTCAGGATGCTAATGTCTGTAGACACTGTCAACACCGAACTCAGATGCAGCAAGTGGAAAGCTATCATAATATAGAGCAAACTTTTTCTTATGCCACAAAACCCTTGTATTTCTTACTCATCTCTGGAGTTTGCCATATTCGTTGTAAATGGGTGCATCCAAGATTTCTGCTTCTTCTCAGATATATATCTGAACTTTTATAAATAGAAAATATTTTTGGAGGAATAATTTTAGAAACTTAACAACATAGACTATGTAGAGAGGGAAGGTTCCTGGCCAGACACAAGAAGCAGGACACAGTGATTACATGGATGATTATGATTAGATGTACTGCTGATGCAGTATCTAAATATGGCCAACACAGTATCTAAATAACAATTCTATCATCCATTGCAAGAGATAATAGTATCATCAAATCTTGATCCCTCCTATTGAGTCATGAGCTCCAGTGAGACACCTTGCTTTCTAAACTTCTCAGAGAAGTCTAGGTGCAGCTAGGTCCACTTGGTCTCAAATTTGGTCAGTGATCCTTATGTCTAAGGAGTTATATACAGGTTCCTCTAGAAACATGTTTACTGTCTTTTGCCTTGCAGAATTCACAATTGCAAAGCAGCAAAGCACCTGTGTAGCTATTTTAGGATTTTATGTCTGTATTTGACCAGATCTTAGTGCTTGTATTCACCCATCCAAGAGCGTTCCCTGTCTTTGGGCTGGACATACCCTTCAGGCATATCTCTGAAAGTGGGGATCCACCCAGAAGCTATCTTCATCCTCAGTAGACCAGTTTGCCCAGATGGCCCTACCTCTATCAGTATTTTATACAATTTTGGAGGCTGAAGTGAGCCAAAGTCAATCACAAACATGTCAGGTCTCCACATCTCTGGAACACATTAATTATGTTGGGATCCAGACTGTTCCTCCTGCAATACCCACCCAGTGTTCTCATTTTAGGAAAAACCACATTGCCCATCAGAGACAGCAGAAAGGGAGAGGATGTGGATGGTGGATGCGTGTGTGTGTGTGTGTGTGTGTGTGTGTAAAGGACACATTCACATTTGAGGACACAATTATCTTTCTCTCCAACACATACTACTCTGACACTGATCTGGAACAATACATGATAGTGCATAATATAGCCTTGATATTTTATCTGAAAAAGTGATACTTTCTATGTTCCTTATAGCATGTTTGGCAGTCCAAACATGTTTCCATAGCAGTAGGATTAGAAATTATCCTTAGGAAAGTTGTCAAAAACCAGATTCTATCAACTGAAATTTGTTGAGGTGATGTTAATTTAACATTATCTAAATGCTAAGTTCCTAATACCTAATTATGCAAATAAATATTTATTAAAACCAAACCAAACAAAACAAAACAAAGAAAGAAAACCCCCCTGAGGTCTTAGAATGTTTTTCAAGAGCTTTATAAAAGCTATACTGAAAAGCCTTTATCAAGGTTTTAGATTTTTAAAGACTACTTAATATACAAGATTATTTTTAATGTGGATTTCAATGGTTATTAAATGTCCAATGGGACTAAATAATTTATTGTACAGGCACTAGTATATTCATACTACCCTTTTGAAATTTATTTTTGTATTTTTGGGTATTCCCAGTAAGAAACCTGCTTGTTCTGGAAAACGTGATAGCAGGCTGTTCTCTCAATCTGACCCAATTCACTATTAGTCATTGTAAATGTAGCATAATTCCACCAAGGTTGATAAGTATGAGCCCAAAATCTATTTTATGTTAAAAAAAGAAACAAGTGGAGAAGCACAAACCATTTCTTCATAAACCCAGTATGCCATGTTTACTTTTCAAAATCACAGCTTCCTTCAGAGAAATGAGATATTAGTTGCTTCCTCCTGATTTTTCTTAAGAGACCAGAAGCTCAAAGTACTATGAAAACCTTAATCCTTGTGTTTCTTGTACCTGCTCAGACAGCCTGGTTTTGATCCTCTCTGGCTTTGCAGAAGGAAAGATAGGGGACATTCCCAGGAAAGACACTGATCTTTTTATTATTGCCATGCCTCATAGACATATGTGCAGAAATATGGTCAACCTCTTATAACCAGGAGAATAACATCCTCTTGTGCACAGGGCATACCCTCTCCACCAATAATTTTCAATCTTGATCTATTTGTCCTTCAAGAGATAAAAAAAGTAGACACCTGATGGAATTAATCTGGCCTCATACATGGCTTGGTTACTAAAATAAAGACCAGATGTAGATTTAGCCAGAACTTTTGTATTGTTTGAAAATTAAGACATTTGAAACTAACTTTGTGCCTCAGAGATCCTGAATTTTCAGATGAACAAAACACTCATTAAAAATACAGAAGTCTCTCTTAATGATAAATATAATAACTTTAGCTGGAACTTGATTGATTAACAGTTTCACTGACTCATCTATCTGATAATTTTCCTTTTCCTAGACTGTAAAGGCTGTAAAGACATTGCATTTGTTGTTATAATATCTGATTGTTCAATCAGTTCACTTATATAAGCAAGATGATGATGTGTGCTTCCTGCATGTGAGAATTATTAGAAATTATAATTACTTATTATGCCCTTATGATTTACACCTGTTTGCTCAGACAACAACAGTTATTGTTGCATTGAATAATTCACTTGCCTAGTAGGTATCTAACCCCTACTGTTCTAGACAGTTATTGAGTTGTGTTTCCTGGCACAAAGACGAATAAAGAGCAGGATCCATGACCAAACCTATACTTTAACAAATATGGATAATAGTATTAAATAATTCCGTTTTTGATCATCAGTATAATAGATCAGAGAGTTAAATTTAAACTCATTATATTCAAAAGTCATTCTTAGCAAAGATTAACAAGTAAATCTTGCAGCAACTAAAGATATATTTCTCTCACACTCTCAGATTCATTTTTTTCATCACCTTTTTAGAAAGCTACAATGGTTAAATTTATATCTCTCCTCTTTTCTGTGTCATCTGAAAATCAGTTCAGCTAATTTAAGTAGGACAGAGAAAATAGAAGTTATGTCTCAAAGGACATTTACTTTATCTGAGGATCAACTGATGTATTTTAAGATTTTGTGAAGATGATACGGTGAGAAGAAAAGCCAATACAAATTAATCCAAACGGAGAAATGACACTGTTATTAGCCATTAACATACTTAAATCACAGAAACATGCTGATATGTATTTGCAGGAGAAGAATCAAACAAATTAGAAGAAAACTCCAACTGATACTTATAAAAAATAATTCTGGTCATACTTTTAAGCCCCAGGCAGCTTCATTTGAAATGTCTGCTATATTCTGTGTTCACACTTACAAAGATATTTGGCATCCTAATCACGAGGAATCAAGTTCTCAGGACATATATCTAACAACTATAACTCTTTTTAAGTCCAGTAATTTTTTTGTTTGAGTTTGAAGAGGTTATTTCATTTGTTACTTTGCTAACACAAATATTTAAGATAGAGGAATAATCAATAGAAAATAACAGTGATTTGTTTGGATATTTTTTGGGGGAATGATATTCTGTTTACTTTGGAGGCCTTTCTGGATTAGCAAGTATAAAAATCCTTATTTTGACATGTAAAGTGAAATCAACATCTTTACTCTTCAATTTTCTTGTATGAGTTCATATTTTGTTGTTGCAGAAGAGAATATGTGCTGAATTTTCAAAAGTATATTGTAAGAAAAAGTGTAGTAATGGTACTTTGTTGCAAACTGGAGGATGGCATTTAACATATATTTGTTATATGTGGGTCGGTGGTCTCTTCTCCCAGGCAACTAATGATATGACAAGGGAAAAATGCAAGTTGCATCAGGATAGGTTCAGGTTGAATATTAGGAAAAATTTCTTCACTGAGGGAGTGGCTAAGCATTGGAACAGGTTCCCCAGGGAAGTGGTGGAGTCACCATTCCTAGAAGCGTTAAAAAAAGGAGTGGTCATAGCTCTTTGTGATACGATTTAGTGGTCAGGGTGACAGGTCAAAAGTTGGACTTGATCTTAGAACCTTAATGATTCTACAATTCTACTAAATGCTGTATCTGCATTTGTGAATGCAAGAATGGCCACACATTATTATTAGGAAACAAATTTTCTCAGCCTGGACATAGTTAAGCATGTGTCATTGAAGTTGCTAGAACTCAACAACAACAAACACAATACATGTTGAGCATTTTTAGGACCTTGAAGTCAGGGTGGTAAACTCCAGAGTATTTCTGCCTCTGAGAAATGTAGCAGTGTAAGTCTGAGGGACTTAATCTAGACGATGTTAGCACATAATGTTGTTGATGAAGTTTGTTATAAACAGACTGAATAATAAATTCTTATATATCAAAATACTCCTTAGAGTAGGGGGCAGGGGGGAAATGTTTTTTCTTTACTTTTGATGGAAACTTGGGTAATCCACTGCACTTACAAAATTATGAACTCTCTGGAACACAGACAGCAAGACTTTGCATAGCTGGAGGATTGCTGCAGGCATACTTTCTGAAATATGAAGGACAGAGTCATCTTGCTGCCTGCCTTACAGCCTTTTATGCTACATCCAAAAATCAGTAGTTAAATTTCAAGTAAAAAATGTATGTAGATTACATACACACATCTTAAAATACAGTGCAATATCTGAATTATCCATTTTTCATTGGGTGAAAGTGTTAGAACTCTGGCACAGAGCCTAACTTGCTTTTCTTTAGCTACTACTTTCTGTTGCATATTTGAATGGCTCAATAGAACAAAGGAAAGTTGATTACTAAATAATTTACAGGAGGCTGAATCATCTTTAAAAAAACATTTTCACCACATGCAACTTGAATGTTGAGGCACCTTATTTGTTCAAATGCAGCTTATAACAATATATCCCTTATGTATGCTTGTAAACTAAACTCATTCATCAGTTGGGATTCTAAATGACCTTACCGAAAGGAAAAATGGTAACTTTTCTTTTCTTTTTTCTTTTCTTTTCGTTTCTTCTTTTCTTTTCTTTTCTTTTCTTTTCTTTTCTTTTCTTTTCTTTTCTTTTCTTTGCTTTTCTTTTCTTTTCTTTTCTTTTCTTTTCTTTTCTTTTCTTTTCTTTTCTTTTCTTTTCTTTTCTTTTCTTTT
>JAWWEU010000001.1:75130161-75163215 GCA_035583155.1 Acropternis orthonyx
TTCTCTTTTCTTTTCTTCTCTTTTCTTTTCTTCTCTTTTCTTTTCTTCTCTTTTCTTTTCTTCTCTTTTCTTTTCTTCTCTTTTCTTTTCTTTTCTTTTCCCAGTTGAATAGTGACTACCATCTAGTTTCATGTTGTGGACTGTGGTATCCCAGCATTGGAGCAGCCAGCTCACCAGGCGTTCATTGAACTGGTGGCTGAAATCTTTTTGCATCTTTTCCAGCTCACTTGGGGATGGGGATTGGGTGATTATCTCTGGCCCTCCTATTCTGAGAGCCCTGCTTGCTCTTCATCCCTCACTATGTGAAATTATTTTGTCTTGGATTTCTCCTTCTGTAGAGGGGTGACTGCTACAGGCACGAGTGGTTCCTCTGATTCATCTGCAGTCTGAGTGACCATGGTGCCTATTGGTCTGCTTTGCTGCTCCTGCCCTGAGGGTGCTGTCTAATGTTGAACTGCATCCCACATAGCATAGTCAGGACCCAGCACATTGCAGTAAGTCACTCCCTGCCAAAGCTGCTACAACACTGTCCTTACTAATATTTTGTCACTTTAACAGGGTCCTGTAGTTGTTCAGGAGTAAATTTCCAAACCGTTGGAGCAGAGAATTCCCCCCCAAAGTGACCCATTTTCTCCCACATTCTATGCCACTCATGACTATCTACTGTCAGGGAAGATCTCTGAATGGCCTTCCTAGAAATCTTTTTTGTAACTCTGGACCACACTGAGGAGGTCTGGCAGACTTAGCAACAAGAACACACTTTCCTTAACATCTGAAGAGTTTTCAAAATTCTCAAAGGCTGTTGTAACAGGCCTGAAGGAGGAAAAGGATTTGTAAAGCTGGGGAAAATCATCCTCCCCAGTGCATGGCCACAGACTGGGTATGATTAGTAATGTATTCCCAGAGGTACCAGCCAAGCCCAGGGCAGGAGAGCAACACTGAATACACATCCCAATGACCCTCATTGCCCTTGATGTTATCATGTCATAAACTGATATCACACAGTATATCAACAAAGCAATACTGATCCCTCTTCCTGCTCTGAAAAATATCATTACAAGGAGCACATAGGGTATTATATACAGGACAAAGTACCACACCCACATGAACAGACCAAGCAACAGGTAGCTCCTTACCTGATGCAACAACTGTTTAGATCAAAATTGTTTCCAGCCTCTCTGGGCAAATCTCTTTTATCTCAACACTTTAACAGGAACAATACTAATAACAACAGTGTAGAAAATAGACAGTATTTTACATGCAAAATGCTCACTGACCTTAACTGATGGGGCCTGACCCTGAGACAACAAACAAAATAGCGGATGGACGCTCTGCACCTCCACCTTTGTTCCACCTGAAGTCATGCCCCTTCTCAGAAGTGAGGATTCCTTACTTCTGCCCCTCAGAGATGGCATGGGTGGTATGGAATAACCACCTAGACACACCCACAGGGGTCCAGGCTCTGCCCCCTCAGGGCTGCTGCAAAAATTCCTTGTCCAAAACCAGCACAGTGGCACAAAAACCTAAGTGATTTGTGGAGACTTTAGTAATGGGGGAACCGAGACAAACTGATATCAAAAGAGTCATCACAAGAAATTCATCTGATTACTAACATATTTCAAAATTAATCTATCTTGCATTAAAAAAAATACTATTTTACTTTCATGTTTTTAAATACATTTGAAGGGACTTAAATTATTAAACATTGGAAGTAACAAGTCTGAACTTGCCTAAACTTATGGCCTTCACTAAATAATTAGATTCTTGAAAGCCACGAGTACCAAGAAATATTATGGCAGTTAACACCCTTGAAAATGATACCACTTATTTAAGTATTTATGTAGTACAGCTCAAGTACAGGCATTTATGTTTAGATACTCTCCATAGAGGTTTAAATACACTGTACATTAACACTTAGTATAATTTAAGTGTTTAAGACATTTTTCATATTATAGAACAAAACTAACACTCGTACACACACCCTCAATTACTCTTGCGTTTTTCAGAATGTTTGACTAATCTCACCAATCAGGGATAAAAGGAGAAATTATGTGGGGGGGAATCCCAATAGCCTTGTCAGCGGAAAGGAGCACACAGAATGGCTATTTCTAAGACCACCCAAGAGAAACAACTGGATTATTAAATTGTAGTTTATCATGTGCATACTCTACTTTCTTTCATGGTGAAGGCATGATAGGAGTGTTGTGATATCAAACATGATGTCTGCATGCATGTAAATTTTTTTTTGAATCATGCTATCCAACACAATAGAAAGGTTGGGCTCCTTTGTAAACAGTAGTGCCCTGTCTGAAGTATGACAGTTAACAGAATATTAATGGTTCCATTTTTTAATGAATTTTTCATTAGTTTTTAGGTAGATGCCTTGAAAGTATTAAGGAAGGCATGAACATATTTACACTGGTAATGAATATTGCTTTTTTCATCTATATCTGCCATGCTTTCTTTTCCCATTTTAGACAGTTCAGGATCACAAAATATTTATTTCCATCATATTTATTTCCATCATATTTATTCTTTAATAGTCCACATTCATGCTTAGTAACCTTCTTCTCCACATTTCCTCCTTTTTTTTTTGTGTAAGACGAACATGGATTATGTCAATTATTCTGATATCTTTCTTTTTGGAACACAGACAAAATAAATTGAACAAATTAATATCTGGGTTTTGTTCCTGTCTCACTCCCTATTTATTTCTCAATAACAGAATAATTAAATATTCAGTTTTATGCATGTATTCTTCCACCTCCATCTCTCATTACCTTACTAAGTTGAAACGAAATACTTATTTTGAGACACTTAATTTAAAAGTTTGTCCTTTTATTTGTTCTAATTGAGTTCCAATATGCCAAATGCAATTTATAGTCAAAGTCTGTAATTTGGCAGAATGTTGCACAATAGGCTGCTTTTTATTTTCCTATTTAAAAAAAAGTATTCAATTTTAATTCACTCTTCTCATATTCAGTAAATTTATTTTTATGACAAGAGAAAGCAATTTCAGTTTCTTCAGGGATTGCTTGGCAGGAGCTAACAGGAGAGAGCAACGAGTCTCAGGGAAGTTGGCTGATTTCCAAGGATATTCTTCTCAAAGGAAAAAGAAAAAGTTCCACTCTCTTGAGGGGGGAATTCAAGGGAGCATCACACTGGGAAAGCATGGATGCACAGGGAATTTTCAGGGATGCTCTCAGCATGGCTGAGCTTTACAGCTGAGAAAATCTGCTCAGTTCACAGCATAGATGTGCTTTATTGCTGTATTAACTATCATAGTTCAAAACCAATGCAGCAGAAACCTTCCATAGCGCTAATTCCTCATCCATATGTACAACTTTGCACAGTTGTGTAAATATTTAAATACCCTTTCCAACCAAGCAGGTAACCACAATCACATTGTCCATCCTCTGGGAGCGCAGGTTCCCCTAGATGCCCCCTCCCGCCCTTCCCATTGTAGCTGTGAGTGTGCCAGCTCTCTCTGTAATTCTGAATTCACTACCATCTTAGTAGATTCATCCACACAACAACAAGTACTTGTCCCAAGGGGGAGTGCCTTGTGTGCAGCCCCAGCACTGCCAGCCCACTGGTGGGTGCCAGCTGCTCCCAGTGACTGCAGTAGAAGTTAGTTCAGTTGGTTGGGCATGGTGCTACTACTGCCAAGATTGTGGGTTCTAATCCCACTTGATGACCCTTGTGAGTCATCAGTATTCTATGATCTGTGGCTCATGGGAAGGGAGTGCTTCCCTGTCTGTGCAGGGGTTGGAATTACCCAGGTATACTACTAACAGACTGAGACTGTTTGTGATAGCTTCTTCTTTCACAGTCTCTCCTACCTGTCGCAGATATTCATGATTCTTTTTTCTTTTCCAGTTGACCAGTTTTTTGTTTGTTTTCCCAAAAATCTCTTGGCCATTCTCTAGTCATTGCCTGCTTTAGTTCACCTGACTAACAATTTTTTTTTTTCTGGGAACTGCTCTTTCAGGCATTTCACTCACATACAGTGTTCACACTTCTGTTATTATCTACCAGGTGTTGTTTGCTGGACCATTTCTTTATCATCTTTACGAAGAAGGCAAATCTCAAGCCCATCTTCAATAAAGGCAAATGGGAGGATTTAAAGAAATACAGACTGGAGAGCTACACCTTAGTCAAAGGAAGATCATGAAGCAATTTTTCTTGAAAGTCACTTCCATGTACATGAGGGGCAGGAAGATGATTAGGAACATCTAACATGGATTACAATTTTTTAATGTCAAAACATTATATCTCAACAAGCATATAGCCATAATTATAGTTAATAAAAATGACAAAAATATTGCATGCTGTAGAATGAATTCATTGAAGGCAGCTTTCAGGCTATATCTTGTGTGTCTGGCTCTACAGAGGAATGAGATTTTTTGAAAGAAATAGGATAAGTTTTATGGAAGTGAAGACTAACAGCCACTGATATTGTAATTTTCCATTTTTAATGGACTAATATAAAAGAATTATTTTCAGGACAAGTTGATCATTCATCCTTTTAGAATTGGGTATATTCAGTTTATTTACTAATTTCTTTTTCAGGAAGAAGGAATTAATTTAACTAGATATATAAAAATTAAACATTGATTATATAACCATGTAAAGGGGAATACATTTTGACTACTTTTCTTTTTTTTTTTTTCCTCTTCAGATAGCTGATGGACTTTGCCTGATTGAAGTCATATAAACTATATTGTCTACTTTTGTTATTTTCTGATTTGGGTAAGAAGTGAAATTTCTCTACCGAATCATCAACATAACTGAGGGATCTGTCATGAGACATCAGCTTTTGGGTATCACTATTTCTTTTCTCCATGTACTATACTTTCTATGTAGGGAAGGTTGATGATCCCAATCTTGAATCTGACATTTCATTAATTAACTAGAACAAGAGAATTTGAACTACAGGGTAAATGAAAAATTAAATTGCAAGGCTCTAAATCCCGCATTAAGTGTCACTTTTTTCAGAAGTGCTTTTTCCTCTTCATGAACATTTTTAAAGAGACACTAAGAAACATTTCTGTGCTGTGCCAAGAAGACTGGTCTTATTGTGTGTGAGTTGTTTGAATGCAATTGGGTGTTGTTGTGGATGTCTGTGAACAAAATGTTATACATTTTTATCAGAAACACTGATCAGTATAATTTCTGTTAATGTTGACTGCTATCTGGCATTTGATGAATTTATTTTATGTTTTTATAACAGGGTGTAATGCAAGATGATTGGTATTAAAATACCTTTTATACTTATATTTTTTTAAAATACAGTACAAAATTAACATCATTATGTTCACTGTATTTTGTATTTTGCTTCATGTTACATTTTAATGTGACTCAGGAAACCCTGTTTATGAAAAAATATCTGCCCCATTGTTGTCAATGGAAGCAATTACTAAAATTAGATTGTACTTGCCAGTAATCTGAGTAGCAGATTCTAGGTTTGTAAGTCAGTTCTGTAACTCAGTTCTGTAACACTTCTGAGGTGTTGTTTGGCTTTTTAACTTTTCGGTTTTCTTGACAACTGTGAAGACTGACTACGAGTTTGCATATCATCTATAATTGTAATATATACTTCATACTCTTCATCTAATATAGTAATTCCACATGTAGTGGGTACCTGTCACAGGGTTTATTTACCATGCAGTACAATACTGTATTAAAAATAGCTAAACTAGCTTTGAATAAAGCCTTCTACAAGGCAGTAGAAGTCTTCTTGCTCACTTCTACACAGTAAAAATATTAGTTGTGGGTATGCAAGCCATATACTTTGTCAACACATTATTATGCCCATGGTAATGCGCCTTGACTTCTCAGTTTGGATATTGTTTGATTATCTTTGTATGGCTTACATTGCTTATGTAATAACAGTAGTAAAATTCAGTCATAAGAGCATCTTGGGAAGCATAGCAGAGCAATCTGAGTTTGCAACAGTAGGCGATGTCTTTCAAATCACAACAGGTGATAAATGCATGGATACATGTGGATGGAATAGAAGACAGAAGTACTCAGCTAAACAGGACCCTGAACATAATTATTCTACTGGAAGTAAAGTTAGGAGAGGGCATAGAACAGTTCCAGATATACCTGTGGGACAATTTCTGCACCACCAGAGTAAACTAGCCTCTAGTCTGTTACTATTTCAGTCATCATTTTATTCAACTTTCTTTTTGTTAATTTTTATTTTTGTGCAATAATTTCAACATATTTTAAACACAGGCTCCAGTCCAGTGCCCAGTGCCCTGTTTGTAACTTGAACTGAAGCCAAACCTTACCAAAAGTAGTGCATGGCATATTCTCATTGACATCAATCAGAGTCAAGTCTTGGAAATCAGTTTATAAAACAACTTTTCTTGATTTTCTAATATGTATTTCATTATTTGTATCCACCTTCTGTAGAATGTTTGGTTTTTTCAGTTGAAACCTTCTGCTGAAAATGCACTTTTTTGGTAAACTCGTCAAAGATTTTACTTATTGATTGATTGATTGATTTTCTTTCTTTCTTTCTTTTCATTTTATTAGAAGTATATTAAATATATGCACCAAAAAAGCAGTTCAGTTGTTCTCTGAAGTTAGGCGAGTTGCATTTAACAGCATCATTTTTCAGAGTAGTCAATAAATATATTGTCTTATATTTCCTCCAAGATTTATTACTTAGTAATTTCTAATTAAATGTAATTTTATTTTAGTTATTTCCAATGATAATTGCTCTCCCTCTTGTCCTTGTTGATACTTCAGACCCATCTTTCTCTCAATCTTCACAAACTTTCCAAATATTATTGATGTCAGGGTTTGGTTTTTTTTTTGTTTTTTTTTTTTAAATATTTTTTTGCTTTGGGTTTTTCTTTTTGTTTATTTGTTTGGTTTTGTTTTGTTTGGTTTTGTTGTGGGTTTTGATTGTTTGTTTGTTTGTTGCTTGTTTGTTTCCAATGATTGGTTTTAAGTACAATTTGATTCAGAGTGCAACACTGGAAAGCTTCAAGTCTACTCATCCACAACAGGACACCAATCTCTTGTAGAAAAAAAAAGTTGGGTTTTTTTTTTTTTACCTAAAGTACCTGCTGCAACTATGTCTTAGTTTGAAAGAGAAAACTAAGATATCTGGGGACCAAGAGAGCAAAGGACTCCACCCAATTAACCACACTAAGACTCACTGTAGATTTCAAATTAGGGAATAGGTTTAATTCGGTGAACGGCCAAAGGGCAAAGGGGGAAAATAACGGCTCCCAAACCAGTTCTCTCTATATATATACACACCCACAAACTGGGAACCAATGAAACAACAGAACAAAAAACATGGGAAAAAGAAAAACCTGTTTTGAACGTTCTGTAATACTAGTCACAGACAGTGAGTGGCACTGTTGTGCTGCTGTGCAGCCACACCGTTCTTTCCAGCGCAGCGTGGATGAAGTAGCGGGGCACCGGCTATCAGCAGGTGGGACAGCTGGCAGGGAGTGGAGGCAGATGGGACGCCGCCTGGTCAGCAGCAGTTCCAATGGACTGGGCTGGTGTGTGCAGGGGCCGCGCCTGCTCCGGCAGCAGGGCACGGGCGGCTGGCAGTGACTGGCTAGGAGCGGGTGCTGGCGTCCGTGCACAGGAAGGGGGAGGGGAATGTCCGATCGCAGCAGCGGGCCAGGAGTGGGACTCAGCTCACAGGAAGGAGCGCCCCGGTGGTGACCAGGCAGTAAGAAGGAGAGAACTGACCGGCTTGTCTCGGTGCCTCAGGATCCATGGGAAGACTGCAGAGAGCAGCTCCGATGCAGCAGGGCACCTCAGAAGGCTGTAGACCTTGGCTCCGAACACAGCGCCGACCAAACCGCGTGTGTGTAAAACCGATCCAAAACTGAAAGTAAAAATGTTCCCTCCCTTCCTCCCTCCCCCAGAAGTTTTTCCCTCCCCACCCCCTCCCCTCCGCTCCAGGCTTCACTCCCAGTTCAGGCAGGTGAGGGAAAGAGAAAATTCTCCAACCTTAAACCCATAACAAACTAGTAATTTACTGTACTTTAGTACTCCTCTTCTGATTAAAGGATCAGAACCAGTTGCTGAAGTTGTATTTTGTATGGAAAAATGAATGAGACAAGATGAGATGGCATTCAAAGTAGAGCTCCAGCATTGTCATTTATTTTTATTATATATAATTATATATTATTATTACCCTAATACAAGTAGGGTATTACAGAGAAACTTCTGCCTTCAGTGAAGCACAGTGCGGTTGTAAAAAAGCATGAACATCAGGAACACTGTTGAATTAAGGATGAAATATCCATCCTACAGTAACTATCAGAGAATTCCACAATGCAAGTGAGATGGTTAGCTTACAGAGTATTTATCACATGCAACATTGCAGATCTGGAGATGAACTCCAATTGTCCTGTTCAAAATGTTTAATCCTCTCTTCTGTAAGAGGACCAATTGCTCCAGAGTGAAAAATTGCCTATGATGCCAACTTCATCATCTTCATATCTGGCAACTCATGTAGAATAATCTCAATTTTTAAGGGAGTTTGTCACCTATGTAGATAGCAGCTGTACAGTGCAACAGTATTGCAAACTTTAGATATTTGGTGGTTTTTTGTTATTTTTAACAGAACAGTATAATTTTTGTTGGTTGTGAAGATGAATGGCTGGGTTTTTCTTTGTTTTATAAATAAATATAAAGCTCAAAGGATCAAGAACTATATGCTAAATTCTGATATGCTTTGAAATTAATAGTACTTTAATAGGTGTTACCATATTCTAGTTTACTGAATTTAACAAAGCCATAAATTGCAGCTCTTTTCCATTTTAAAATGTACTGCATTAAGTAAATGATGTGTTGTTTCCTCTTTTTTCAACTTTGCCTGTGGCAACAGAATTAAAACTATGTACTGTCTTACTCTTCCAAAACATATGAAGATCAAACAAGGAAGAAAATTATTATCTAAGTGATGAGTGGTATTTGCTCTTCAAGTAATGAGTTTATACAATTAATTTGTTGTCAAGTGCACTACACAGCATTAGTCCGAGACTTCATTTTCCAGCTCACTAAATGTCTGGATGAGAACCAGTTATATCTCTCGTCCTCACACACAGACTTCTGCCTACAAGGTAAAGAGCCAAACCTGCAGGATTGCCCTGGAGAGCACACAGGCATGACAGTGCTGTTGCTACTTCTACTGTCCACTGTCCGTAACATGTCAGAAGTAAAAAGCAGAGTGGATACGGATCTGCCCTTCCAGAAAGATGTGAGAAGGTGGCTTGTACGTCCTGAGAGAAGCTTGAAAAAAATTAATTTAGAGTTATCATTATAATTTAGGACTTTGTTAGATTAATATAAATTTTCACTGTAAGTTAGGGTCCCAAAAACTTCTTATTTATGGTTTCATTTCCTGGTAAGCTTTGAAAGGGATGCAGAAAATACTTATAAGAAAGATAATTTTTAATAAAAAAGGTTTGTTTGCATCTTAAGTGCCTCAAGAATTTCATGAACTACTGCAACGTATTACATACGTTTCATATAAAGTCATTATTTTTTATTTGATATTTTTACTTAATATCAATTTATATGCACAGAAAAAGTCTTAACTTCAAAATATTTTTATTCAAGAAGCCAATACAATTTAAATTTAATTAAAATAAATTATATGGACATTATCATAAATAAATGTTTAAACATTTTAAATAATATTTAATTACATATATTTTCAGTAATTTTCCATTGAATACATATTTTCACTGTTGCATTTTTCTACTGATTTGTAATAATAACCATATGTTGATGTTCTAATCAAAGCTGGAACTTAAAAAAATAACTTTGTTAATGACTGGTAAGATTTTGTAATAAAAAAGGTATATTTGACCTCATTGGTTGCAAAAATTTTACTGTTCTTTTTAAAAAAATAGTTCACTTAAAATTTTAAAGAACGTACACTAGTCCATTTTTAAACTATTTTTCTTTATTTTGGCACAAGTTTACCTTTCAGGATGTGATCTCTCACTTTTTCCTGTGTTAATTTTTAGTAATAAGAAAAATGACGAGAGACAATAAAGTGGGGAAAAAAACAACACTTTCTTTTTTCTCATTGAAATTTATTGCAACTAATCACATGAAAAGTTTAGACTAAATGAGACAATTTACAAGGTGTATATTGTACTACTGTTCTTGCTCAGAAAGCCAGGTAATAGAAAGCTGAATTATGACTTTGGATGATATATGATCTTCAGGGGAAGGGACCATTTATGCCTCAGTAATTTGAAGACCATAACTTACTTGTTAATCACAAGCCAAATGTGAGATACAAAGCTGTTAAGATGCATGATATAGTAAGTGCTAAGCTTAGCTTCCTAAATGTAAAGATTTAGAAGAAAGTTTTAATAAAAGTTGCATTTAAAAAAAAATAAATTCCATGGAAAATGTGATAAAAGAGAACCAGATAAAACCTGTTTCAGACTCAAAAAACCCCCACCCATTTTAAATTCAATTAATGCATTTTATTTTTATGTTATGATTATGATTACAACTGCATTTAGGGAGCTACCTACAATTATTTTTGTACTTACAAGAGCTGCTCAGCATAATTTATTTGTCATATCCATGGAGAAGCCTTTGGCAGCTGGAGTAATGTTCCGCAACATGAAACAGGACTATTTGACTGGGTCAACAAAGACAATGTGCTTCCATTAGAAAGGTACTGTATCCAGGTTAATTAACCCTGTTTATTTCTCTGCAATTACCTGTACAGAATAATTAGAGCTTCCAGTTCCAGAGTTAGCTCATTTATTGCTACCCTAGATGTCTCTGTATCCCATGATTCATAGTTCAGAGAGGAAATGTACATTAGTGTAACTACGCTTTAAAATGTGTGGAGACTTAGCTAATTAAAGAAGTTCCAGTATCTGTATTTTTGAAAGTCAACTCTTAAATCAAAAAGACATTACCATTGACCAGAAAATATTTTAATGAGTTTTTATAGCCCTCACAATAGAATACTTTAACATACAACTTCCATTTCCATTGTATTTTAAAATATCTGGAACTTCTGAGGTTTCTATAAAGCATTCAGTACCTTTAATTGGCAGGTACAAATGTATTGTAATTGGTAAACTTAAAGGCAATTTTGAACACAGTCATGAAAGAAATACTGCCATAGATAGGGTGAGTGTTCAAGACCAAAATCAGTTCAAAGATAGGGTTATATTCAGGCTGTGTATTTCAAGTGCTATACTTCAGCTTTGTGAAAAGGTTATAAAGAAGATTCCTTACACAACCCCGAAAAAAAAAATCTGCCTTGCTAAGTAATGAAAGCTGTTGCTTTGGTTTATTTGAACTGTGTAGTCATGAAATTAATGTTTTTTTTCTTTCAAAATACTATTCAAAGAAAGGACTTATTAAATAACACTGAACTGAGCAAGAAATATTCTTTCCTCTTTTTGTTCTCATTCTTCACCACAGTGCATTCATCACAACAGATCTTTTCCTCTTCTATAAGCAGTTGTGATCTGACAGGCCAACAGAACAAAGTACAAAGGAAATTATAATGATCATAGAGAAAAACAACCTTCTAGACCTGACAAGTAGAAATTCTGCTCTTAGTGAAAAAAACAATACATGGAAGGGTAAACTCTGGACAATAAAAGCGGAGAACCGTGAGGACTCTAAACAGGTTAAAATGTCATAAACCAGAGTGCATGGTCAGACTACTATAAAATGAGATATCAAAAACTAATGGCTAAAATGCATAAGTGCTTTCAAAGACATATACTCACAGTTATGTATTTTAATTGCTGAGTAAAAGTTTAACTTTGACAGTGTACACTGCTGAGTAACTATCTGCATGAAATACCCTGTACAAAATGGAAGTGCAGCATTTGTTCTGCTGACCTTTTTCACAGCTGTGAGATGTACAGCTCAAGGATGCAGCTGTTGTGCCTCCTAGTGAGCCACTGTTCAAAAGCTCACTAAAAGAAGAGTGATGTCTTAGACAAAACTGAGTATCTTCTAGTATTTCTCTAAAGGTTTATATGCTTCACAAAATATTATTCTATACTTTTTTATGGTTCTTGGCCATCTTACCTCTCTTAGCCTGTTTCTAAAAATACAAATAAAATATCACCAGTTTAGGTTCCAAGAGAAGATGTGTTACTTAATGTTCATGCAGTTCTTCCCATAAATGAAAAGATAAAAAAATAAAATAAAATTTTTTAGGATAGGCTGAAAAAAATACAGAGAAGCAGAATTAACATCATCAGTAATTCTTCTCTGTGGATTTCCACCCTCCTTATTCAGATCCCCAAAGAGAAAAGGTGACTTTTTTTTTTTTTAATTATTATTATTAAGAAAAAAGTGTAAAGGATAGGGGAGAAAATAGAAATATAGCTGAATATAGGTGAAAAGAGATGCAAAGAAGGGGTGTGATTTTCAATGCCATAGGGAAAGAAGTGTCCTGGGGTCAAGAGGAAAATAAAAGACATTGGAATTAGCAGAATTTTGCCCTCTGAACTTCGGTAGCAGTTGCATCAAAGTGGTAACTGTTCTATTTGCATGTTCCTAAAATTCCTTTACTTAAATTGTATGTCAACATGCACTTTTAAGTTTTAATTATAACAAATGTCAATGTGTCTTTGTAAGTAAGATACATTCTAACTTTATGCATACAGAACTGCAATATTCAAAGATGTAATTAAATCTTAAAGAGATTTTAGTTTCTTGCATAAATCCAGATTAAATTATATGTTGCCTAAATCCACTCAGCAGGTATATTTTTCTCTTTAACCGGCAGCAGGAAACCAACTGTTTCTACATATTCAAAGAATGTCATATTCTAATTTGGTTTTCAAGAGACCCACCAACTTATTCTGAATGTGGATGTAATGATTATGCAAAGAAATCTTGCATCCAGAAAACATTGGTGCCAAATGAAGAGTGCATATTGATGTTTGAGATTTAGGACAGACAATGCAAGTGTCTAAATTGTAATGTAGGCAAACGAGTTTCTATCCTTTGACATTTACTTCAAGAAACAACAGCAGAACCACAAGCTGAAAGGTGATTCACAATACAGTGGAAAACAGACATTTCACCTTTAATTCTCAATTGACTCTGACTCTGCTCCACAGAATGAACGGCTATGTCATCTAGGGCCAGATTATTGAGGAATTAAGCAATTCACACCATGAGGTTTGATGCACCTCAGCACTGTTCTTTTGCTTACTTCACATTAACTCTTTCCCTTAGGAAATTAATTACTTTTATTGTTTCTCTCTGTCTTCTTTTCCCTGAGCACCTTCTATGTGACACTAATGACCTTTTACATCACAGTCTACCTGACGTGCTTAAAAGATTAAAAAAAAAAAACAATCCTGGAGGAATTGTGCACAATTTGTGCTAACATCTGTCTATTTCTCCTAAGCATGTCATTTTGCCTAATATAAAAATACTACCCATTCCTTACAAAAAAATGCATTACCTTGTTCATCACATTATTCTGAATACTGAGAGTCACATTTTGAGGTGCCTAACTTTCACACTTACAATGTAAAACTTTTAAATTCTCTATCTATTAAACACTGTATTTCAAAAAATAAAAGTAAAACTTGTCAGTAAATAAAAATGAAATATATGTCTTATAAATTCTGCTTATGAAAGTAAAAATTAGAATATTTTTGCTTTATATTGTTTTAAAACCAGTGAAAATATCTCATCTCATCCATATTGAAAATGTTTGCCTGATTACTTAATATTTAGTTCCCGGTAATGTGTTCTTATTATATCTATTACGGAGAGTAACTTCCATTTTTGTATCAGAAGGAGAAAACAGATAATATAAATACCAAAGATCAAAGTAGAGCATCAGAAAAACATGCCAAAATCAAATCAACAGACATGCACATAAATACTTGAAGGCAGAGTTTCTCTGATGAATTACCTCTCACAGAAAAAAAAAAAAAAAAAAACCAAAAAAACTCATGAGATAACTAAGCATCAACTAAATTCTCTACTTTTCTCAAGACTGATGTCAAATGATGCTATGCTTGTGAACAGTCAGCTGAAGGCCACACTTCTGGCCTCAGCAGACTTCTCCCACTCCTTCTGATACCCTCCTGCCCCTAGACACAAAGAGGTTTTGTGATGGGTTTGATAAACCCCAAAAAAACTTAGATTAAAGCCTTAGTTCAGTTAGGCCCAAAGCCAAATTCAGCCCATCTTAATTTTGGTCCATGGGGCTCTCCATAAGTTCAGAGAGATTGGTATCATCTGACTTGGGCAGCCAGTCAGGTATTACATATCATATGATGTCATGTTAACTATAAAAACCAGTGGAGATGTGTTCTCCTCCCTTTCTTCTCCCCTGGTGTGATGTGAGAAGACACACTGTTGCTGCTTTCTAAGTGACAGGCCTCACTGCTCCTGTGCCAAGATACCCATAGCAGCTTAGGTCTTTGGGAAGTAAAATAATTTTGTTTTGTTTGGATTGCTCCTTCCCTCTCATTGGGGTGTGTTTTTTCTAGGGATTTGGGTGGTAGTTACTTGTGTGTTTGTGGGAAGGGCAGATTTGAGATAGAGCTATGGTTGTCTTTATATCTGTACACGTATATGTTATAATCTTTGTGGAAATAAATATATATATAAGATTCCTATTTTGTTGATTTTTTTTCCTCCCCATTCCTTAACTGAAACTCTGTCACACTTGGGGGTGGTTGGAATTTTGCCAAGAGGTCAAACCAAACAATAACAGGTCTTGTGTCTGTTTGGTCAGTGATGCCTGCCCCGGCCTGCAGCAACTCCTACTGGTTAGTGACAGTCACATGAGTGTGGGGAAAGGAAACTTTTTTCAACGAGTTTCAACTGCCTCCAACCAGCCAAGGCCAATCCAAATCTTTGAGAGACACCTGTCCTGTCCCTGTTATCACAGGTGTTCATTACTTGCTATATTTGGTGATCAGAATTATGTGATAACTGGCAGAACTGAATAATGAAATAATTATGCATCTCTGAACAACGTTTACTTATAAATAAATATGGGATTTGTTTACAAAAAACATGCTCCTTAGCTGCTCTGTAGAGCCTGTGAGAAACAGGGCTATGCTGAAGTTTGTTGCTTATCCTCTGGACTCTGACATCAGTGCCTTCAGAAAGAAGTCTTTCACTTCCCAAAGGCATAACACTCACAGAATCACAGAATCTTCTGAGTTGGAAGGGACCCACAAAGATCATCAAGTCCGACTCCTAAGTGAATGGTTCATACAGGGATCAAACCCACAACTTTGCTGTTATTAACACCATGCTCTAACCAGCTGAGCTAATCTCCCTCTTACAGAGTGTTATTTCTTCTCATATAAAAGGATAAAATTAATTTCCTGACATCTAATTTTATAAAGGTTCAGTTTTGTGTAAACTTATGCTTCCTTTCTGTGTTCCTCACATCTCGTAATAATTAGGGTCCCTTTCCTTGAAAATGAAGAAGGGAAAAAAAACAAACAAAAAAAACGAAGACAGGGCAGGAGAGCTGCAAGCATCCAGAAATTGATGCCATGAGTTACGAAATGAATTCTGCTTTCAACACCTCTTCAGGATGAACTACTCACATACAATGTGAGTAAAAAAACCTGCAGAGATTGTGATGCCAAATCAAATAATTTGATACTTGCTTCAGAACCTTAGTTGAGCACTGCTATTTTTATGTGGTGCTGACATGTCAGAACTAGAATTTTTTTTTTTTTTTTTTCAGATTCAGACATTTTATTTATGAATGAGATTTTTTTCCTTTCCTTGGATTAGGTATCTGGTCTTGGCAATCTCTAAGACATGCATGTCCTAAATTAACTGTTGCCATGGATGAAAGTTGTTGTGCCTGATATCTTCTATTTTCAGTATTAGTTGAGAAACCTATAAGCAGTGTAATCTAGGAAGAGCTCTAGAAATGCTTAAAGGATCATCTTTTTGTATATGTTTTGAAAATAGACTCAAGATCCACTACCGCTGACTTAAAAAGCTTTTTTTTTTTGTTTGTTTTAGAGTGCAATACTTAGGCTTAAATTCTTGATGACACTAAGGGCAATGACATTGTTTAGCAGTGCAGTGCCTAACGGGCAGGCTAATTACTCAGGCCTCCGTTAAGGACTTGAATTCTTCATGCAATATAATGCCGCGGCTGGGTGGGAATGCTCCCCCGCTCCCCCTGTCACGTGGTCCCAAGGGACCCTGAAAAGGAGTCACGCAGAGACCACAAGAGAGGGACAAGGGAGAGAGTTTACTGGACATGGGTAGGGGTATATATAGGACTTGGAGGGATCCAAATTCCTCCAATAAAGAGCCAGAAGGGATTTTGAAAATTACCAATAAAATTCAAGGGTTGACAACCAATGGAAAGCTGTGTATGTGTATGCCCAGACTTCTCAAACTAAGATCTTGGGACAGGCTCTCCCACATGGGTGTGCCCTTCCAGCCTGCACAGTGGATTTTTTTTTTTTTTTTTAAGGTAAAGCACAGCGTGCGCAGAACTGGCCCCACTGTTTAAGTCCTAAGGTCCATTTGCCATGGCCGAGCAAGCTTGGAGAGTGACAGTGAAATCCTCAGGACTGTCTACAGCACCCAGTACTAACTGGGGCTGACCCTGCTTAGCATCCGAGATCTGACGGGATTGGATGGCAGGGAGATATTTAACTGCCCAGGGGATGGTCCGCACTGAGACTCGAACTCAGGGCCTTGGGATTCAGGGTCCAGAGTGCTCTCCGTTACGCCACAGGACCACCCTTATAGAAAGGTGTAAATAAGAACCAATAGGAAGACTCCCTGAAGCTTCTTCAAGGACATTGACTGCATTCCTGAGCGGCCAGATAATGGTTATCTCAGGGGATTTTGGGAAAGAGACAGTGATTAAGGTGAAAAAGAACAGGAATCCATTTTGTAACATTAATTCACATAACAGTAAAATCTCTGTTTTTAAGGCATTTGGGTTAGACCCTTTATCTTCTTCCCAAGTCATTTTCTGACAATGCTTTTTCCACTCTAGTATTGGGTGTCTATTGCCACAATATAAGGGAAGCATAAGAAATAAATAAAGGAATAAATAAACAAAAGAATCAGCGGGATGGTGAAACTAAGAGTGCAATATGGAGGAAAGAGAAAGTTATAGCCATTACAATTATTGATCACATCGAGCAATCTGATTTTCACAGGTATTCACACTGCATAATTTTGATACTTCATTTGGTCTCTCCTGTTACGAATAGAAGTTATGAGGCTCCTAACTTTTGGTCATGCATGGAAATACAAATTTCTCTGAATATTTAGATGAAGGAAGATCTCCATCCAAACATAGCACACAAAGGGTCTTGCATACTTACAGGTTCTGGATGTGAAATACTGGTGGAATTTTCCAGGCAAGTGGGAAGTTTGCTTGTGAAACTCCAAGACTAGGAGTTGGGGGAAGAAGCAGGACACAGGCTGTAGCCTAGACGTTAAAGACAATTTAGGTATCTAAATTCTAGTTTCAGAATCCCATTGTGATTCCCTGTGTTCTAAGAGAGGACCCTCAGTTTGCCCAGATTTCTAGTGAGCATGTGGGTTCCCCAGCTATTCAGCTGAGGTTCCTGCTTCAAGAAGTGAGAAAAAATTCTTTTGAAGAGATGCCATCATTCAAATTATTAGGACATAAAATAGATCTCTGCATCTACCAGTTTTGCAGTTGATTATTAGAATTTTATTCTAATACAGTTTATAGAAGTATTAATACTTTAGTATTCCATTGCAAGCATAAGAACTCTAACAAGAAAGCTATTAGACAGTTGAAATAATTTCATAGGCTTCTACCTAGAATTCCCACATAGTAAGTAAGAGATTTGAAAAGAGGTTTTAAGCATTAGACAATTATGAAGTGGGTTATCCACTCAGTGGGACAGTGTGCTCCCCTCCCTCTCTTCTCAACCGAACCTTTATTTCAGGTAACTCTCACTGAAATGATAATCACCAGTGGCATTCATAATTGATGTGTCTGGTCATAATGCCTGCATCCAGCTCACAATGGATTCAGGAAAGAACGATAGCAGTGCAGTATTCATGAGCTAATTTTGGCACCCATCTAATCATAGTGCTGGTTGAGATCTGACTCAAACTAAATTTAGAACAAACTGTTACTTGCAGTCAGTATGCAAATACTGTGCAGCTCAGGGCCCGTTGAACTCTCCTGTACAGCAGCAGATTTTGTACCACGATCTTTCCTTGAATAGTTATGCATCCCAAGGTTATTCCTTGAGGTTGAGAAAATCCTTATCATGTCAGATAGCCAGTAAGTGAATTGGAAATAAGCACACTGATACTGAAATTGAGCTAAGTGATATAAAGGATTGATTTTGCACGTATTACCCTTCAGACATAAGAGGTTGAACAAGTCTGGGATTAAGCATGGATCCAGATGAACCTAAACTCCCCTCTGAGAATCAGTTTAGAATGTAAGGGATGCTTTTCTGAACCTCATGACTGAACAGGAGGGTCTCCCTAACCGCTTTGTCTGACCTTCTGCTCTATGCAGTAAATAGTCTAAGGTACCTGTCCACTGAATCTTGTTAAAGCACTGTTGCATTTACTATCAAATTTTGTTAAATTTATGGTTTATAACAATAAACATATTGGAGTTTTTGTTACAGCTGAAGAGAGTCACTTCATCCACAAGACAGATACATTTTGTCATAACTATTTTATATGCTAGAGAGTGAGACAAAAAGAGTGCAGGTTCCTCTTCCAATGAAAAAGAACTGTTAAATTTCAGAATTAGAGGATGACTGAAAAAGAGGCTTTAGTCTTCTGTGTTTTCCCCCTTGAGGTATCACAGTACATAAATGTTCTCAGTACCTTTGCAGTGGTACTGTGCAAGTAATGACTAATTTTTATTTCAAGCAGTAGTGTCTGTTTTTCTGAGCATGTTGCAACCTTCCGGCCCTGGAGGTGCAGGCTTACAGGCTAAACCAGGAGTTTTACCTTAAAAATATATATATAGGGTTCTTTAATACCTCAAGATAGCATCAAGAGAATAAGGTACAGTCTTGTTCCCAAGAGGTATCTTTACTAATTTAGGGGAGAAAATAAGGGAACTTGGCAAAGTTCAAAAAGGGCACTACACAAGCTAGACAAAATGTTCCACCACAATACTAACCCAGCAGATATTAATCTACAAGACTTAAGTCAAGATTCAATCAACCCCCAACACTTAAGTAAAAATCCAATTGCTCCAGATCCAAGCCACCCAAAGCATCAAGAAAGGAGCAAAGAAAGAGAAGCAGAGTGAGCGAGAAGAGAGAAGGAGAAAGAGGGAGAGACATCATATAGCTACCACTGAAACTTTGTTGGAAGATCAGCTCTCACACGTCCAGATGGCAGGACTGTGACACATGCTAGACATATGCCTTTGGTTTTATCTGCTCTGGTCCCTGTGGCCAACATCCCCCCAGGTCGGGCCTCTGACCCACCAGCCCCTCTGGGGTCCCAGACTGAGGTGAAGGGCAGTGTTCTCACTGTCTCTGCCAGTCTGAACTGGGTCAATGGCTCCAGCATCTGTGGGGTGTTATAGTTTTCCTGGGCTGTTTGCAACTAACAACCACTCCAGGGCTTTCCCCTGTGGGCTCAGGGGCTGCCATGAGGGATAGGACACCAACCCACCTGTGTGAGGTTTGACTCATCCCTTCTCCCTACACACACAGATCTGTCTGGATGGGTTGATGTCATCTTGTCTAGACCATGCTTTTTCCAGGAAAAGTTGGACCATGAGGTCCCTTCCAACCTGATATTCTATTATCCTGTGACAGAAATATTGGGGTGCACCTTTGATGGCATTAGATATTAATGATCTCTAGATCTCCACAGACTACATTTGGAGCCCCTATACCTAGCTGATATGTGGTTATATTGACTCTTCAGAATTCAGTGACTGCAGCCTAAAATCACACACTTCTTGGACTTTTATTCAGTTGCCTGAAGACATCTGAGGTTTCAGCAGTGATACAAGACATTGAAGCAGATGGCTGTCAGATAAGATGTGCCCAGTTAGATGTGGCAGTTAGAGGCCAGATGACCCCAAAAAACATCTCAAATTTCTTTAAATAGCTAAGTTTAATGAGCAATGAATCAAGCATACAGTGAATTTGCTTGTGAGTGACAGAACATTGGGAGACTGACAGATATAAGCATTCTGTTACAAGCATACAGATTAGTAAAGGCTACATGTGTAAAACTTTTTCAATCTCATTATTTACAGACAGCTTAGAGGGGCTTTGTAATGTTTTGGGGTTTTTTTAATAAGAAGAGCTATTCTCTCTCTGACTTTACATGACTATTATACTCTTACAATACTGACCTCAGAGGATCCATCATTCATATCTATTAGTTATATTCTCAGCTGAAGAGAGAAGAAAAACTGATTAACTTTTATTCCTAAATTCATCCTAATCATGAAGATCTGATGTGTGTGTTAAGTAGATAAATATTCTGCCAAACCACTGTACTGTGTTACAGAGTCAACCCAACAGCTTTGTAAATGGCAGAGATCCACAACTGGGAGGCCAATGTCACATCACGATGTCAAAACTTCCTGCTGTAATGTTTAATTCTGATGAATGTAGGAAATTCTACAATTAACATATCTGTGCTGTTGTCCATTACTTTCTTCTTTTAATCCTTGATGCTTCAAAACTTTTAGGAAAAGAGGTTATTTAAGGCAACATGGCAGGTACTTCTTCACAATTTACATCACTAAAATGATAGAGTATCTCAAGCTGGAAGGTACACATAAGGATCATTGAGTCCAGTGCCCTGCTCTTTGAAGGACTGCCTAAAAACAGACCACAGATGCTCCTTGAATTCTGACAGGCTTCTTGCCCTGGCCACTTCCCTGGAGAGCCTGCTCCAGTGCCCAAACACCTCCTCAATGAAGAACCTTTTCCTAATGTCCTGTCTGAACTACCCTGACACAACTTCATTGTGTTACCTCATGTCCCATGGCTGCTCACCAGAGAGAACATCAGTATTTCCTCCTCCACTGCCCACCTTGAGGAAGTTGTAGGCTGTGATGAGGTCACCACTCAGCCTTCTCTTCTGCAGGCTAAACACATCAAGTGACTTCAGTTGCTCCTTAAAAGTCTTGCCCTCGAGATCGTTCACCATCTTCATCACTCTCCTCTGAATACACTCTGAGACTGTAACATCCTTCTTACATTGAAACACCCCAAACTGCAAACAGTCCTCAAGGTGAGGCTGCACCAGCACAGAGAAACCCAGCACAATCATCTCTGTCGACCAGCTGGCGATGTTTTGCCTGATTCATCACAGGACATGATTGGCCCTCTGGTCTGCCAGGGCACACTGTTCGTTCACATTCAACTTGCCATCAACCCAACTGCACAGATCTCCTGTGAGGCTGCTCTTCAGCCTGTCATTCCCTAATTTGTATGTATAGCCAGGATTACCCCATCCTAGGTGGAGAATCATAGATAATATAATAGTTCGGGTTAGAAAGAATGTTTAGAGGTCATCTAGTCCAAGACCCCTACAATGAGCAGAATCTGGCAGTTGCAGTTGTTAAAGGTCATGTGGTTAATGAATGCACAGTTCTCAAATCTACCCAGATCTCTCTGTAAAGCCTCTCTGTCCTTGAAGGAATGCACCAGTTTTTAGTTTAGTACCATCAGCAAATTTTCTTTATGTACATTTGATTCCTACATGTAGATAATTTTTGCCCTAAAACCATGACCAAGACAACAGCCAATAACTAGTTCACCCATGAGATCTTCTCTGTTAATAAAAAAATAATCTATAAAACATCCTTTCCTAGTTGTCTTCCTTAACTGTGCTCTATGAAGTTATCTTCAACATGTTTCAGGAGTTTCCTGAACAAGTTTGTCTGCTGTATGATATTCCAAGTAGATACCTGGGAAGTTAAAATCATCCCTAAGTACAAGGGCAGCAGATCTAGAGATAAACCTTAATTCCTTGACTAAATATTAAGAACCGACTCAACAAAATAAATCCAAGCTCTTTTTAAAGATATTATTACCAATCCACATTTACAAATAACATATAATATTATCAGAGACATTACAGGTTATAACAGAATGTTTGCAGTTCACACTTATAATAAGATGCTAATGTGAAAAGAAGTGGGAGTCTGCCTTTCCTAGGAAAGCTAGATTTAGGTACTATAAAATTTCTATTGACAACTATTATCAAACTTTATATTCAAACATTAATAAACCCATGCTAAATTAGACCAAAGACCTACTTAGTTCATGGTTACGGTGATCTCCATCACGGACTGTGTATTCTTTTTTGACTTTATTCACTTATTCCTCCCCAGGGGAATTTCACAGGGTTGGTTTTTGGTTTTGTTTTTTTTGTTTTGTTTTGTTTTGTTTTTTTAAGGAGGTTTTTAGACTTTAAAATTTGTACTAGTTTGTTCTTAAACATGAAAAACAAGTAAGGCAGAATTTGGTAACAGGTGAGATGAGTGCAAGAGATGGACCACCAGAAAAGCAGCAACTTACAATCATGATGGTAGTTGCCTTAATCTTACTTTATATGTTTTGATCACTTTAAAAATAAGCATTTTTCATTTATTTGACTTCAGAAACTCAACAGGGTTTCATTGCAATTGTCTGAAGATCTCTGCACAGACCTATATTGGCTTAAAAATATTGGTACTTGACTACTAATTATTTGAAAAACTACATCTTACTTGGCCTGCTGCCTTCTGTTATTTTGATAATTCAGTTCCATAGAAATACAAAATAATTAACAGAACTTCAGGGGAAAAGACAAAAGGCAACTCAAGACACACAGCAGGAGGTTAAGCAAGAGATAAGACAAGAGGAAAATATGGCAAGGCAATGAACCCTTCCAGGTGTAAATCCTTGTCAGTAGTATGAAAATGGAAAACATCTAACAGTGCATGTATATATATATGTGTGTGTATATATATATATATATATATATAAAATTAAAATTCCATAAATCTATAAAGAAGCCTGTATCTGTACAGTTGTTCTTTGCTAATTTTGGAAAAACACTTTTGATTTTACACTCCTACTTGTGACCACTGCATAACCTTAGGAATTAATTATATTTTATCTCTGACAATTGTTAAAATATTTGGTATTTCTTTGTAATTTGGTGTTTCTTTGGTATTTTTTTGTTTTCTCATATTATTAATTTATTTATTTTTTTAAAAGTCCATTCTTTTTCAGTGTTTTTTACCAGGACATTATCAACACTGCTTATTAATCGAAAACGTAAAATAAAAAGATTTTCCTTTTTTTTTTCTTCATGTTTATGCATTCATTTAAAATATTCCTAATGAGGTCAACAAAAAGTAGTCTCCAGGCACTTTAGGCTGGCGCTTTCTGGACTCGCACTCATAATTGCCAGGTAATTTACATTTGACCTGTGCCTCCAAGTCAGAATGTTAATGCATTTTGCAAGGTGAATTCAAACCTGTCCTTAATTAGGGTGCCAAATAAGAGGAGTTATATTTTATCTGGGATATAACCTCAGCATTTCTGAATAGTAGAATTAATGTGCAAGATCATAAAATATGCATTGGTAAGCACTTCCTCTGTTATAGAATAATAACAAATGGATATTTAAAAAATTGAAGAATCTCTGTTGCATCATCAACTATTGTTTTTTCTTTCATTTTAGAAAGGAAGAGACATACATATACATACATGTGCACACACATATAGCTACATAGAGCTGGTAGGAGTAAAAAAAAAAAAAAAAAAAAAGCCCAGATGGACTGAAATTCTGTTGTCTCAAAGTGTTAATTTATATGCTGTGTACTTCATGTTCATCTCTCATTGATGTACATCCAAAAATCACAGTAGCTGGAAGTGCTACAGAAAGCAGTAATGGCTGGTTGCCCAAAGAGAAACTGAATTACTTTTTTCACATCTAAGAAGTTTAATTTATTTATTTTAAGTGTGTTACTATTCAACTTTTGCATTGCTTCTGCACATATTTACAAAAAGGTTCAGAATTTAAAATATCATAGCTAATCAACTACCTACAACAGATGGACCTATAATTTGAGTGCAATCCGGTAACTGGGTAATCCAGTTCTTCAAGTTGTTACTATCTGTTTACCTTTCACCCAGCGTCTTCCCTCCAGTTAATATCATGTCCCTTGAAGGAGTTATGAACACCTAAGTCTCAATTTAACCATGTACTTCTTTTACTCTGTACTCTGACCCAACACAAAACCTAACTAGTGATTTTCCCTTATTTTAAGGAATTTACCTTGTTATTATTCTTATAATAATTGCCACATCCCACTGGAAAGGATGGTTTCTGTTGACATAAATTATTTTTTGGGAAGAGATAGTACTTTTTCCAGAAATTTGCTTTAAAATGGATTTGTGTATTTTGTGAATGTTACTAATTATTTAGGACTTAAAGGAAATAGCTAAACAAGAAAATTAATAAATAACAATACAAAATTTCCCTTGCTTGTCAGCCATACAAAGCTCATTATTTTTCTAGATACACATAGGTTTTGTGTTTTTTGACTAACAAGATATTCTATGGGGCCACTGGCACATGCAATAACACAAAAAGGTAGAAGGGAGCTTATAAGCTACCAGTGGGAGCCTTAAAATTTGGGACACACAGAGGGAAGAAACAGTAGTAGACCTAGGACACACAGCAAGGGATTGTATCAGGGTAAAGTGGAGTTGGTTTTTATTTTTTAACGAGATCAATCATATCACTGAAATATGAATCATATTTTTTTCTTTATTCTTTTTCCTCTGATTTCTTTTCTTTGAAGTGTCTCTGATTGATCTTTCCTTTGTAGAAACACCTTTGTCCTTCTTAGTATCTCTGGAAGGACAATAAACTGTATTCTGGGACAATTATCAAAATTGAAGTTTGAGAACCAATAGGTTTAAACATGAAAACTTTCAAAATTAATAACTAAACCCTTAAAAAGTTTAAAAGTAAATTAAAAAAAAAAAAAAAAAAGAAAGCTTCAATGCATATAAGGCATAGTCTTTAGTAACACTACAAATGTCTTTAATAACATCTAAAAAACCAAATGGCTGACAAGCTTCACTTCTTTTTGAAAGTCCTCTAATTTCAACTAATTTTGCCAGTGAAGTATCATTGCTCTGCAAATGCTCTCCTTCCAAAAATCTCTAGACTATGACCTTAATTCTTCATATATTGGATCAAAGACTCATTGTATTAACAAATTCTTTGAGGAAAGATCAGCTTCTAAAAATATCTATTTTTAGGTCTACATTATATTAAATGAATTTACATCAAAGACTGGCATTTCATAAAGATAGACTTTGATATTTCTAATAGCTAATTCTCTGAGATATTTTTGTTTTATGTTTCATGTATTTCTGTATAGATGGGGAAAAAAAGAAAACTATTTCTCTGACATAATTTTATCTCTTTTTATAAACTATTGAATTAAATTACTGAATTAAAGCATGAATTCCAGCTGTTCCAAATATCTTATTTTTGGCATGATAAGGGTTCTTTACAGAAATCATATTCAGATCCTTTTTAGATAGTATGCAGAATTCGTCCATTATTAAAAATAAAAATAAATAAGTTCAGAGTTCTGAAGGGGAAAGGGCAGGGGATTTGGACCAGTAGCCAGAAGTCTCAAGTGGGGGACAAATTATTGGCTTTCTAGTTTTAGAGACTTTCAGGTTCAATTTATATTATAAAATCCTGTACAGGTCTGAATATTAAAAGCATGTTAGCTCTCCATATATAACTGAGTGCAAAGGCTCAGTGCAAGTCATTAATTTTCAATCATATTAGTTTCTGAGGCTAATTATCTGCCCGAGGAATGATTACTTCTAAAAGAAGTTGTGTCTGTCGTGGTTGACTTCACAGAACTCAAAATTAAATTTTACCTAGGTCATCTATCAAGTTACTGTATATTTAAAATAGAATATTACATATAGGGGGGAAATACACTATTAACTTCTATACAGCATGATGCATCATATCCTTGTGATGTTGTGTTGTTTTCTTGCTCAAAGTCTAACCTTCCACAGCAAAATACAGTCATTTTCTTTTTGTGTTAATAGTTTGAGCCAGAAATAGTAAATCAAATTATTATGGTAGCTGAAGCAGTGACAACACTGAAAGGAACAGATAATTTTCCAATCTGTTCATCAGGATATGAATACATTTAAGAGCATCATAGCACATGGATATTTCACAGCGCTAAGTTATTACTTGGAAATGTAAACAAAACTGCCATTCTAAAGGATTTTGGTATGTGTAATATACTGATCTTCAACCTTAACTGAACTGACTAAACATATTTCCACATATACATAAATAACAAATTTCCATGTAAATTTACTCTATAAATATGTATGCAATATATGTAAGAACAAAGTAAATATCTAGGAACTGCTTATGACTTTCTTCCTGGTACTGTAGGAAACCTTAGAGGTTGAACTACTGCTTTGTTCTCTGCCTTTGTGACCCCCTGCTATTATAAAAATCTTAGGTGTTTTAAAGGAGAGGTCTTATGTATGATAGTCTGGAAAGTCAATCTTGCTGCAGAGCATTAACCTTTGGTTATTCTCAGCTAATGGACTTGGTGATGACTGTTAGAATATTCACACCACCTGATACACTGATATACTGAGTAAAGAATTACAAAGATGTGTTATTTTCCTGACCCACATAGTATTTCAATGAACAGAAGCTGAGCAGAAAGAGAATTTGGTCTTGCATATAAAATAAATTTGCAACAACGTGTATTGTGTATTAGTACTTCTTTTCCCTAGGATCCTGGAGTTAATATAATCAGCCACAGCTACCAAAACTCAGCTGTGAATTGAAACTTTTAATTTGTTTAGATGCAGCGCTCCTAGGGCATTTCCTCAAACACTACAATAGTGTAACTACTCTGCTTGGCATTACTAATTCTGCCCTCTGTAACCACAGAGAGGATAAGCGTTTCAGCAGGAAGAGATTGCAACTAATGTTTTTATCCCTGCCATCCTTTAAGAAAATTGAGGAAAATCTTCCATACCAGAAGGCTCAAGGCTTGCTTTTGGCAGCATATACTCAGTGTTATTTGGCTGAATATCTGTGTTGTTGAATTTGAAGGGAACTAAAGTAACCTAGTTTAAGGACTCAGTGCGTACTACAGATTAAAACAAATGCCCTCCAAATGTTGTAAAACTATCACAGCTGTACTGTCCCCACTCATTTGAAGTTTGTTTAATATAAAAAAATAGAAATGTTTATTTCAGCTAGATATCCAATGCAAGGAAACAGACACTGTCAAGAAAGTATTTATCAAACTTCTAAAGAAAATTATTGTAGGATGAAAGAAATTCCCAGCTGGAGATAACTTATTTCTCACCATTGACAATTAAAAGACCATACAGTGGGTGGCTCATATATGGATCTCTAGAGTCTGGATGTCTAAATTACAGCAGATAGTCAATCCTTGCTCAGAGTAGCCAGAAATTCTTTTAATTTTCTAGTGTAATATTTCATAATGATGAAACATCTCTTTTGCATTTTCTTCCTCCCTGCTCCATTGTCACATGAAAATTTGATATTTTTCTGCTTCAAACACTTTAAAAAGTCTCAGTCTGGAAAAGAACTTACCTTATTATTAAATAACATAAAATCTTGGGAGAATTATATGAATTTAATAGGCAACAATTGTAATTAAAAACAAACAAAATCAACAAAACAAAAACCACAAAACATCCAAACCAAACCAAACCAAACTACAAAAAGATGAAATAGGAAATAGCAAATACAAAATGTTATTGTGGTCTCAAATTCATTGCCAGAGGATGACATGGGTGCTAAAATCTTGGATTGATTCAAATATGTGAAAGGGGAAGTTTTTCCTAACCCTTAGTGTGGGGAGACTTCCTCTGCCATTAGTGTTTGATTTGTCTGTCAGCAGCCAAGGAAAGCCGAGAGCCTTATGGTCGACCAGTCTGTCAGCATCCCATTATGGGGACCCTTCACTGAACCGTCCCACTGGATTGGAAGACAGTTCAACTGACTTATTCAGGGGCCCATGCCAACAGCATAAGGGAGACCTCTCAGCGGGTTGTCCAATTTTATTCAAGTGTTACCCACTGCCAATGACTGCCAGTGCCCTTGAAGAATTCACATTCACTAAAAGTTTACAGAATAACACTATTAATACAAATTGTGACAGGTTAAGGATTGAGGGTTTCTGGTGATAGTATCTGACTGCAAAAAAGTATTCAAAGCAAAACCAGATGAGCTCTACACTCCAACAAAAGTATTAGCACCCACACTATGGCTTTTACCCAATAGGAATCCCTATGGGCGAGAAGATGGGTTCAGTCTGTCAACTGATCACAGTAGCTACGATGGAGTCTTCTCTAACTTTTCTCTGTTCTCAGATTACTTTAATATTATTTCTTTATGTTGAGGTGGACCTTGAGTGACTCTAGTCATATATACCTTTGTTACCGATCAGTGCAAAATTCTCTTGCTTTGTTCTTACAGATATAGTCAATAAAATATAGAGCACATGCCCTGTGGGGGGTGGTTGTACCTTGGAGGCAGGTAACTTTGGGATGGAGGTGTGTGTTAATATTACAATTAGGTTATAATCAACCAAATTCATCCAAGGAGAGTGATTTCACCACAGTTGTTGACTCAGCAGCAGGACATCTTCTCCTCTCTCCCTCGGCTCACAGCTGCTATGCAGTTTATCAGTTGCAAAGTACCATCAGGTTCCTCTCCCTGCAAAGATTTCAACAGAGCCTGACCTCGATGTTTCTGCTCCACTCCACTCTCTGTTCCGTCCCCTTTAACGGGTGCTTACGGTTGCAGATTGTGTATGGAAAATCATCATGGAATAGGCTTTGAGCAAATGAACCATGTTCCAAAAAGGGAGTGGCAACTGAATTTCGCTCTAATTCCTGTACCATTAGAACTTCTGTTAAAGCATCCTGATTTTTCTGGTCTTCTTTCTATACAGATATGAGAGAAATCTCTGAAAGAAAACTTTATTGAAAATAAAGATGTGAAATCAGCTCCAGTTCAACCAAGTCTTAAAATGCATATTGCTTAATTTATCAGACACATATATCATCTTTTAAGGTCATGATCTTCAGCTTTAATAGGCTGAGTTATGTATTTGTATTGCATCAATGGCAATCATAATTAACAAGAAGGAATACCCTCTAGGACATTTTGATATTTCACGTTGTCGTGGGTTGCACTTGGCTGGCTGTCAGAGCCCTACTAAGCTAGTTTCTCACTACCCTTCTTCAATAGGATGGTTGGGGAAATGAGATGGAAAAATTCATGTGTCAGGGAAAAGGAAGAGTGTTTACTTGCCAATTGCCATTACAGGCAAAAGAGCCTTGACTTAGGGAAAAGTTATTTAATTTAGAACCACTTAAAAATTAAGAGGGATGGTAAGTAAAAAAACCCAAAGCTCAAAACCCATTCTGCCTCTCACCTATCCTTTTTCACTCAATTTCACTGCTTCATTTTCTACTCTCTACCTTCTCCCCCTACCATATGGTACAGGGGGATGGGGATTGGGGTTTGCAGACAGTTCATAGTATTTCTTCTGTGATGCTCCTTCGTCTTCTAGCTCTTCTCTGCTCCAGTGTGTGGTCCTTCCCATAGACTAAAGTTTTTTCAAGTTCTGCTCCAGCATGGGTCCTTTCCACAACATCCCCCTCCTTCACTGGCCATGGTGTTCACAGGGTTTCTCACTCTTCTCTCTGAAAAACACTGCACAATGATTTTTACCTTTTCTTAAATATGTTTTCCCTGGGGTTCCACCAACTTCCATGGTGGGTTCAACCATGTCCTGAGCTGTGTCCATGGGAGCTGACTGGAATCAGCTCTGCCCAGTTTGGGGCAGCCCTGTCATCAGCTTGCAGATGTCATCCCTGCAACCCACTCACTAACAAAACCTTGACACTTATACCCACTTATACACAACTTTATAAAAGAGCACAGGCAATCTTGTTTCAGTTAAATGAAGCATGCAGAAGGTGTTTTATTGGCACAACTAACACTACAACACTTGCATTGGTATTTTTAAGTATTGCTTTTTGGGGCTTTATACCTGAAAAACACAGTGATCAATCTAGCAACCATAGGGGATCTGCCCAGTTATGCGCCTAATGTCTTCAACAGCACTCAGCTGGCTACATGCAGTAGGTGCAGTAGAAATGTTTTGTGTGTGGTGGGTAAAAAATGGTGCGAGAAGCAGAGGTTGAAACCAATTTCGTGAATGCACTGTACTTGAAGTCTGGCTGGCTGTCATTCAAGTAATTGATTCTTCAGAAGAAAATGTAATATGTCTAATGGAGAAAGCACTAAAACCAAAAGGAGAGCTTTCACATTTCTAACATTTTCTGCATAGAAAGTGATGGATGTTTCAGCAATGACAAAATGTCTTCTGTTTCTTAAGGAAGCCATGGCTTGATAGTGTTCAGGACTGGTGGCATTTGAAGTTAACATTACTTTTATCAATCTCTATATGATATCATCAACTGGTGAATTATAACCACATAAAGAAGACATATTTACTTGTACCCTGATCTTTGTTTCCCATTTTACTCTGAAAAGAATTAAGTAGCATTATGGGTGCATAGGAGTCATCTTGTCCAATGCCAGATATCTAAAAATAATTGGTACTATTTTAAGCAAGTTATCTCTTGGTTGGACTTGATTATCTTAAAGGTTTTTTCCCAGGTTAATGATTCTATGATTCTGTGTTCTTCTATGGTCAGTGGAAGGGAAAAAGGTTTTCTGAATTCATTGTGCTAGTAGTACCTGGCTATCTAAAAAAAGAAGCATGGATAGTTTTCACAATGTCTATTCAGCCCTTTATACTTAGACTCAGATTCCAGAAAGACAACTGGAATGTAAATGCACTGTGAAGCAAAACAGCCTAATTAAAATGTGGTACTAAAATATTGTCCTTTACATTTATCTACTTATTTTCTTTCAGGCAAAATATCAAGAACAGCTAATGCCACTTTCAAATGTAGTAATTTCCCCCCTTTTAAATTTATTTTCCTTTTTTTCTGTTTCTTCCTCTCAATTCAACAAGCTTTGAGCAGTATTAATTTATAATTGTTTCATTTTCTTTCCTATAGGGTTCCTAATCAGTGATATATCAGTAGATATATTCTTTCTCTATTTTAGTAAAGCATTTGATACTGCCTTTCACAGAATCTTTCTGGACAAAACATCCAGCAAATAGCTGGAAAAACACATCATGTGCTGGATGAGCAACTGGTTCATGGGTCAGGTGCAAAGGGTTTTACTGAAAGGATTTACATCAGAATGGCATCCAGTCACTAGTGGGGGTTCCACATGGGTCCTTCTTAGGCTTAGTTCTGTACAACACCATCATAAACAACTTAAATGTAGGATCTGAAGGTATACTAAGTAAGTCTGCAGATGATACAAAATTGGGAATAGCTGTTGACTTCCTGGAGAGCAGAGAAACCTTGCAGAGGCTTGACAAATTAGAGGGTTGGACAATCAGCAGTTGTAGGAAGTTTCACAAGGATAAGTGCTGGATTCTGCACCTGGGATGGGGCAACCCTGGATGTATGTACAGACTGAGATGCTGGAGAGCAAGTCCACAGAAAGGGACCTGGGAGTTTGGATTGACAGCATGATGAATATGAGTTGCCCTGAGCTCTGATAGCCCAAAGGGCCAACCATGTCCTCAGCTGCACAGCATCACCAGCTGGCTGAGGTGATTGTCTTGTTCTACTCTGCACTGTTGTGCCCTCACCTTGAATACTGTGTGCAGTTTTGGTCTTCACAATAGAAAAAAGACAATAGGTTATTAGAATGTGTCCAAAGGAGGGCAAGGAAAATGGTGAAGGGCCTTGAGGAGCAGCTGAGGCCACTTGGTCTGTTCATCCTGAAGATGAAGAGACTGCGGGGAGACCTCATTGCAGTTACAACTTCCTTGTGAGGGGAAGATGAGGGGCAGGCACTAATCTCTTCTCTGTGGTGACCAGTGACAGGACATGAGGCAACACCATGGGGCTGTGTCAGGGTAATTCAGATTGAACATTAGGAAAAGGTTCTTCACTGATGGGGTGTTTGGGTACTGGAACAGGCTTCCCAGGGAAGTGGTCCCAGCACAAAGCCTGATAGAGTTCAAGTAACATTTGGACAATGCTCTCAGGCATATGATGTTATTTTTGGGATGGTCTTGTGCAGGATAAGGAGTTGGACTCAGTCCTAGTGGGTGTCTTCCAGCTCAAGATACTCTGTGATTTTGTGATTCTATAATTATGTGATATTTCAGGTAGTAGCTCCTTAATCTTGCTGTCATACTATAAGGAAAGCCATTCAGATGTTTATGGATTTACATAGAAAACCAATGACCATGGTTAAGTAAAATCATCAAAAGACTGGATTGTTAAAACAAAGTTAATCCTCAGGCAATAATTTTGTGAGCTAAATGTGTGCCTCAGGGCTAGTTGATGTAGATTACTTGTACTGTGCCCTTTCAGACTTGTTTGTCAGGACATGACAAAGTAGATTCATGACGAGATTCATATTCTACAACAGAATTTTAGGTTTTACAAAATTTGAGCCCAAAATTTTAATTGTGAAAGAAAGTGAATCTCAGTTCAGCATTTTTTTCTCCCTGAACCCCAGAACTTCTCCAGAACTCTCACTTATCCATATGCAGAGAAATCTATTCAGTTTCGGAAGTGATTCTTCACAGAGAAGAAGCAGGTTAAGAGATTCTCCTGGACTGAAGTCATGGAATGAAAAATAAGCCTAGTTTATGTATATGCCCTTCTTAAACTGGGTAGGGACAGTCTGCTTTCCTGCTTTCTGGGACAGACCTTTTGTGAAAGTGTGATGGGTTTTCTTAGGGGTAAAGTGGCAAGATGGACGGCGACAGATCCCAACCGAAGTCATCAACAAGATCGTAGCGATGGCTCCACCGACTAACAAAAAGGAAACACAAGCTTTCCTGGGGGCCATAGGTTTCTGGAGAATGCATATTCCAGGATACAG
>JAWWEU010000001.1:75169547-75181064 GCA_035583155.1 Acropternis orthonyx
GTCACTTAAGTCAGCTGATACTTGTCCCTAACCACATGACCCACAGAATTGGGGCCTAGCTAAAACTAAAACCTTATCTGAGTTTTTTGGGGTTTATTAAACCCATCACACTAATAAATTGCACCTAAGCCTAATTGAAAATGCTTTATCTCATGTTCAGTTAAAGAACTGTAATGATTACATCTATAAATTCCACATTTTCTCACTGCTCTCCCTTCCATTAGCAAATTATTCAGATGATCTGTGATAACAGTGTGTGATTAAAATGTTTTGGAAAGGAAATAAGCGGGAGTTATGTCTGCCTATGACGGTTTGTGCCTTTCTACTATATCACCTGAAGCTACACTGAAAGTAGGAATGATGCCACTGAAAAGAGTCATCTTGGCACAAATAGCCTACTAGTTGCATTGTACCATTTGTTAGCTTTCCATAGCTTCTCATTTTTTGCAAACAAACAAACAAAAAAAATTGTAATAGACAGTACTTTGCTAAGTATCCCTAAGGCTTCTTCCATAGCTGTTGTTTAAATGACTGCATGTTGTATCCTTGCTTAGTGGAAGTTCTTCATATTATTTTGCTGACAATCAACAATGAGGAGTAAAGCTTCATATCATTGACATCAATGTCTTGTAATTTGTCCTCCCCATGTCTGATCATTAAAGACAACAGAAAATCAGCAAGGGTGCAGTGGATTGGGGGTTTTGTATTTTTTTTTATTCAGCTTTCAGTCACAAATGTCAGGAGTCTGTGATTAAAATCTTATTAACTTCCTTGGTTTGTGATTAAAGTGCTCTTTCATGTGGCCATATTCCTTTATGCCTGTGATTTCTGTTGCATTTATATACTACAGAAAAATTATTAGACTTTATACCTAAGTACCTTAACTTTACTAAGTGTGACCTGGAAAACTGCTGTGTAAGATCAAGTTTTTCTTGCCAGCTGTTTATCTTGCCTCTCAAACAATTAATATCTTCTTCCTTTCTCATCTGACTTTGCTATCAACATGATAGCTCCTGATAGAACCATCTATAAAAATCAGCAAAAATACATTCAATTAGTGTGTCAGAACTTTAGTGTCTATCTGAATTCTTTGTCATTCCCATTGTTCTGTGTTGATAATTTTTCAGGAAGAAGACTTTGTTCCTCTCATCACAGTGGAAGTCAGTTGGTCTTACCGTTTGTTTTTGCTAACAGTTTTCTTTAGCAAGCTGACTTACTTTAGTATATACAGAAAAATCCTTTTGCAGGTCTACTTTCATTTTTTAGATCCCTCAGATTTCATGTGTGTTTGAGAGAAATGCAGAGGACAAAACTTTTCAACAAAGGATGGCTTGCAGTGCAGACATCCTTTATATCCTTCTAAATATAAGTGGCTGAGAACTTCAAGATTCTGTTCTTATGAAAGTGAGCTGCAGTTGTCCTGAACCTCTGAAAAGCGTAATGTACATTTTCAACTACATTTTTTAAGCATACGAAGACACAGTTTGTTGACATTTATGACTATCATAAATTTGAGACCTGAAGTTTTATTAAGCCAACAGCATTCATTATGTATACAAATGTGACACATTCAAGTTTCCATGTACTGCCCTCCTTGATTTTTTGTGTTATTTTCTTGTGATATTCTTTATACTTCTTTCCAGAGGAACAATTTTATTAAATACTAACTAAAGTCATTCTGTTCTGTGAAAGCTTTCCTGCTGATAGTATCTGTTTCCTTACGCTAGGTCAGACTTGCTGAAACCTCTTGCAAAGTGCCAGGGATGATAAAAAATCAGGAAAGGGTCAGGAATTTAATTCTTAACCAACAGTAACCCTAAATCCTGGCATTTATCTTCTTCCACAAGTCTCTGAAAAGCAGTAGTGTCAGAACAGAGAACAGTGCCTGAGAGAGAATAAAATGCATTTCTGTTATACATTTCGTGGGCTTTATCTGACCCAGCTTCAACCATCCAAAGCATAAGTTTTAAGTTCTAGTTTTTGTCAAGCTCTTTTGACACAGGAGCTTCTAGAAGATTCTATTTTTCATACAGTTCAGTTAGTTACCCTTTGGAAGCACCAAACTATATTAAGACGGATAAAACCTGAACAAACTGCCTTGTACTCTAAAATGTTCTCTTACAGAGCTATAATAATAGTAAATATTTATACATGGAGAGAGCATAAGTAGTATAGCTCCAGTAAAATCTGTGGAGCTATCAGATTTTACAGCAGCTGTAGAACAATTTTCTTCTTCTTACTTCTTTTTTTACCTCTTCAAGCATGTATAATAATAGTAAACTGAAGCAAAGACATTAGAGTATAAACTGTAATTGCTAAAAAAGAATGAAAAGATCTCTTGGGAAATACACATAAAAATATAAGTATTAATATAAAAAGTAGAAAAAACTTAGAACTATTTAGTAGTAAGTCTTGATATGCAAAATTTGTAAATTGCTCACAGGTATAGAGTGAAAGTTTGCCTCATGTTTCAAACAAATAAAAGAGACTAAATAAAATAGAGAATATTTGCACCAAAGCCTTCAGTTTCCTTTGGACCTCCATCCAAATACCTCCCATTTTGATTTCTGTGAAGGCTATATGAAATTATTTTCAAGTACATAAAGGTGTGGTATTTGAGATCTTCAAATTTTGTTGGTATCTTGCAGATGTAGTTTTGTACTGGTTCTGACCAGGAAAGAGGTGACTTTCTTTATAGCAGACCATATGGTGTTGTGTTTTGGATCTTTGTGTTGCTAACACACTGGTGTTTTGGTCATTGCTAAAGTATGCTTATAATGTCAAAGTTTCCTCTTTCCCCTGTGAATCTGTTTGCCGGGTGAACAGGCTGGGTGTGAGCAAGAATTTGCGAGAGCACACATATGGGCAGCTGACAAAAACTGGGCAAAGTGACGGTCCATATCATAAGATGGGATACAATAAAAACTGCATGTAAAGGAAGGAAGGTTGTTGTGTTTCAAAGTGAATATTACCTAGAGGCTGACAGGCATTGGTTTGCTTGCAGGAGGTGCTGAGCCGATTTTTTTTTAATTACTCTTTTTTGTTTTGAAGTGGTTTTGTTGTTGTTTGGGGGGGGTTGTTTTTTGTTTTTGTTTTTTTCTTTCTTCCACTTATTATCTGTCTTGATCTCAGTCCATGGCTTTTCCTGCTTTTGCTCTTTCTCTTCTGTCGACCACTCTGCTGATTGTGAGGAGAGTAGGCAAGAAGCTGTGTGTGTGCTCAGTTGCAGACTGGCGTCAACTCACCCCACTTTCAAAATCAGTTTCTTCATTCTTTCGATTTTATAGCTTAATTGAACCTCTGCTGTTTAGGAATTGAGTTCAAAGGCTGTTGTCATCACCCAAAGAATGCTCTAAAAATTGGCTCATCAAAATAATTGCAGTTCAAAGGAAAAAAAATATGGAGAAGTGAGAGGAGAAATAAAACGACATAGTGATGAATTAGACTGTCTAAGGTTTCAGGTTTGGAAACAAAATACAGACAATTTAAATCTAACATACATTTTCTTCTTAAGATTAAAAAAAAAGAGAGAATCAAGCTATACAGACTCTTTAAAACAGAGCTAAGGGTTTCTGTAATGCTCCCAGATTTCTCTAAGAGTTGTGTCTTTTCTCCCTGAAGAAATTACTTTGTTGATAATTTCCACTAATTTGAGTATTACAAAAACCATCATTGTCTGCATTCAAGGCCATGGTCTTGTACTTTTAAAAAATGCATTCATCTCAAGAAAGTCTTATGAAAAAAAGGTTTAAATATATTACGTTGCTCATACAAATGACTACATTGTTCTTACAAGTTTGTCACAAATAGACAGTCATAGCAGAAGCAAATGGCAGATTAAGGGCAAGAGGCACTAGACACAGTTTGGAACACCTGAAATACTGACTAGATATAAGAAAGAGAATTTTTTTACCATGAAGGTTATAAAACCCCTGAAATGTTTTCCCAGAAGTGTGGTGGCATTTCCAACCTTGGAGTTGTTCAAGAATTGACTGAAAATGGTCCTGAGCAATTTGATCTTATGGAGTCTGCTTTGAATAAGGAGGCTGGACTAGAGATCTCTAGAGGTCCCTTTCATTCAAGTGATTCTGCAGCTGTATTATATAGTCAAAATAGAAGATACAGATCAATTTTTAGCATAAAGAACTTTACAGCTATCCCAATATTATAATGTACTTTCAAGAAAGTTTTCAAAGTTCTGTCTTTGAAATACATTCACTGATGCATTTGCAGTTTTGGAATTAGGATAATCAGATTCTCTAACTATTGCTAAACTAGCTGAAAACAGAAAACAAGAGAACTGGCAGACTTACTGTGTTAAAGATTTTTTTAAATGACCTTGAGCTTTTAAAATATTTGGGTGTAACCTTAAGAAACATAACTTATTGCAGGTTAAAGGATTAATAATTATTTAGTGTCACATGGTTATTATAAGTACATATATAACACTTAGATTCTGATTCCATAATGTGCTTAATATGCTGCCTGCTTCTGCTGAAGTCATATATATATTTGTAGTATTGAGGTCAGATTAAAAGAAAAGGACTTTGGGGTATAAACATGAAAGATGCATGAAGTTAGCTGATCACATTTGGAATTAACAAAGTGATATAACTTCTAAATTAATTTCTTAAATGAAAAGGCATCTGCTTGTGTTATAAGCTGAGCCATCCAGTAACAGATTTGCCTCCATTCATCTTCATCAAAGTGAGCTGCTTTTGCATGCAGACCCTAGACAGATTTCCTCATTTTTCAACTGTGCTAACATCAGTGATTTAACCAGGATCCACATAGTTCTTTACCTGTGGCCTCTTTTTTCCCCCCCTCAGGTTTCAGCTTTATTCCAAAGTTATTTTTAGTTCAAACAGCTGTTTATTCACAAATAGAGCAATGTCAAGCCCAGAATAACAAGTTGTGCATAAAAGCAGAAACTCAGCTGTAACACCAGGCTAACTTGCCTTCAAGGCTTCCTGGTGAGAGCTGATGAGCATCTGGCTAGTGACAGGCTGGTCCGAAACACTGCATAAGCTCACTTGTATCTGTTTGCAAATTACCATGTAAACATGAGTAAAGTAAAACAGAGTGAATTGCTGCAGCATCTTTTCTGTCAGACTTAGTCTATTTGGGAGTTCACTGTGCTGATAAATAAATTGAAGCTTACAAGATTCTCACAAAACAAATAAATGCTCAGTCCTGTGGCACTTTTCCTCATCTTCTTCAAAATGGCAGCACCCTCAGACAGCAAAATTCCAAACCCATAGATTTAGGTTTCTTTATGTCTCCATGGAAGGTTATATACAGCTGTAAATAATCACTTGATTTCAGTTTGGCTTTTTTAATTGCCAGAATCTCAATTTGAATATTAGCAACAAATTACTATAAAATATATTATATTTCCTTTTAGATGGATGCAAAGATATATTTTCTTCATCTGATATATATTCTGTACAATTTTGGTAATCTTTATTTATCTGCAATCCTCTTTCATTTTGTTTCTCATATGATAAATGTAGAACATACTTTTTTAAAATATAACCACTGAATCATGATTTAGACAACAAAAGTCAATTGGAATAGGTTTGATAAATACACCAAGTCAACTGAATAATTTCCAACTGATCTTCTTCTGAATGCAAAAGCTGCTGGTGCTGATCACATTTAATAGATGATAAGGAAGGCCAAAGAAACCCTCACAAAACAATCCTGTAAAACTAGTAACACTGAAGGAGGAGAAGGCTGAGGTGCTCTAAAAAATTTTTGCCTCAGTCTTCAAGTGCATCCTCTCTTCCCACACCTCTTGAGTGGATGGACTGCATGTTGAGGACTGGGGGAGCAAAGTCCCTCCCACTGTAAGAGAAGGTCGGGTTCATGATTGCTTGAGGAACCTGCAAGTACATAAGTCTGTGGGACCTGATGAGATGGATCCCAGAGTCCTGGGGGAATTGCTGATGTAGTTGACAAGCCACTCTCCATGGTAGTTGAAAAGTCATGGCAGTCAGGTGAAGTCCCTGGTGACTGGAAAAGGGAAAACATTGCATCTCTTTTTAAAAAGGGCAGAAAGGAGGGAACTACCGATCTGTCAGCCTCACCTCTGTGCTGGAAAGATCATAGAACAGATCCTTCTAGAAGCTCTGCTAAGGCACATGGAGAATAAGGAGGTGATTCAAGCCAGCCAGCATGGCTTCAACAAGGGCAAGCCCTGCCTGGTAGTGACTCTCTGTGGGGGGAATAACAGCATCAGTGGTTAAGGGTAGGGTTACAGATGCCATTTATCTGGACTTCTGTAAAGCTGCTGACATGATCCCCCACAATATTCTTCTCTGTATTGGAGAGGAAAGGATTTGATGAGTGGACTGCTAGATTAATATGAAATTTGTTGAGTCCAGTGGGTAGTGGATCAGAGTTCTGATGGATATCAATGACAAGTGGTGTTCCTCAGGCATCTGTATTGGGACCAGTGTTGTTTAACATCTTCATTAATGACAAAGATAAAGGGTTGAGTGCACCCTCAGCAAATTTGCAGAGCTGAGCAGTGCTGTGGACACACCTGAAGAGTGGAATGCCATCCAGTGGAACCTGGACAAACTCCAAGAGCGGGCCCATGATAATCTTGGGAGGTTTAATAAGACCGAGTGCAAGGTGTTGCACCTGGGTCAGGTCAACACCCAGTACCAATACGGGCTGGGGGATGAACAGATTGAGAGCAGCTCTGCAGAGAATGACTTGGGGGTCCTGGTGGCTGAGAGGCTGGATATGAGCTGGTAAAGTGTCCTTGCAGCCCAGAAGGCCAATTGTATCCTGGGCTGCCACAGAATAAGCGTGCCCAGCAGCTTGAGGAAGGCCATTCTGCCCCTTTATTCCACTCTGGTGAGACCCCACCTGTAGTACTGCATCCTGCTCTGGGATCCTCAGCAGAGGAAGGACATCAACCTGTTGGAACAAGTCCAGAGTCATCAAAATGATTAGAAGAATGGAACACCTCTTCTATGAGGAGAGGCTAAGATGATTGGGCTTGTTTAGCCTGGAAAGGAGACTGCTTAGCAGAGACCTAATTGGGGTCTTCCAGTTCTTGAAGGGAACCTGCAAAAAAGATGGAGAGGGACTTTTTTCAAGGGCATGAAGTGACAAGACAAGAGTGAATGGATTCAAAGTAAAAGGGAGTAGGTTTAGATTAGATATTAGGACGAAATTCTTTATTGTGAGCGTGGTGAGGCCCTGGAACAGACTGCCCAGAGAAGTTGTGGATGTCCCATCTCTGAAGGTGTTCAAGGACAGGCTGCATGTAGCTATGAGCAACCTGGTCTAATGAAAGGTGTCTCTTCCCATGTCAAGGGGTTTGGAACCACATGATTTTTAAGGTGTCCTCCCATCCAAACCATTCTATCTTTTATGAATATTAGACATAAACTCCCTATTTGCCATCGCAAATTTTCTGTGATAAGTGAAATTATTTAGTCCCATAAGTCAATCATGATTCTGGTCCTGATCCAATGAAGTTCTTAAACATACAAATTTTGTGGTTTACTCAAATTAGATATTTGGGTATTTTTTTAGTATTATTCATGTGCTCGATAGGGCAGAAGTGGCTGCAATGAAGAACTGTACAGAAAAGGGTGACATTAGCAGTTTGTCAGATGATATGGAGCTCACAGTATACAGGTGACTAATCTATCCTATCCTAGCCTTATCCTATCCTAAATGTTCCCAAAAATGAATGTAGCTTGCACTGTTTTGTATAAAAGACTGAACAGCTTTGAGCTGTTTCTGAAATGTACTCTTTGCTATTAATGGTTCTTCATCTAAATACCCTACTTTAGGTACCAGGTAGTGCAATTATTTGCATACCACAGCTAGTAACAATATGTATTTTGCCTCAGGCAGGTCATACAGAAAAAAAGCTTAAACAAACTTCATTTTTTAAGGGAAAATTAACTTACTTCTACAATTTCTGTTGCAGATAAAGACACAATCATGACAAAAAACCAGAGATACATTAGAATAGGAAAAGTATATAATTTTTATTATGAGTCTTGATATCTATCACAGTATTAAAATATATTTTCAGGAAATTGATTCAAGTATCTTTTAGAAAGACATTCATTGAAACTCCTTTCAGTAGTGAATATAGGTATTTTTGGGAGCTTCAGATATAGCTGACAGCTGACTCATGAACCAATATATTTCTTGAATTCCCACATATTCAAGAAAGTGCATAAATACTTGAAAACACTGCACTGAAACTTATAAGGAGTAAATGAAAACTGGCATTATGTAGCTGTAAGTTCCAGATAGTAGGTACTACAAAATAAAAAATAAAAAATAAATAAATAAATAAAGGCTTGACAAAGAATAAAGCTCTGAGAAGAGGGTGGGAAGGTAAACATTACTTTTATGAAAGGATTTTTCTCCTCCTGTTCTAGAAAGAAGATGAGGCAACTAGAGTGTATTTTTCAGCTCTTTAGAAAAGTTGTATTTGGGATTATGAGAAACATCATGATAAAAAGATTTGCCAGACACTTCTCTGAAAGTCAGGGAGAAATGGAAAGTAGTATAGCATTTAGTTACACATTTTCATTTTCTCTGTATATCATTATTTATGGAACATTAGTTTTCCTGCCTTGGTTTTTATTTAGACTGCCCACGCAGCATTGCAGGAATTTATGCTTTTATCTGAACGTCACATTAACACAACACTAAACAGGTTATTTTTTGCACACACTCTAATGTTAATAGTTTAAATGTTGCCATGACTCTGTTCCATAATTCTAGTCTTCATGTATGCATGTGTGTCCATGAAGAAAATGTAATTTTAAAAGCTTTTTCTCTGGTTGGTGTGGGGATTTTTGTTTTGTTTTGTTTGTTGTCTTTCCATTGCTCACTTCACTGAAGGTTTAGACCATTCAGTGTAAAAATTATCATTCCAATAAAAAACTTTCATGCCTGTACTGTCATATTAGAGACTTATAAGAAATAAAAAAATGCTAACAATCCATTTTGTACATCAGATTAACAACCAAAATAGCTGAAATATACCATATAGTACTGCACAGGTAAGCATCTTAGCATTACTCCTGACCTCACACTTAAGTGTCCGATTCTCCCTCCAACAACATTTGTCTACAGACTGCGTGCACATGTAATATGTGAAAATACTGTGTATACCCAGAATCCAGATGATATTTTGGTAAAACATCTGTGCTGCTATTTTGAAGGAGTTGACATTAGACCTGTTTCCATATGCCTGTCAGAATTTGCCCTACGTGTTGTAAGGTGGAGATTAACCTTCTAGCTGAGCTCCAGTGCCCTCTTGTTTGTAGTAATTTATTTTTTTCTTTTCAGCTTGGGAATATGATGCTCACAGAAACAAGATTAAATAAATACAACATATATACAAATATACATATATATATATATAGTCATGGTTGGAGTATTTTTTAAAAATTATTATTGTTATTACTGAACTCAATACAACTTCTGCAGAGTTCAGTTGTTTAAATCAATTTTTTTGCAACATACCTAAAATTCATGTTCAATAGAAAGTATGAAACTCACGTAAAATGTATTATTGCTTAACCCTGCTAGTCTTAGCTTGTTGCAATATTTAAAATGAAATTCTACTCCTGATGAAATCAAGGCTTAAACTTACATTGAATTAATTCATAACAAGGTTTGACCTTTAATTTGCATCCAGTTAAATCTTTTTTACTGGAATAAACCCTAAAAAAAAGAATCAAAGCAGGTTATCTAATTTCTTTTAACAGGGGCCAAATTACCTCATCTGTTCAAATGGTAAAATAGTGTAATTTTTAAGACTAGTCACAGTAATTATCTAGAAAACATTGCAGTTTTCCAGAGCAAATGTATCTTCTTTTTCTAAAATTTTGTTCCTTCTACTTTCCCTGAGGTATTTTAAGTGTGTTACACCTACTCTGAGGAACGAGTTTGTTCAAAGACATGAGTCCAAAATTAAGGCAGAAATTACTTGAAAGAAATTTTAAAATACATACCATGAATTTAACCTCATCCCAGATACTCTAACACAAGTAAAAGCATCTAACCAAGCAAGCTTTCCCTGGTGTGAGATGTGCACCCATGTCAGTATGCGGCAATAAGGGGAGAGGAATAACTGTTCCTACCATAGACCACAGAACAAAGGATGTTGTAATTAAATAAGTATCTTGGTTTAACCTTGACAAAATGCCAAGGCCTCTCAGAGCAGCACAGAATTTCAACAAAGGAGTGAGGAAAAAAACCCCTTAAAACTGAAACTGATATATATATATATTTACACAAATTTACAACATATATATGTACAAATATAAAAGAAAAACCAACAATAACTTTATCTCAAGCTTCCCTCCCAACAACACACAGACTCTACCACCCAGAACCCCAGAGAAACACACCCCAAAAGATGTTTCCCAGGAAGAACAGCCAGCAAAGAGAGGAATAGAGCAAACCCAAACAAAACAAAGGTATTTTACTTCCCAAAGACCAAAAGTGATGTGGATATCTTGCCACAGGAGCAGTGAGACCTGTTGCTTAGAAAGCAGCAACAGCGTGTCCTCTCACATGACACCAGGGGAGAAGAAGGGGGAGGAGAACACATCTCCAGTGGTTTTATGCTTAACCTTATGTCATATAATACGAAATATCTAGTTGGTTGCTTAAATCAGGTGATACCTGTCCCTCTGAGTCTATGGAGAGCCTTATAGCCCAAAATTGAGGCTTGCTGAAGACCTATACTAAGGCCTTAATCTGAGAGGGTTTTTTGGGGGAATTATTAAACCCATCACAATAAGTTACTTATTAGGGAACCTCCTTGGAAGAACTGGTTCAAACTAGTTTTGAGGTAGCATTGAGCAACAGAGACCATCTTGCGCATGTGCATAACTCCAGGTCATCAAAAGGACAAGGTGAAGAAGACTTCTTACTTCATCCCACGACCACCAGATGGTGGTGGTGAAGACCTTAAGACCCAAAAGGAGCATGGGTAAAAGGAGTAATGCCCATTCCAAGAACTCATTTGTATAATCCTGCCTTTTCTTAGAATAGTGATGAATATGTATTACAATAGCAGCTATAGACCAAGAGATATGATGTAACCAGTGCACATCTTGGTGGAGCAGTGACTCCTGGTCTGCCCAGTGCTGTTTGCTTATTGTTATTCAAATAAATTGCAAATTGGCGAGACCCTCCGATTCGTTTATTACACCTGGCAATGAAACAACTTGTGTAGCAAGTGGGTAGAAAAATAAAACGCTAAAAGTTGCACCAATACTAATTCTACTTTAAAAGAAACATGAAAATATACAGGCTGTTGCTCAGGAGGTCAGGATTTTTGCGATGTTGGTGAATTGAACATTGACTTGCATATAATTTTGCAGAGATTGAATGTCTAAGACATTACTTTTATTGCCATGTATGAAATAAAAGTGTATGCATGTCCTGGTTATAGTGACCAGGACCAGTTTGTCACTGTGTGGGTGTGGCTAAGACTTTGTATTCTACACCCTC
>JAWWEU010000001.1:75181164-75202777 GCA_035583155.1 Acropternis orthonyx
CAACGTTGCTTTAATAAATACCTCGGCTGCATAGAGACCCAAATTGTCTTTGTGCAGTTTTCTATGCCTTTTTGGGGACACAAATTCTCGGCATCATACCCACTGAATTGGTGTTTCCCTGCCCCAGGAAGTCCCCTTGTGCAACAAGGCCTTCTGCTCCACTATGGATAGGAATTCAGAGTACCTTGCTTCCATGACTGAGTTTCTTTTCTTTCTGCTTTTCATTCTGGCTACACTAGGGTGCATGATACCTTGAGCTTACATGAGAACTTTATCCAAAATTGTCTATCATCCTCAAAGGAAGATGAAAGTAAGTTTAATCTATGTTAATAACTATTTTTAGATTTACCATAGACAGTTGGACTACTTTTTTTTTTTTTCTTCCCTATGTTAACTAGCTTTTCCCTATCATTAGTGTATTAAGGTGATAATATTTTTGGGATGATTACTACTCAGTACTTGTATTCCTTCTGTATGCAGCTAGTCTCTTTTTGATCTTCAAAGCAACAAATTATGTTAATTTCTTCAGTAACTTATCCCACTCAAATTCATTATACTATTCCATGTTGTGAAGAGCAGGAGTGTGATCCCTCAGCTAGCAGAGGCCAGAAAACAGTAGCATTATGTGAGTGTGAATGGCAGTTCCCTTTTTTCTCTTCTATTTTGTTTCATTTCATTTGTTTTGGATTTGTTGTTAAAGACAAACAACATTCTCTTTCATTTACCAAGGAACCAGTTGATATATTGAAATAATCAATTTTCGAAATATTTAGCATTCTTTGTTTCATATAAATAAAGCAGGAGTTTGATGCTAAAGATGTTGTTGATATTTATATTGCATCTCCATTAGTCTATGTGCTTACTGAACTCCTGAAAATACCAAATTAATTAATTATGATCATGCCATTAAAATTAGCACCACATGAATTCATAATGGCAGACTTCATTTTATTGTGACTCTATTTCAAGTGCCACGCCATTTTCAACACATTTGATATTCACTGTGTTAATAATGATCATAACTAATTCGTTCAGAACTGTCATGGGAATTTCCACCAAAATCTCACCAAAATTCCTATTTTTGAAAACGCCCTATCCCTAGATAATGCTGACTGATGCTATTGATTAATTGGAGATAAAGTTTAGCTACAGTGCCATTCCTGATGTAATCTCTGAAAATATGTTATCACAAATATGTAAAACTGCAGACTATAACTATGAAGTGTCATTTTTCTGCAGTCTCACAGAGTTTGCATACTTTTACACTCAGAAGGACATTTTTTTATCCTCTAAGTGTGATAATCTAACTATTTTCTGATTTTATAGCAGACAAAGAGAGAACAGTGTGTTAATGATTGTTTTCAGGTTTGTTTGTGTTACACTTACATGAAAATAATCTGGAATTAGTAATTTGAAAATGTATGGAGTTACAGTGATGCTCTTTTTACCCCATTTCCTGATTTATGTTATTGGCAGAAAGGATTATATTATTCAGTGAAAGCTGAAATACAAACCTGTGAGATGGATTTTGATCATATTTTATTCAATAGGATTTTATTTTGCAAATAGTTACACTGGCTACACTGTTAAGAATATTTGGACTTAAATCCAAAATAGCATCATGGAATGTGAAACCACATTTAAAAAAAAAATAAAAAAATTGAGCCTTTATGTATGTGGTTTAAGCCCAGCTGGCAACTAAGCACTACACAGTCACACGCTCACTGACACTGGTGGGGTGGGAAAGAGAATTGAAAGGGTAGAAGTTTGAAAACTTGTGGGTTGAGGTAAAGACAGTTTAATAGCTTCAGCAAAAGCCCCCCCAAAAGCAAAGCAAAGCAAGGAATTCATTCACCTCCCACAGGCAGGCAAGTGTTCAGCCATCCCCGGGAAAGGAGGGCTCCAACACATGTAACAGTTACTTGGGAAGACAAACACCATTACTCTGAACATTTCCCCCTTCCGTCTTTCCCCCACTTTATAGACTGAGCATGATTCCATACCAGTATTGGATATCCCTTTGGTCAGTTGAGGTCAGCCATCCTGGCCCTGTGCTTTTCCAGCACTTTGCACATCCCCAGACTGCTCATGGGGTGAGGTGCTGCCAGAGGCAGAAAAGACCTTGGCTGCATGTAAGCCCTGCTCAGTAATATAACAAAAAGATCTCTGTATTAACTCTGTTTCCAACACAAATCCAAAACATGGCCCCATACCAGGTACTGTGAAGAAAATTAACTCAATCCCAGCCAAAACCAGCACAGTGAGGAATTTAATTATTAAGCTGTACCATAATGCCCCCTTTCTTTTTTTTTTTTTTTTTTTTTTTTTTTTTTTTTTTTTGTGGTCCTTTTTGGGCCAACTTATTTTAAATTAAATTGCACAGGTTTAAAATAGTTGGAGTATGCTATCATTGAAAACAATTTACAGATGAGTGAAAGAAGCATGTTTGAACCTGTTCTGAGATAAATGAACCTTGAACCTGTGAATTACACATCTTGGACAAGGGTCTTATGTACTCAGATCTGAATAAAAATAAGCTTACCACACCCAAGTATGTAAAAACTTTAATATGTTGATTTCCAGTACCACACTTTTGCTAGTTCAAGACATGTAAAAAGACACTAGTTACTTAAATGGAGACAACTGAATTTTACTCTTAGAGTGGTATTTACTTTCCATAAAGACAGATCTCTAACCTAATTTCAGTTTCTGTAAGATATTTCTTCTGGCCTTGAGCAGTAACAAAAGATGACAATGGGTAACTCAGATATTCTGCGCCATTCTCATAGCCTGGTGTGTTTGTGTCAGATAGTCTGGAGCATCTGCCTGTGTTTAAGTTATTTCACAGAGCTCTAGATTTTCACTGAAAAAATGAAATAATGAAGGTGAATTTGAATTTGCTCTTATTAAACACTCACTTTATTCTCCTTTATTTAGATACTACAACCCAGAGCGGAACTATGCCAGCAAGTCAGAATTTACAATTATTCCATTCTGGGTTTTTTGATTGATTTTTACTGTCTTTTGAAAAATGTAGTGTAACACTGCTTCTGGGTCAAGGACTGAACAACTTACAGTCCATTCAGTGCCACCCAGCATTTCTAAAAGCACCTCTTTATGGCTTTGGACTTCCTTTTTGCTATCTACATGACTGAGTAAGCATGTGAAATAATCAAGTAGGGTCTTAATTAAACTCTAATATCAGCGGTTCTTAAGTAAAGTCCAGTATTCCAAAACAACCATGGGTTAATCTCTGTCATTGTAACAGAAGGCAGGTGCCTGCCACAGGTGGTTCTGTGTCAACTCATTGTTCCAAAATGCTCTCCAAACCTTTTGTGGTAGTGCTACCTTGCATCAAATCCACAAACTATCAGCTATGAGACCGTGAAAGTACACTCGCTTTTTGTAAGCAGGAGGGGGAAGAGGACACAGATCTCCTGATTCCAAGATTAATCACTGGACAAGTTACAGCCTTTGGAATCCCTTTGGTTCAGAAGATTTACAGGTCCTTTCTCAGCCGCATAAGGACCAGTTGGAGCAAGCATGCCAGACCTTGCTATCCCGGTTCACTTTCATTTAAAAAAATCTATTCTAATAGGGCTTCCTGGCATGCTATTTTTTTTCCTTATCATTCTCACTTAATGTAAATTAATTTTTCTCTTTCCCAATGCCATCATTGTGTGTGTATAGGAGTGCATATGCTTCACAGCTTCTTTGAAGAGGAAATTGGCTTTCAGATTAGTCTTAATAGTACATTTCTTTTCTTCGAAAAATGTATGAGGCAAAGTCAATCTGATTACTGCCTCAACCTACACATATTTTTATTTTTTCTTGCCTGCATGCTTCTCCAAAACATTGTGCATATATTGCAGACATTTCTAATATATTAGAATTGTACTATAGTTTGTGGTACCAGTCTGAGCTTGTTCTTGAATTTGTTACAGGAGGGCTGCTGTGAAGAGTAAGTGGGTTCTTATGTTGTATTAGATGTAGACTTCTGTCTTCAGTGATGGAGACTTGTTCTTAGAATCTACTTTAAAATAGATAAAGTATTGCTTCACAAAAAAAAAAAAAAAAAAAAAAAAAGGAGGAATACAAGTAGTTTCTCTGTTAGAATACCAGAAAATAGGTCTGGAAGCAAATATCTAATTTATCCTTGCATGTCACATGTTAATCAAAACTAATATTAAAGATCTCCAGTTATGAAAGTGGTGTTACTTTTCTATTAAATTCATTTTACACTTTGAGATCCTCACTTTAAAAAAACATAGCAGTCCCTTATTTAAATATTCTTTGTCTTTTTATAGTAGATATAAAAACTTTCTTTCTTTCCTGCTTTTAGGTAATTGTTTGCTTGGTTTTGACAATTTTGAGTTAGATTACTGTGCCTTCTCCCCACTTCCTTTCTAGTAAACTTACCCCATTCTTTCCAGTTTACCTAGTATGTAATACTTTTTTCCACAAGAACAGCGATCAGTAACAAGATCAGCTCTAATTTCATTTCCAAAGTTCTAGATGCTTGTCTTTTTCTGGAAGCAGATTTTTTTCCTTGATGAACCTTCAATATTAATTTTTTCAGTAGTTTGAGTAAAATCAGTGCTGCAGTTTTGAACACATATATTTAATACATGATTATCATACATAGTAAATATATAACTGAAGACTCAGTATGTATCTAGCTATTACATAACTATTACTGTGAACATGCCTTGGCATTTTCTTCCTGACATATCTTTTGTGTAGTTCAAGGCAAATGTCCCTAGAAATGTTATTTTAATTATCTAAATATCCTGATATCTAAACATGTCCAGTGTTTTGTTTTATTTTAAATATTTAAAATGTTTAAATTTTGAATAGAGTAAAAAGATTATTTATAACTGAAATATCTGTATTTTGAATATATTTTAGTGTTGGTAAAATGTTTCTTCTTTCTTGTCAAAGACTGTAAAATTTTCAGCAATTTTCACTTTGTGAAACCCATGACTTCACCGTCTTTCAATTTGGATATGCAAAACCTGACATGTCCCCAAGACAATAACCAGGTTAGAAAATTCTTTTTTATATAGAATCGTATTTCAGTGGTCTAATTTAAGAAGTTTATAGTCTGTTTGCCCTGTTCATTTATTACCTGCTTTGATAGACTGGTGTGCAGCTCTTATCAGTACATCACATCTCAGCCTCTCAAGTTCTCTTAGAGATTCCAGTGTCTATTAGAGTGTATACTTCTATTTAGCCTTCATCTTACAAAAACAAAACAAAAACAACCCCCCCCACAAACAAACAAACAAACAAACAAACAAAAAACCACCAAGACAAACCCCCCCCCCAAAAAAAAATCCAAAGAGAAGTGAACCCCCCAAAACAATTATTTTTTAATTTTTTCTTCAATGACATAAAATATTCTTTGTAAAAGTCTGCATGTCTATGATGTAGACAGCAATATTTCTGTCAATTATATTCATTATATGAAGCTTCTGATCACCCTACAAAAATTAATTGCTTTATTAATCTCAAGTATCAAGGCATCAAAGCATCAGTATATAAAAACAATTGCTAACTTCTTCTGGTGCAATAGTCAATACCAAATAGTATTATCTAATCTGATTTTAAGAGATACATACCTGAACTTGATTTCTGAAGCAGAGTAAATTTACTGATGTAGTCATGAACTCCAAGTATTTTGTTCCATAACACTTCTGTTGTTCTTGTTATTTAGTTAACCAAAATCTACAGAAAGTATTTCCTAAAATCTTGAAATATCAACTACATTCTTCAGTCTTTCATCTTATTTTTATATCTGATAATTCAAAAATTACAGCATTTTTCATTGCTTCATTAAAAAAAAAAAATCAGCAGGTTGTTTAATGCTAGGATAGCTCACAATTAACATGTGCCTTATTGGATTTCAATTACAGGTATTCTGAACAGCTAACTTAACGGAAATCCCCCCTCATTTCTTATTCTTCAATACTCCATTCAATCTAACTTCACACATTTTGCTATGAGAATCATTCTGCCCTATTTATTCTTGCTCTTTCTACACAGTCTGCTGTAAGTTCCTAAAGCAAACATGAGAGTTGTCATTTTCTCTTGACTCATGTACATCAGCTTCAATAACTTTGTAAACAGGGATTACAGTTATTCTCCTGTTCATGGCAAGTTTCCCTACTTCCAAGTTCACTGGTATTCTTCTAGAATCTTGTGAACAGTGCAGATCTATGTGTCACTAACAGCAGACAAGCCTGGAATGAGGACTCAGTTTTCAGGGCTCCCTTGTACAATGTACTCTAATATTTTTCTGTTATTAATAAAGCTGCAGTTGCTAAACAGGTGCATGAAATATTTCAAGAAAGCACGACAATATACTGCATATATTTAGCAATAAATACTGTCTCTATGTGCAGTGACTATACATTTATTAATTATGCTAATGATCAGATACAGCTACACTGAATAGAGGTCATGCATTATCTGTGGTACTAAGACATGCATCTGGTTTAGTCGTTATGTGGATCCCTAACTCCAGATAAAATAGCCTCAACATCTGGCCACTACATGTCTTTGGTTTTTTGGTTTTTTTTTGTTGAAGCAAGACCCAGTAAAGATGCCCTGCTATCATTTATTTTAGTTTATACACCCACAGCATTAGTTTTGAGATTAATGTTTTCTCATCCTTGTGTGTATTCTGATAGTTTTGTAGGTAAAAGATGGATTTCATTAACTTTGAAAATTAGTCATAATTGTATTTCATTTGTTGATTAGAAAAATAAAATTAACAAACATTTAGCATGGGATAAACACAGTAAGTGAAATTGGTGTCTCTTGGTAATGTAAAGCTGGATGACAGGCTTTTTTCTGAAAATTTTCTAAATAACTTTATTCTAAATATCTTTTTTGTCACAAATAGTGATGTCAGTGTTGCATGTGAACAGAACGGTTAAATGACTGAAATCTAGAGAACATTTCAGTCACACATACACATTTGTAGTGAGGATTAAGTTAAAGTCTTTTCTTTGTCTTATTAATTGTGAATTAGCCTTTAACTGAGATAAAAGAGTAGGATTCATGTCATTAAATTAAAATGGCATAGATAGGAACAAGCAAAAGCCCTCAACCTATCAAACTTTTCCACATTTAGACATTGGTGAAGGCATTCATTCTTATTTACAATTGGTTGCTGGAACAATTTAAAGAAACCAGTGATCCACATGAAGGTTACTGTACTGTGGAAAACACTCTTTGTTAAAGTAAGAGGCTTAAACTTACATTTTGGATTTTTTGAAATTAAATGGGTTTTCAGAGAATAGGCCAGGAACTATTTTGCCCTTATTAAACATGGAGAGAAAATTAGCAAAGTTCTAATAGAGATTAACTTTCAGTGAATTATCCCTGTAAAATAATTCCTTCCAGGAAACAAAGGCAGAGCTACCTGCATGCTCCAACAGTAAATCTTTTTTCAGTATTCTAAGATAGGAACAAAACCACAAGAAATGTTAAAATTCAGTTGTGCATTAAAAAAAATTAATTCCAAGTTTCAGAGACTCCAGTCTGGCTTACAGGCAAAATTTACAGGAAAACTACCATAATACTTCAAGTCAGTGTTTATCAGGCATATTTTGACTTAGGTGCTGAACCTGTATGCCACTATAGGGTTCAAATTTTGTCTAATAATAGCAGAAAAGCAGGCCAACATAAATTTTTCACTACAGTAGGAAGAGTTTTCTCCACAAGAACTACTGTGAGGTTAAATTTACTATTTCACAAATGGGGGGTTTTTTGTGTTTTATCAACATAAGAAGAAAATCCATCTTTTTGCAAGCACTGCACACTACTAACCGAAAACTAATCTTAACACTTCTGTAAAATATTTGCTTGTTTCTTGAGACATGAGGTAATTCACTTGGCTGAATGTGAGATTATAACAGGTATGACACTGCAGCTTTTGTTTTCTTTTGTTTTGTAATTGTCTAACAGAAAAAAACTTTCAAAGAGAAAAGTATTGAAAACTTTAAAGCATTAGGATAGATTGAAAAGGATTCAAATATTAATCAAGTTGATCTCAAAAGGCAGGTATTTTTCCCTATTTCTTGATATCAAGATAATACATGGTGTTTCACTGTCTTAAAATCAGGGATTTAGATGCTTTGGCTCTTGAAGTTTTGTATTATATGATGAAGTAACAACAGTAGATTGAACTTGGCTGGCTGCCAGGTGCCCACCAAGCAGCTCTGTATCTCTCTCTTCATCAACAGGATAAAGGGAAAAAATACATCAAAAACTTGTGGATTGTGATAAGGACAGGGAATGTCTGTAGCAACAGGACAACGAATAATGGGTACAAATTGAAAGAGAGGAAATTTAGGGGAAATTTAGGCAGGATATTATGAAGAAATTCTTTACTGTGCAGGGGTTGAGATGCTGGAACAGGTTGGCCATGTACATTGTGGATGTCCCAACCTGGTGGTGTTCAAGGCCAGGTTGGAAAAGACCTTGAGCAATCTGGTCTAGTGTAGAATGAATAACTATTCACAACAGGAATATAGATTTCTTGTAGAATATTAAAGAAGAAACAAAATTTGTAATATCAGGCAGACGGAACTTAGGCTTAAATAAGAAATCAAATTTAAAATAAATTACAACACTTTCTTCTTTCTCTTCACGTCATAGGTTACAGTGGTTGTTTTCCTACATCTTTATGTCATGAGATGATTATCCTAATGTTGTGGACATTAATCATGCATCTCTTTTCTTGTTACAAAGCAGACACTGCAAATCTCAAAACCATTAAAGCAAAGACTGGATCAAGTAGCTACAATAAATCATCTTCAAAGACATTTTTGTCACTTTTATTCTTCAGTTTTCATTAGGTCTATTGAAATTTTCAGTACAATCTTTTGCAAGTGAAATTTGTCTTTTGTTGAGTTTTAACTTGTGAAGGTGATCAGACTTTCTGGAAATGTTAAACTATGCTATAACTGAATTGACTGTTTTTGAAGATGAATGGAAATCACAGACTTTATGGACTCATTAACTTCTCTCTTGCCTATATAGGCAAAATGAATGAAAATTTTAATTCACTCAGTTTCTGTACTGTGTCATTAAATATTAATGTAAATTTTAATCTTTTGAGTTTTCCACGGTAAAAACGTAACGATATTATAAGCTGACAAATGTACTGCACTTTTTCATTAACAAATTGATTAACATAGAAATAAAAATAAGAAAAGGATTTTGGTTGGAAGGGACTTTAAAGAATGTCTAGTTCCAACCCCCCAGCCATGGAGAGGGAACCTTACACTACACCGAGTTACACAGAGCTGCATCCAGCCTGGTCTTGAACACTTCCAAGGGTGGGGTGTTCACAGCTTCTCTGGACAACCTGTTCTGGTGCCTCACAACTCTCACAGTGACTAATTTCTTCCTGATATGTAATCTAATCCTACCTTCCTTCAGTTTAAGGCCATTCCTCCTTATCCTATCGCTACATGCTCTTGTAAAAAGTCCTTCTCCAGACTTCTTGTAAGCCCTCTTTAGGTACTGGTAGGTACTATAAGGTCTCCCTGAGACTTCTCTTCACCAGGCTGAACAACCCCAGCTCTCAGCCTCAAAGAGGTGCTCCCACCTTGTGATCAGCTTCATGGCCCTCCTGTGGACTCACTCCAACATTCTTTCCTATGCTGGGGGCTCAAGAGCTGGATGCAGCACTCCATCATATAATTCCCATTTTTGAGAAGTTTAAGCATATATTTTAGTACAAGGCATTTAGTGTACTTAATACACGCATCAGACATGTGAATCAGACACATATGAAGGGCATACACATAGTATAACTATGGCAAGAACAATAATTTTTCCAAACATTGTTGGATTCTCAGTCAGTGGCTTTCAACTGGGAGAAGAGCTGAAAGGTGCAGTGATTGTGATTTGTCACATGCAAGACTAAGTATAAAAGGAGTGTGATAAAAGGGGAACTTGGTGCACATTTGCTTTTTTTTTTTCCCCTGGTCTTCATGAAAATTAGAGACAAAACCAAACAAAAATGCTGTTCTAATATTTTGTGTAGTATACTTAAATTCATTTGAAGAAAATCTGTGGCATATTTACTACAGAAAGAGAGTGGTGATTTTGAACAAATGTATGATATTTTCTTCTCCATGTACTAATTTCTCAGACTTGTTCTAGGTGAAGATTAAGTCTAGATGTATTAAAAAAACTGATTCATGAAATATTACTGTATTAATGGTCTTGGTTATTTATGGAATAAGATTTTTTCATGAGAAATATTTTCTCAACATATATGTGTATTTTTCATATTCATTCATTGCATAGAGTAAGATAACTAAAAAGTTATATGTAAAGAAAAAGGTAAAAAACATAACACCCCCCCCCCCCCCACACACACACACATACTGTGCAATTTGCTCAGGAAAAAGAAAAAAATAAAAAGGAAAAGAAAAAAAAAATAGAGGCTTTATCACGTGATTTCAATTTGTAATTTTTTTAACAATGTACAGGGAACACATATTATTGTATCAAATAATATCACTAAGATATTTGTGAAGAAATAAAATCTCTTCTGTCGACACTTTGAAATTCAGGAATCCTCACTGTTTATGAAACCAGAAAAAATTCAAAAGAGAAAAAAGTATTCTTGCTTTTTCCCCCTCTGAGAAATTAAGTCATAGTTATTTCCATGTTGGATTATATTGGACTGTTTGGTCATCATAAATACTTGAGAAGGTCTTCCTTGTAGGTCGTTGCATATTCAAATCAAAGTTTAGTTTTCAGTTACTTTACAATGATATGAAATGCCAGCACAAATGTCTAGTTCATAGCAGTTAAAAACTCTAATTCATTATTTCTCTCCAATAATAGTAATCTACTAGTTTGCCACAGCTATGGAGAAATATTTGAGTCTGTAATGACATAAACACTTAAAATGGGAAATTAACTTACATTCTCTCCATATAGATGTATCTTATTCAATGGCATTTTCAGTAAATGTATATTTGTCAAATTTTTCATTGTTAATAACTATTTTCCTATTGTATCTGTTAAACAGTGATTGTAAACCAGAAACTCAATAAATCTATTCATTTATTGAGGGAATGATGAGTGTTGTCAAAGAGATGAAGTGTTTTAGAACTTAAGAAATACCACACCTTCTGTAATTTACTCAGGAGCCTATGGAATTTTCTGACAGAAAATTGTCCTTTCCTGTATTCCAAAGGAGAGAAAAAATATCTAGACAAATGACATAATTTTCCATTACTGTCAGAGACTTCAGAAAATTGAGTAACTGAAATAGTGCATAGGTCAAAAGCTATATGACATCCAAAGACTCTAATTGGCTCAGACAATTGCATTTCATTTTCAGGGACAGTTTTGTGTGCATGTGATTTCACAAAAAATAGCAGTATTCACTATATTTAGGTTTTTCTTGATGCTACTTAAAGCACTCTCGTTCTATAACATGACAGGAAAAATGGCATCCAAGATTATATGCAAAATTTCTCTTAGTGATCATGCAAAAAATAGTCTTACTCAAGTTCCATTTGAATCAATCATTAATAAATCTTGTATCAGCAAATATACAGTTTTTTCATTTTTTTTTCCTATATGCAAATTCAATATTTGGACCAAAAAGGCAATGTTGCTTTTATACCCTTCATTCTGTTGACAAGGTTTTACTCGTATTTCTCTTGTATTACCACCCCTAAAATATTCTGAACTCCTGATTTAAAGAGTTGAGTTGCAGCACTCTTTATGTGAGTTATTTAAGGTGGATTACCAGGGAACCAAAAGAGGAAGATTCATCAATTCAGATGAACAGAAAAAGGCCTAGATTCAGTTCAAATTACCACTCTAATACAGAAGAAATTGGCTGCTACTCCCTTAGTGCTGAATCCAAGGACAGCAGGGCTCAGTACAATCTATGTGTCTAAAGTGAAGTCAGGGAAAACAAGTGCTTTCCATCTTGAAAAATGGCACATCTGGGAATGCTTGGGCACCAAATGTATGGTGTTTGTAGGACTTAAAGGTCAAATTGGAGGTATCTAGAAAATGTAACTTAGTCAGTGATGAATTACTGCTTGAGACGGAGGGGAATTTTGGTTTTGATGAGCAACAATTTCAGCAGACAAGACTTGTCTCATTGTTCTCACCACTCTCAAGATCAAGACACTAGCACACTAACCTGGTCTATGAGGCCTCAACTCAGCACTGGTGAGGTCACACCTGGACTCATGAAAAAAATTAAGTGAAGGCTCTTTTTAACCTAAAGAAGAGAAGGCTTGGAGCACAGAGTGATATCAATGTATATAAATATCTGAATTATCTTTATTAATGGTCTGGATGATGATCCTCTGAAAGTTTGCAGATGACACTGAACTGTGAGGAGTGGCTGAATTCATCTGCTGAAAAAGCCAGATGAATCAAAAGTTTATGGTATATTTCCTTTAACATATATTCAGGAACTTTGCTGGTAACATCCATGCCTTGATAGTCACAGAGTTGTGATACAGGAATCACAGCAAAGACTACTGTTTGAACATAAGTTCACATAGCTTAGACAATGTTGTTAGTGAATGATTTGTTCATCTCTTAAAGAATAGTCTCTATTGCAAAGTTGGTATTGTGCCAACACGAATCAACCTAAACAACACATGCATGTCCAATACGAAATTGGAAAGTATCTAAGAAATAGAAAATAAACAGTTCAGAGTAGAAAATAAGAGCCATTAATATAACAGCAGTTCGTATATTAATGACAGGTTATTTGCAAAGCTGAAATGGGCAATTACTTTCAAAGAAACAAAACTCCTCATAGAGCTACAAACTGTAATTTTATGTATAATAAACACCTATCATAAAGGTAAGACAGGGATATGAGTTTTGATGAAAGACATTTAAAACATAAGAAACTCCCCAAACAGTATTTTTTCGACCTTAGCCACTAGTGTCTAACAGTTAGATCATTAAAAATATGAAAGAAAAACTATTGAAATACCAGGAATGATTCCTACAGCTGAGCATATGCTAGGATGCATTTATAATTATTTCACTTGTAATCTTTTGTTTCACACTGTTAGCTAATTGTTGACCTTCCCTCTGGTTTAATTACATTTTTTTTTATTTTTTCATTAAGACTGCCTAGCTTTGAACAAGATGCATCTAGAGGAAAATAACACAGAAAAGCATCGACTTCCAACTATGGTCAAAATCAAGTCCTTTTTATGAAAAATGTTAAATTATGTGTCTCAGGATGAATTTAGAAAATCCCACTTCTGGAATCTAATTCTTGCCAAGGTGAAAAGGTGGTGAACGTCCACCTCCTTTTTGTAAGAAACTTCTTTTGCAAAAAATTTCTGAGGGAACCAATTGGTCAGCCTTTTATGGAATACTGTAATTTGACTAATGCATTATACAATAGCATAAGTTGAATAAATATTTTTTGACCAAATAATCCAAAATGATGAAATCAATTTTCTAAATAAAAAAATCTAACTATAATTCCCCCAAAACAGAGTCAAACAAAAAAAGTGGTTTTTCTTTCTTTTGTTCCTCATGTCATCCATACTTCCAACATATCTGTAACAGCAAAAAATAATTACAAGAGTTTTGAAATACTAAGATAATCAGACTTTATTTTTGACATTAGAAGTTCAAAATCATCATGAAAAGTCCTCAAAATAACTTGCTTAATTTAACATAGTAAATAGGCAAAAATAGGGGAAAAAAAATAAAAATTATCTGAGTCTAGTTATGCTCTGTACCTAAACACTGTTACGTAGCTCTGTACCTTCAATATGCCATCAATATATACTTGCAAATCAATGTCAGTTAGTTGCACCATTAGCAGATATTTTTAATCTGCCTCACTGAGTTGGGTTACTGAAGCATGTGACTAGAAATATTCCATCAGCTTTACTCCCATATGCCTGATTTCTTCAGTCTATAAGCATGTCACATAGCTTCTGGGTATGCTGATTTATCCATCTTTGTTAACATTTTATCCATGTGTCTAGTGGCATTTCACACAAAAGTGAAAATGCTTCTGCTAAAAATGCCCATCCTGGTGTACTTGAATACAAAAACATACTAAATAATCATAATACTAGCTTTTCATGAGTTTAATGACAGTTTATTAATTATAATTCATAATGAACTTTTATTTCTTAAAAGTTGTTATTATTCTTATCTACTCTTAGTTAAGGACTCCCTTATAAAATAGGCAATTATTTCAGTTAAAACTCAAAGTAAAACCTCACTTGAAATTATAATTTTTGAGTTTGAATTAATAAAGACCAATGTAATTTATATAGTATATAAGATTAATCAAGTAATCATACTTCAAATGTAGGACAGCTTGATCTCCACCAATATTTCCATATTAGTATGCTAAGACTTTAAGAGTATTATACTGATGTTTCACATGAATTTAACAATATAAGCTATTTACACAAGGGAAATGAATAAACATTTACTTATCTGTGGTTCAGACATGATAAAGGGGGAAAGCAATTAATGACCTGTTTTATCCTGCTGCTTAATAATATGGTGTATTTTGCAGAGGCAGTGGAATCTGATTGTTATAGAAAAAGCCCTGTAGTATGTCTTAAGACACACAGATAAAAATTGGGTGAATAAATTTAGGATTGAAACAAGAAGCTTTCTAGCAATTTCTGCAATGAGACTCAAGAATAATGTTTAAATTGGACAGTAACAAGCATCAGCCTTCAGTAAACCAATGACAGGAATTGATACGGCAGAGGGCAGATACTGTCTCTGAGTACTATGCTTATATGGGTGATACTCCTGTGTCAAATATACTTCCTGAAGTACCTTTGAGAATTACCTAAGCATCCCATGTCTCAGGCTTTATATAACAAAAAGGACTACTATGTTTCCATGGAGAAATAAACATTTGCTTATGCATGTTAGTTTTAGAGCTAGGACAAATATGAGGCTCAGACAAATCAGTGTAATTTTAGAAACTCTCAGAGTTTCAATTGCAGTTAAACGAAGTAAAAGAGGTAGCTGAAAGTTTGTCAGGGAACAGGCACAGCTTCTGACTTCACCCTTCAAAATAACTTGTCTAGCAAACTGAGGAGAGACTGATACCTTAACTTTGTTCTTCCAGACATACCTAAACTTTTCCAAGGGAAAAGAATTGATGTTTCAGGTTCAGTTCCTTTGACTAAGCATGCATTTGTGGGGGGATCTAAATAAATAAATAAAAATAAAGTACCTTATGTCTTTTTTCTGAGTGTGCTCCAATCCATTAAATTAAATCCTTGAACAGCTGCCATCCATTCCCGTTATGATCTTTCTAGATTTGTTCATTGAAAGAGTAGCAAAACAAGTGTGCTCATTATCAGTGTTCAGTTGATTAAGGCACTTTCCTATAGCTGGGAGCTATGAGTCAACTTCTGTTAGGCTGGATAAGAATCCAGAGCACTTTGGTTAGAAATCTATGTAAATGTGAATAGCTGCTACCACCTCTGTGGTACCACCTCTGTACTTGGTTGTTAGTTCATGATAATCTAATTTATGTTAATCCTTTAAGTGAGAGAGAAGCTATCACTTCTGTAACTCTTTCTGAGAATATATTAGAAAGTAGTTAGTAGTAATGTAGATAAGGTGACATTCTGCTTGTCATGTATTCATTGTGGTACTAGTAAAATTCATTATGTTTCAGTGAAAAAGAGAGGAAATAATATTGTACGGTATAGTTTTATACTCAGTTGCCTCTTAAGGTAAGCAACTGACAGAATTTCAACTTGGAGTATTAAGGAAATACACTTCTATTGCAAACTCAGATCTACAAATATGAGTCACTTGATGTTGGATTTTAGGCTGTAATGTGTTTCTCTCTTTTTCTCTGTTAAACAAAAGCATACTTTGTGTGGTTTTGTTAATTTATGAAAGAAAATAAAAAAATATAGCAGAGAAAGGAAAGTAAATGAACAGATTTTTAAGCAGTCATATGATTTAGGTTTATTTTTTCTTCTGATTTCGACACACAGACAAACTGCTGTCAGCAAGTGCCAATCTGCCTGATCATGGGTCTGACTAGATGTTACATTTTTTGTCTGACATGTAGGCATCTTCTTGCATCAACTTCAGATGTCAGCAGCAGTGAGGGCCCTTGCTTTTTCTGGAACTGTAAAGTTGGATAAAACCATCTGCTCAACCTTCTGTTATCTGAATTCCTCCCCAGAAATAGTTTTCAAGAGTATATTATGAAGTGAAAAGAAAGAGATAATGTGTGAGATGTTGGTAACACTACTTTAACCCTTTCTTTTCACTTCATGAGCCATATTTTGTTAGAGATGCTGAAAAAATGAAAACCAAAAGAAAATTTCTGTAGTTCACAAAAATTTTGTTTATGGCATCAAATTATTTAGCGCCACAGTTCCTCACTTTATAATTAAATATTTTCTGTAAAATTCTAAATATTATTAAGATTACATATCCAATATGTAAGATTCTTTAGATGTTCTGCTCACACCCAAAATTTGGACAGTGTGTATTCAGAAGTAATCTGTGCCAGAACAAGCAATATACTACTAGAACACTCCCAAAATAGCAACAAATGAAATATAGTTTATGTAAACTTTTATTTGAAATAAAGAACGAGTATGGATTTCCTCATGAAATTTAGTGTGCTTTTTTTTTTCTTTGCTACAAAAAATGTTCCACTCTACAGCTGCTTAATGCTGAGCTCATATACAGAGTTTTTTTTATCCACGCTTCACTGGCTGTATGCCCTGTTTCCTGATTCAGCAATGACAGCACAACACAGAAATTACCTAGCAGTGTATAGAACACCGGAGTCCTAAGTATTAATGATGCTAAATATAAAGTTAACTTTGAAAGACAACAAACATCTTCTAATTCATTACAGCTGCAATGAGCATAAAGACAACTTTATTTTAATATTCAGTATTTATACAGGCAGAAACCTGTTGGATAACTTATTTAAAATGTTTCACATTGAACAAAACTGAAGCACATGGGAACATTCTCATTGTCTTGAATGAACTGAGGATCAGAGTTGCCCTTCATTAGCCCCTCACTGCTTGGGATAGAGCTAGTGGGTTTTTCAATATGGTCTTACTGCAGTGGTTTCTAACACTGAATTTTTTTTCCTATTTTCTTTCTTGTGAAATTTATTGTTAGTTGGAAAAGAAAAAAAAAGTGTAATTACATTTTTCATAGATCAGAATTAATTTGAAATGCACTGCCACAACTTCAAAATTCATCTTGCAACATTATGTTCATGTGATGGAAGCATTTAAAAAACATCATACAACAGCTCAGTGTTATATGAAGCATCTCTTGTTCTCTTTTGCTTTTCAAACTCAAACAAGAAAACTGGAAAGGTTTCCATAGTTTGTTTCTTTAAGAAGACAGATGTGACTGGTATTGTGCCAGCATAGCTTTATTCTCAGTTGATGATGGAGTATTAAAAGCTATAATCAAGAAAAAAACCACAGTATTCAGTGCTTGGCTTTTTTATATTATCTTAATACAACTTTGCAAAGCAAACCTTGTAAATTTTGCTAAAATAATTACACAACTGTTGATACTGTAATTTGAAGCAATTCTGACTTCCTTTTCTGACTAAAGTAATAAACTAGTTTAGTAACTTGAAAAATAAAATTTTTTGAGTCATTTTTATTCTAGTATGAAAATCTTTCTGAAAAGACCCATGCACAGAAAAGCCTGAAATATCTTCCATATTTGAATTAGTATGAAACTTGGCCAGATCTTTACTCCAGAAAAGAATAGACCTTCATTTAAAAATTACACCTAGTTTATAATTATCTAAATAACATGTAATACTAATAATAACAAAAACTATTGGTTTTGTTATTGTTATTATTTTATTAAAAGCTGATCAGAACACAAGAGTCTTCCTTCTTCCTAATTCTCTAAACCCAGACTGAACAAATGCCACCCAAACAAAGTTTTCCCAGAATTTTTTGAAGCCTAAACCTGGACACTCTTGCAAGTGTTCTCTATAATACAGCAAAAGATGGGAGTCAGATTCCTAACTATGTTACCACTGGGCTACACAGGGTGAAGAATTAACCATTTAATATTTCTCAGGGTTTCTTTGTTCTTTCTGAGAGGTCAAGTTCATTGTGATCTGATTGGAAGCAAAACCTCTATGTGGCCCTTTAATTCTGTATTCTTGTTCCTCATTGCATGTTTGGGAATTTACAGTCTTCTTGACAGGAACTGGAGAAAATATCTGTCTCTGCTGATCTGTCTGGACCATTACTCCACTGATTCCATGCAGAAACAATATAGATACAGTTAGGCTAACAAAAAAATTACTTATTTTCCTTATGCAACTGCATAAATTTTTGTTTGGAATTCTGAGCTTTTATAGTCAATATTCTCCAAAATTTAGCTTAAATAATCTTTCCCATGCCATCATGCTCCTTCTTTTTTCTTCTTTGGCTGAGGAAAAAAAATAAAAGTTTTTTTTTTTTTTTCAGTGAGAGTAAAAGTTGTATTTCCATTGCTGTGTAAAGGTCTCAGTTGTTATGCTGAGAAGCAGCCTTAGTATTTACCTTGTTGGTGTCTGATGAATTATATTTTTCTTCAAGGAGTTATGAAATTCTCTTTCCTCTTTACAGTAGTTGTTGGATACTCTTCAGTGAGGAATCCATCGTTTGCTGAGTCTTAATTTTTATTTCAGGCTACACATTAACATATGCAAAAATAATTAAACAGATGTTATATGTAGAGGGCTTTTTTTTTTTTTCTTTCCTGACTGTAACAGACCAGAGGTAACAAAAATCAAACAATCTTAGTGTAATAGGTATAGGTGACAAATTCTCAGCATATAGCTCTCACACAAACTTAAGGGGTGTTCATAACTTGTTTCAGATACAGATACTGCCCACTTCAAGTTATTTAAAAAACAGTCAAATAAAGTATATGATCAAGATAAGTGCAATACACTCTGAATTTTGAATCACCAGGATGCATTTTATAGGATAAATCTTCTTATTTTATATCTATTCTTTATTGAATAACATTTCAAATAATTAGCTTTTGTTATTAACAATCTCAAATACCCAGAAATATGCAAGTGATAGTGGCTATAGCTATGGATTCTGAAAAAGCAATAAAGTCAAAACAGGTCAATTTTTTGTTTGGGAAGGATCAAGTACATCTGATGTTAGACATGCAAAAGTCTCAATTTGTTATTCAAGCAGAATGATTTCAGAGACCATACTTCTGGTCATCATATTTCTTTTCTGGTGTTTGGTTAAATACATAGTAATCAAATTAATCAAATGAAATCATTCTTCCTTTTTATATAATCATCTATAGTTATTTGATGAATATATCACTCTTAAATACTCATAGCCTGCAGTCTTCTGTCAGTAAGTTACTAGCTAAGGAAAGATTTCAAAAACTGTTGTCAAAATTGTGAATAAAAGTAACACACCATTTCAGTATGTGAGAGAGTAAATAATGTTTCTCTTGTAGGAATTGACTATCTCTACACATTTAGTAAACTTTTAATTAAAAAGCAGGAATTATCTTCTCAAATAAAACAATGATTGCAGAGGGGTGTAACTGTCACCTTATCACTTTTAATTATCTCAGTGCCTCACACTTATATTTTTCTGACACTGACATATCATTCTTGAACTCTGCAGATCAACAGAAATGTTATGCTTCTTTACACTGTTCTGTTACTCTCAGCCACAGCCACTGTTTCAGTTTCTTTGGCAATATATATTCCTTTGTATTTCAAAATTAATGAAACATTTATGGAGTTTCCTTCTAGTCACTGTGATACTTGAAATGAAAAACTCCTGTTTAATTTTCAATGAAATACACTATCCTGATGTTATGATTTGCATTAAAGCCATGGAGGTATCAACGTTTTTTTCCTAAAAGTGTGTTCATTATTTTTCTTTAAAGTCAAACTCCAAACTAACTATCCCCAAATGCCATAAAATATATTGCATTGTTTGCCCTAGACTTAAATAAGATGTTCCCTTTTACTTTAAGATTACACAACAGTCATTTTACTCTAAATTATACTATGAAAATGTATGGCATAATTATTTTTAAAAATTAAAATATTAAATTGTTAATTTGAAAAATAAAGACAATGCTTGACATTCCTGTGATATTACTATGATTCCTCCTCACTTTTTCTTTTTTTTTTTTTTTTTTCTTTAAACATATTGTTAAAGAATTTTCTGTTTTGCTGGAATAGTTTGAACTTCCAAAACAAATATTTTGAGTCATGAAAACCCACTGGCTGCAGTTGTGGGCACACATAATAAGCTAAACTAAATCAAAATGCCAAATTTTAGCAATTTTAAGTCTGCCCCTTCTGGCCTCCATTTCCAGAGACCTTCAGTTTTCTTTCCCTCTTCATTAGACAGAATGAGCCTATAAATGGAATTTAATTATATTGATGAACAAGGAATGACAAAAATTCACCATATTTATGTCTTTTGTGACTCTTCAAAATGTGTTACAGAGAGACTATGAAACTGTCTTGTTTGTGTGTCTGTAGTTGCAAAATACAATGTTCTTTTGTTCAGAAATGGTTGGGCTGTGCTGGCTGTTGGCCCAGGAGATGTTGGCTAATTTACCCAGGGAACACTAGAAGGCCAGCTGAGGAGTGATCAGACTAGGAGTTGATGAAAAATTTAGAAAATCGTCTCTTTTTAGTGCAGAAGAGAAACTCAATATGCTCAGAAGACAGTAAAGAAGCGAACAGTTGTTCTAGGCAAGAACTGTGCCTCCAATCCTCTGTTCCATTTTGTTGTTTTAGGTTAGTAATATAAACACTAATTTTTTCCTGAAAAAAAACAGACCTTAAATTATACAAGACCACTTGACAAGTAACTCTACATGATTTATGACTTTTGATGTTAAGGCTCAGATCAGGAAATTTCAAGGAAAAGAGGGAGTAAAAACCTGTAAGATGTCGGACAGGAAAAATTACATCAAGAGTATGTTTTCTGCATCCTGAATACAAACTTTCCATATATTCTACAAGATCAGATGGACAACAGTTTGGTTGTGAAGATTAAAACTTTCTCCTGACGTTACTATCATATTTTTCTCTAATAGCTAATCCTTCAGGCTTTAAGTTATCAGTGTCAGAAGAGTGACTTAGTTCTTCTGTTTCCACTACCGATATTATGTCTGATGTGTCACTAAGTCAGTGCTCTTAGTGATACCTCATGCAGAAACATGAATTATATAATCAATATCACTCCAGGGGAGTGTTCACCCAGAGAAAAGAATGCTAGGTATTTACTTTGTGTTCAGTCTTCAGTTGTTTGTGGACTTGTTTTAAGGTTTAGTAGGAGGTCAGTGACTTAGGGGATAATTCACAAGAACCCAGCTGTGAGGGTACACTTTTCCTATAAGAAAAAAACTTGTGTGTATATGCAAGTTTGTAATTCCTGGGCATAGGTCAGTTGATAGTGAGCAATTACATTGTGCATCACTTGTTTTCCTTTGGTTTTATTCCTCTCTCTACTTTTCTCTTTCTTTGTTTTTTTTTTTTTTTTTTTTTTTTTTTTTTGGTTAATTTAAGTTTTTAAAATTTTGT
>JAWWEU010000001.1:75213921-75252521 GCA_035583155.1 Acropternis orthonyx
ACCTAAAAAGTAAATCCTGTGCATATTAGAAAAAACAAAAAACTAAAGAATACACAAAAACAAACAAATCCCCCCCCCGCCACCCAAAAAAAAAAAAAAAAAAAACAAAACCAAAAACAAAACCACAAAAATTCCTCATTTTTTATAAAGAACAACTATACTCAGTTTTTCAGTTTCTGGAAAGAAACTTACTTTGTATTTTTTGCTGTAATACACTAAGTAGATCTAAACATGAATTAAATATTTTAATTAATTTTCCCAGTAATATATACTTTTGAGTAAGGCTATGTGCCCGTTTCCTGTAGATATTCAGTTTTCTGTAAATATTCTGTGTCCCTGGGGAGTTTCTTTAGAATAAATTGAATCTAATATGAATGTTGATGCAATCTTGACTTTAGACATTCATCTCTTACATAAGGCAAAGATATTGCTGAAGAAAAAACTTTTAATTATCCATTACGTTTGTATAATATCACATAGTAGAAGTTTTCTTTGTTAAGCTGCCTTCCCTAATACACTTACTTTGTTAATTTACACAACAAATTATCATATTTAAAGGTCAACTTCCTTAAAAACCATGATTTCACTCTTAAATTTACCCAGAGATAACACTTGTCTTTAATATTTTTCTGAGAGCTGTTTGATTTTGTTGTTGTTTTAGCGGAACACAAGGGTCTAATACAGTAAAACAGAAAAAAAAAACCCACTTAAAATATTTTGACATATTTTAAAACCATAGAAAAAGTATTAAGTTATATGTCAGTCACACTTGTGATTTGGCAACAAAGGGATGCGCTAATATCTTCACAGGGACAAGCACAGCATCTTGCTCATGAATTATGCATATTTACCTGTTAAATTCTATTTGAAACATTACAATGTATTCTGATGTCATATATGTCAAATCTATATGCAAAAACATACCTGTCCTCTATAGCTATAATTTAGTGGGCAAAAAATGAACTTTTTGGTACTTATTAATGGAATAAATAATTTTTTGCTTCTATTAAGACAATTGTCCCATGCTGATGATATAATTCCCACTGGATGTGTTCTGATTCTTTAGTTAGCTAGTGAAAGAGTCGTTCTTCCTGTCTTTCTCCTATGATGTTATTTCACTGAAATTCTCTATAAAACTGAATTTAATTTAGATAACACTTCACTTAGGTCCTGATCTAAACCCATGAAAGATGATGAGTTTCTTTGGGAATAAAGTTCCAAAAATAGTTTTAAAATACTTTTGACATAATGATAACCTGAATATATGCCTCAAAATATAACTGTGTTCTGGGACTGTTTCATAGAATCATAGTATGTTGGGGGTTTGAAAGGACCTTAAAGATTATCTAGTCCCAGCTCCCCCTCTCATGGGCAGGTGTCACATTAAAAGGTGAGATTTCCTCGACCTTTAGTGTTTCATTTGCCTGTCAGAATACCAGGAAAGCTGAGACCCTTGTTCTCAATCAGTCTGTCAGTGTCCCATTATGGGGACCCCTCACTGAACTTCTGGGTCAGAGGGCAGTTTGACTGACTTATTCAGGGAAATATGCCAACAGGATAGGGGAGACACCTCAACAGGTCTTCTCACTTTATTTGAGTGTGTTACCCATTTGCAGTGGCTGCTAACACCCATGAAGGACTCACACTAACAGTTTATGGAATAACACTCCATTAAAATAAAATTGTGAGAGGTTAAGGTTAAAGTATTGCCAGTGACAGTATTTGACTGTAAAAACATGTTCAAAGTAAAAACAGAGGAGCTCTAATCCCCAGTGAAAGTAGTCAGTACCCGCAGAGTATGGTTCTTATCCAATATGTCCCTATGAGTGAGAAGATGGCTTCAGCCAGTCACGGATCCCAGCAGTTACGATGGAGTCTTCCTTAATTCCCCCCATTCTTGATTTACTTTTATACTATTTCTTTATGTTTAGGTGGAGCTTGAGTTACTCTAGTCATACATACCTTTGTTGCTGATTGGTGTAAAGTTCTCTTTCTTCGCTTTTAAAGACAGAGTGATGGGTTTGATAAACTCCAAAAAACTCAGATTAAGGTTTTAGTTTTAGCTACGCCCCAATTTCATGGGTCATGTGGTTAGGGACAAGTATCAGCTGACTTAAGTGACCAGTGAGATATTTCATACCATCTGACATCAGCTCGACTATAAATCAAAGAGCAGCTCCCAGTGTCTTTCTCTTCTCCCTTTGGCTGTGCTGAGAGCACCTCGCTCCTGCAGCTCAGAGAGATTAGGCCTCACCGCTCCTGTGCTGAGATAACCACAGCAGTTTTGCTCTTAGGGAAGTAAAATACTTTTGTATTGTTTGGGTTGCTCTTTCCCTCTCTTTGGAGTGTGTTGCTCTGGGGGTCTGGATGGTGGAACCTGTGTGTTATTGAGAGGGAGGTTTCAATAAGTTATTTTTTCTTTGTCTTTTATATTTATACATATATATGTTGTACATTTGTGTAAATATATGTATATATATCAGTTTCAGTTTTAAGGGTTTTTTTCCCCTCATTTCTTTTAACTGAAACTCTGTGCAGCTCTGAGTGACTTGGTATTTTGCCAAGAGTCAAACCAAAACAATAACAGACAGTCAAAAAAAACCATAGGTTGCATGCCAGGGGAGGGGCGTGGGGAGGAGGGGGGGTTGTTGGTGTTTGTACCTTGGAGGCAAGTAGCTTTGGAATGGAATTGTGTGTTACCATTACAATTTGTCTTTAATGAACCAAGATCATCTGAAGAGAGTGATTTTGCCAAAATTGTTGGCTCAGCAGAAAGACATCTTCTCCTTTCTCCCTTGGTTGGCAGGTGTTATGAGTTCTTTCAGCTGCAAAGTAACTTCCTGCAAGGACTTCTATAGAGCCTGGCTGCAGTGACTCCACTCTGTTCCACCCTCCATTCCATCTTACTTACCAGGTGCTTACTGTTGTATTGGGAATCGTTGTGGAGCTGCCAACCGCCTTCCATCCAGGAGTAGCTGCTTATAACTGGGGAGAAAACAAGCCCCTCCTTCATCACTGTTGGAGGAAGAGGACTGTACATCCCCACCCTAGACCTCTGGTCTAACTGTCCCAGCTGGAAACAGTTAACTTTGTTTGCCAGATCATCCTTCTCTTCCTCTGGTTTCTGTACTTTTTCTTTTCCATGAGTAAAACAGTGTACAAAGAAACAAGTCCTCAACAAAATTTCCCATCAGGGAACCAGAGAATTCTTGTTATCTTGTTATTAATTTACTGCCAAAGTATTTTACCAAGTCTCGTTCCTACACACTCACACTTTGGGATTTGGGGTTTAACAACAAACCTGAGCAATGCCAGCCACAAGGGCATCCCTTGCTGCACCAAGCCCTTCTTGGGAGCACTGTCCTGCTGCAATCTCAAATCCCAGTCCCTAATACTCACAGAACCCATATCACAGATAACTTTGGTTTGGGTAACTGGTATCCCCTTGTTGACAGAAAAACTCCCTTTGGAATTAAAAGAACTCTTTTGACTGCAAGAGAGATGACACAGGCTGGGATTAAGGTTCAGAAAGTCAGCATTGATAGTTCATCCATACAGTGCTCTTTGCTGGACTGTGGGGTCTTCTGCACATTTCTCTCACATACTAGGATTTCCTCCCCTGCAATGTTGTTGATCACCCTTCAGGTCCATGTTCTTACTATTATTATTTTTATAAGGTAAAATTGGCAATGATTTCCTACACTTTATTGTTGTAGCCTAGTGGGTAACATATTCACCTAGGATTTAAGTCTCAAACAGTTTTTAACTCAAAAGATTTGGGATTGCTTACTAAATGTACCATCTGTAACTAGATAGTTACAGCATATTACTTTCCCATGAGTATAGTTTGGATTCTTATTTGCTGATTTTTAAAGTGCGTCCCTTATAACCCTCTGGCTGACTGCAGCTTTTGAGACAAACTAGGAAAAGAAAGAAAAGAGGCTTTTTCATTTTGCCAAATTTTCACTACAGCTGTGAGAGTTATGATCTGTTTAATGATACTAACTGAACTACAACACTTTTAAAAATCATGGTGAAAATTGCATTATTCAAGCTTGCACATTCTTACTGCTGAAATATTATTCAACTTCTCAGATGCCAGACCTTGCAGTATGTATCAGTTAGTAAAAATTCTTAATATATGTCTCAATATATATAAAGATAGAATCAGAAATGGGAAATAAACCAAGAAAATCAATACCAGATTTAAAAGAACAGAAACTAGAATCTGAAAATAAAATTATATATATATATAGTTAAAAAAAGCCCTCTCTGAATATGATTGGATTTGATGAGCATTCACATTGTTACTAAAAATATATTTCAATAATAAATATTTAAGTATTATTGGCTATGTTATCTTGAGTATATATATATGCAATATGCTAACAGAAAAATTCAAGACTTTCCTTTAGACTAGAACATTAATAATTTTCAACTATTGAAAAGTACTATTTACTCAGATATTCAGTTGTGGTCATCTGAAGGGAGAAATCAATTCAGAATGTCTGTTACAATTATGTCCCCACTAACCTCAATCATCAGCTAAGTACAATTGTAACTTATTTCTAAAAGTATTAAGCAAAAGTACAGAAAAGGTCATTTTAAAAGTTACTTATTCTGATTAAGTAATGAGTTACTGTAAAATAAATCTCATGTAATAAATATCTAGGAAATGCTATCAGTCAAGTATATCCTAGCAACACAGAGGTATAAAAATCCTTTACCCTTAATAGTTCCAAAGGAAAATTTTTATTTCGCTTCTGAAAGCTATCTTTTACTTACTTTTCAATAGCTTATTGTTTGAATAATGCTTAACCTACCTAATGAAAACTATATAGTGACATTAGTAACACATTCCTTCAAAATAATCCTCTTCAAATTGATTAGATTAAGAATGAAGTTCAGTAATCCTGGATCATATGACTGACTGTTAAATACCTAGAGAAGTCATTTTATTTTTTCTAAATCTCAATTTCTTCATTTCAAAAATGTTGCTAATGATTGTGGTCATATTTGAAAGCTAAATTAAATGTTATCAGTAAATTAAAAATATATATAATTTAATGTATATGGATGTGAGACATTGCTATAATTATTCAGAATATAAGTAAAAAATCAGGCAACTTCCTTCCTAAGTACAAAACTAAGTCAAACGTTTTGTTGGTGAAAAATAATGTTGCATGTATTAGCAATTTGAATACTCTGTGGCATTTCTTATTCTTTAATTGTGCTTCACTTGTGCAGCTGTTATAAAATTTAATTGTCATAATAATTCAACTGCAGGTAAACTCTTAGGTGACAGCAGGTCAGCTAGAAGGAATTGGAAATTTCCAATTCAGCAACTGCATAGTTAAATCAACAATAAAAGGGAAACAAAGAAATGCTGGAATAGATTGCAAATTGAAGCTTAAAAAAAATTACTTAGAGAACTAATTTTTTTTATTTTCTGCAATAAGTTAACATATTCTTACACACACAATACTTTTGTTTAAACATTGCATAAGACTAATATCTATCTCATTTTTACCCTGGGTATTGTTTTATTCTGAATGTTGTTTTGAAACCTGTGAAAAGTGCCTACAGCACATTGAACCAATTACAGAACTGGCCCAGCTGGTTAGGAAAATTTTGTTCTGTTTCACAGCAGAGACTTTATGTAGGATGCTAATGGCTACAAAGAAACAAACTTGGTTTATAATCCTCAATGAAATCTCCCTCTGTAGTGGTTAATTAAGAGCAATGCAACTGCAAATTATTCTCATTCTAATTTATGTTAATTGTATACAGAATAAAGAAAAGAAAAATTATTTAAAAAACAGTACTCATAATACACTGTTGGATTCTCAAATGAGAATTTAAAGTAAGTGAAAGATGTGACTTGTTTTAGAAATGTGAAACTTCCAAAGGAATAGCAGAATGGCTACCTTTACTTTTTCTCTAAACATATACAGCATCATTCAAGTTGCACCATTCTTGCAATGCATTCAGAAGACTAACAAATTGTAAATCAGGATATATATGAAACTAGCATCCTTTGAAATCTGAACTGTTAAATGAAGACCGATGTCATAGTAGCTTTGGGTTTAGTTGTACCTTTACACAGTAGAGTTTCAATGAAAGAAAGACCTTTTTTAAGCTGAATTTTCTGTTGTCCTCTAAATATTTGATGAATTTACAGGTAGAGGTATATATACCTATTGATAATTTCACATGACATTCAGTTTCTAGGTATGAAATTCACATGCACTGATGGACTCATCCATTAATTATAATGTTACAGATTTTTACGAAACAAACAAGTAGAGTTTAAAAATAGTGCAAATATTATATTAAAATAAGGGTTTTTTAATTAAAAGACCAAAAGTTTCCCAGTAGAGAAAACGTGCACAAGTTTGGGAGCTGTTTACATCCTGAATAACAGCTGCTTTTGGTTTGTACAACATTACTTTTTGGGTATTTGTACTTGAATAATGTTATTGAAGTTTAGGACAAAGCCAAGTGATTTCTCTTAAATTCAGATTATTGCCTGCCCTTCATACATATACATAAAGGGAAAGTATTCAGTTATGAATTGCACATTTTACTTAAATCCCTGGCCCTTTAATACCATCTTATCCTTGTTCTGCTCAGACTATCACTCTGATACCTGGAAAACAGGTTAATCTAGTGATTTTTGTTAAATCTTTGTCATAAAAGAATGCAACTGAAATGAATGAACTGAAAATGAAATAGTAGACAAGTTTCATAATACATTTTCCCCCATAGCTTAATGACATATTTTTCTTATTTTTTCTTCAAATTGCAAAAATATTTCTTGGTAATGAAATATTTCTCTGTCATCTAATTATCAGCACAGTTCTTTTTTTTTTATTTTATTTTTATATTAGTATTTTAATTTTGTATGATGTCACATAAGACATGATTTTACTCCAATTAATAAAACTATGAAATAATAAAAGAAAAAACAACTACACTTAAAACAGAAGAATATACCTGATAAAAAATTAAGTCAGTTAGATGAGACTGGTTTAAGTATAACACACACTTAACAAAGATAGATCATGTCCAATTCACCTGCTAAATTCTTGGACAGGATAATTGATCTTTTCACAGTACTAAAATACACTTGATCTAATCTTTCTAGACATCAATAAAGACCTTGGTACACTGCCACATTACTAGGAAAGCAGGAGAAGGTAGAGGTTTGTCAAGCAAAAAAGGAATTGTTCAAAAGGAAAGATACAGTTTATAAAGATGAAAGGGGACTACAAGTTGGTTTGTGCAGGAAGAAGTTCCTGAGAAGCCTTATTTAATATTTAATACTTATCAGCAATTATTTATTCTAAAACAAGGGTGTGAAAACTTACAAATTTGCTGACAGACAATAAAGAAGTAATAATACTTTGGATGATTAGAATACTATTAGGTGATGTTGAGAACGTAATTTATGAAGTGGGATTGAATTTCTTACCCAAAAATGTAGATCATAAACTTTGCCGTCATAAGAAGTCTTTCTGATACAATATGGGGCCTCTTCAATTAGGAAAGATATCAAAGAATGTAGCTATGTGTATAAATGATTCAGAGGAAGCCTACAGGTAACAGTATGACAAGGCTGAGAAAACAGCAAAGACACCCCTAGAATGTATTAGGTAAGAAATCTAGGTTTAGCCAGGTAACTAGCAAACCCTATTGGGTCCATTCCCAAAGGAACAGAAAACTGATATATTCTTGTAAATCACTGAGTACCTTTGTTTCAAGAAAGTCTATAAAAATTAAGTTCCCTCCAAGAAACAATGAGCTATATACCAAGATCCATGTATGTACATAACTTGCAATAACTTTTAGCATTTTCATGAGCTAGCATATAAAATGTGCATCACTGTACAACTTGATTAAGAAGTGTTTATGAGAAATTACTATGTTATGAGGTTTTGTGAAAGTGACAGTATTTCTACCATATCTAAGACCATATTGAGATTTTATAGTCACGTAACACTAACAGCACTTGTTTTGTGGTTTGGTTTGGTTTTTTTTTTTTTCCTTAATTTAATGATTGAATATAACAGAATTGGTTTTCAATATATTGTTGCATCTCACAAAATTTTTTCTTGCAATAATCACATTATTTATTTCAGGTGACCTCTAAGGAAACCCTGTCTCCTTTTAGAGACTTATTTTGCCTCCTCTGGTTGAAAAGCCCTCATTTAGCATAACTACAGTTCTCATACAAATGACATTTCTTCTTTTATTAAAAAAATGGTAATTATATAGAAATGCACAACATACATCATTATTAATTGCAACATAATGGAAAGTGAACTGTTCAGAACCAGCACCTACTTCTGTTCTTCAGTCTTTCAACTCTGATTTTTTTTCCTCTATACCTTTTCCTAGTCTTAATAAATTATTATAGTAAGCACTTGGATTTTCTTCATTAGAGAGAATAATACAATACCATTTCATAAGTTACTAATATACGGTATAATATTTCATATTCTAAATGTAGATAAATGTCATATATCGCAATATATGAACATGTACATATTTTTTTTAGATAAAGTATATTTTTATGCCTCTAAATATTCTCTTTCCTTGTGACATAGGAAGGTTCTTCTTCACCCAAGGCATTACCATCTGTGACTTCTCCCATCTTCTTTGTGGTGTGAATATCTTCAGAAGTCAGCTGATATATCTGGTTTGACCCATTAAAATTCACCATGTAAAGTAATTGCTTCCTTAACTAAATTCCAATCTTTCTTCCTCAGGCATCCCTTTCAATAGTCTCCTTGGTCTGCATCTTCCCAGATTATTTTACCCTGTAATGTGACTAACATTACCTGGAGCTAGAAAATTATCAATTCTCAATCTGTGTTGAAATGTGAAATTTTGATATTATTTAATATAATTATTTCCTTTTATAGTTTGTATTCTTTTAGGAATAAGTAAGACTTGATTGTAAGTAATATATATTTATGAGAGACAGGGCAATATTAAAATCTGTCTTGTATTGTTTGTACATAAGAAGTGTCATTTGAGACTGTTTATTTGTTCATTTTGTCACAGTTTGGACCTGAAAAGCAGTTTAATGTGGAGCCTTATTTGCATTTGAGTTCCTTGAGTTGCCAGTAACATTTCTGAGCTGAAACTCTGTAAAACCCACATTGACTGTATTCTTTGATTTTTAACGATTTCTTAGATTTTTAATGACCGTTTCAATAGAAAACTGAACCATGTTTTTTCTAAGCTGAAAAACAAATGCTGGTTTGGTGTCAGATCTGGAGCGTGATCCTTGGAGATAACCTTTTGCACTCCAGGCCAGTGGAGCGGTGCAATCTTGGGTCAGACTGTTGTGTGAGAAAGGAACAGAGAAAGACTTGTTGGGGAGGACCTGTTTCTTTTCACTTCATCTGTGACTCTGTCCCTCATCTTAGACCTATGTCACAGCCTTGCCCTTGCTCAGCCACATCCCTGCTGATCCCAACCCTGGTCCCCACTTGCTGACTTGACTTACGAAGCAAGTGGCCATAAAGGTGTTAGAAGGGGAAAATTACTGAACAGAAGAAAAGTACTACTGAATAATACTGACAGGTTCTTGCTTGGGGCGGTGGGCACCCTTGTTGGGAATGCCCATGGCCTGCCAGCATGGCTGGCACACCCCGCCCCTTTGCTTATAGGCGAACCAGGTCTTGCTGCTCCTATACCATTTACGTTTGTTGCATTTGGTTACGAATTATTCTCATGTTAAATTAATACTACAGTGAAAAGGGTGAAATAATGCAGTTTAAGAATTTATCACGGCCTTCCAGGCAGATTAATCCATTTCTTTCCAGTAAGAATATTCTTTTATTTATTTTATTAATATTATTATTTTGCATGTGGTTTGATGGTAGCTCATATTAAATAAAAGCATTCACAATGAGTTACTTAGAAGTAGATAATGAACACAATAAAAATACTTTCATGAAATTGCTTTTCAAGATCAACAACTATTAAATGAGTAGCACTGAGTTAACTGTGGCTAATAACTATGGCACATTTAATGGAGTATGTCCTGCCAGCTCTAATTTGTCAGCACATTGTACCTTTATTTTTCGGCTCTGCAAAGTGAAAGGGGTATTTTTTAAATTAGATTAAAACTAAAAATATTACAACTTCCTGGTCTGTTATTCCCTTCCTGATTCTACAAAAGAAAATATCTTGTTTGTAAAGCCTGATGTAACAAACTGGATTTGAATGATTAGAAAATGCACTTCAGGAGTTTAACACTAGAAGAGCAAAATACTGAATGAGCTAAAGATAAAGAAGGAGCCTTTACTTTTTATACCCACTGTCTTCTCATAAGTGACAGCTACAGATGTAATTTTTTTTTATTTTTTTTTTTATTTTTTTTTTTTTATTTTTTTTTTTTTTGTGAAATGCAGTTCTCACCCAAACATAAAAATTCTGTCATATGGCCACAGGAAAATAGTGCTCGCCTAAGGTAAGGTCAAGTGCTGTATATTACTAGTGGTCTTCTCCAAAGAGGGAGCCATTTCTCCTTTAGAATAAGTTTCTCTGCATCATATAGTTGCTTTAGAGGCTGCTTAATAAAACTGTGATATAAAAATTATCTTTAGATATAACACTCTTTATTTTTCATAAGTTCTCTAGTGTCATGATGAGTCTCTTTGATGTTGTCGGTCTCATTCAGATTCCACTTCCTCTGCATTTTAACTGATGCTAAAAATCACCTGGGCTGCCATGTTTCTCAACAATGAAAATTACTGCCAGCAGAGGTCACAGTTATATTTGCCATGTATTCTTTATTCTTGATGTCAAAAGGGGAATCTTTTCCCCATGATTACTTTCACATCTCTTTTCATGAAGAGAATAGTTATATTGGGTCTAAGGGTCTTTAAAAATAATCAGTCTGGAATTGCAGCTTATGAACCAATCTTCAAATTCCAGTAAACATATGAGATGAATAGGTCTTTCAAGCCAAACCCATTTATCACATCACTGGTTTAATACAGAATCCTTTAGTCAGCTGGAGGATCACTTAGTCTGCAAAAGGAAGTGCTGATAGAAGCAGCTCCTGGTATCAGAAGTGGAAGCTTAAACATGGTCATGAAGCAAAGACATATCACTATGCACATCAGATACTGCGGGAGGGAAAAAGGTGCCATAATGTATTTCTATAAATAATGTGGAGACTAGAATTACAGACATTACACTCCAATGCCATGCTGACAGAAATTATATTGGAAGCAGGGACAGACGGTAACTTTTAAGTAGGATAGATTAACCAAGGGAGATAAGAATGAATTTTCATAAACTTATTGTTTCTCTCAAGACATGAAGGAGAGCTGGAAAACAACAAATCTGCAGAAAGGATAAATAGAAGTCAGAGAGAGTTAATGAATGAAAGAGAATGTATTTTTTATTTTGAAAAAAATAAATAAATGTAGTATTGAAATATTCAAGGTATAGAATGAGTAAAAATTATGTTCTCTGATGAGTCTTAAACAAAATAGGCCAAAGTTACAGGGTTTATGTATTTAAGAGGCAAATCAGCCTCAGCTCTGTGCCCCCTGAGATCACTGACCTGCTCCTTCTGAATGTCTAAACACATGGAAATCAGGGGAGCGATCTATAACAAAGTAGAGAAACTTACAAGATAAAGACTCCATGCCTTTTTGTATTACGTAATCCTATTAACTCATGTTATGTACTCTATATACCCAGAGGATGGATAACTCTTTATGTTGTGACAAATTGAAGTAACAGTTTTTTCATTCCATCAAAAATAGTTGAATAAAAAAGTGTGATTACATTCCCCACTGGAAGTATAAGAAATTTGACCTAACTATTTCCATATGTGTGCTAAGGAGAATAGACTAGACTAGAGAAACCTTCCTTTATAATATATTTATGACAGATGTTTTTTCTTTAATTCTTCAGATATTCTATAGCTATTGCACATGCTTCAGACAGGACCTGGAACTTTCAGTATTCTACTTGTAAAAACAATAGTTTATACTAGGACTTGGCTTGCACAGTGTGTTCTGATTTTGAATAAAAAAAGCCACATGAATTAAGACTTTACAAAACACTTCAAAAACTATTTCTTGACACAACATCTATGTAATTTTTTTTTTTAATTTTAGCAACATGTAAAACTATTATTTTCCAAAGGTGTCTCAAACCAAGAAAGGCATAACTAAAATGTGATAAAATACTGAAATACCTTTGAACAACTCATAAAATCCCATATTCAATAGTTTTGACTGAAGGTAGCAATATATTAAGAAGCTTTATGCTACTTTAGCAGAATATTTATTTTAAATGAAGGACTTTACAAAGTTAATTTTTTTGCTTAAAATATTATTCAACTCTTCCCACATGTGGAAACAAAATATTAATTTCCTCTAGTTTGTTTAGCTTTTTTTCTTTCTTAACAGTTGTATTTTTCATATGGATAAAAAAGAGTTTTGCTCTAACAGTCATAATTCAGTACCAAACCCAAGAGGTTTGTTTTCAAATATGAAATACTGAAATACCCAGGAAATAATGTTCTGAGCACCCCCATAGAGAATACTCAAGTGAGATAATTCTGAGTTAAAGCACTGGAAGAAAGGTGGTATCCCTCACACTTAATAGACTACTGTTTCTATGTGGATATAAAAAGACTGAAGCAGAGCTGTACACCAAAGTTGATTTAACTGAGAAGTGCATCTTTCTTACTACCTTTTGTGTCTTATTAAGTGATAAGTAAGTGAGATTTGGAACTGATCATGTAAAGAGTTTTTCAAACACATTAGTAAGCTTGAAAAAAACTGACAGTTATGCTCTCAGTCTTATTTGTAAACTTGAAACTAACACCTGAGGGTAAAAAGGGATTCTCTTCCCAAATATTTTGTAACTGTTTCTAGACTGTGTTAAACCCAAATATACAACCCTGAATAGGGTTTTAAACTTATCTGATTCAAATTACAGGACATGCCCATATGCTGCTCTTATATTTAGACTTAGGGTTTCTAAAAATATTCCAAACTAATCACGAAGGCTTCTTCTGTGGCCAAAAGAAAGAGATATATCTATCCAGACGATGAGTTTAAGGTCACATCCTACCTTTACTAAGCCTACAGTATGGTTGGGTTGTCACACAACCAAAGAGCTTTGAGAGACTATAGAGAAAGCAAACAAAAGGAAACATAATTCTTTATGATTGATTATTCTATTATAATAATTAATTAAAAACGTTAATAAATATCATAGGAAAGAGGAACACACTATTGTTCAGTGGGGTGTCCATTAGTGCTTTTAGACATAGCAGTCTTGTACTGCTGATTGCGAAGCATTTAATTTCAAGCAATAGTACTGAGAATTCTCCTAAATGGATACAGAGTGGCAATATCCCATAGACAGTATATCTCTTTGTATTTGAGTCTTCAGGCATTCCAGACCTCTACAAAAAAATCCCTCTGAAGTGTGATAAAAATGATGTTTTATTATCAATAATGCCAAAAGCAAGATTTAAGGTCTAATCATTACATTGACAGAATAGTCATGAGACTTAAAATACTGATGAATATTGTGGGTTTATACCTTTGTTTTTTTTGTCAGTAAGTCATGTTTTTATATCCACATTCTCATACAAAGCTGGTAATTCTCTTAAAAAGAAGATATTCCCTGATATAATCACAAGGCTTTAGGACTTGAATCTCTAAAAAAAAAGTGACTTAAAAAGTATTATAATGCATGTATTATAAATACTCTGAAAGTCCTTCTCTAGTTTGAGTCTGTATTTGGAAATCATAATCTACCTTAACTACTACCTTTCTACTAATGAGCCCTAAAATTAAGCAAACAAATCCTAAGTGTATAGTTATTACACTCTGCCTAATGGTTTCTATTCTTAAGTAAGTCTTTGCCTACCCTGCAAGAACTGGAAGAACAGCCAACTTGTTTTAGAGAAAAGTTGTTCCAGTTTTCATAAAGTGAATTGACCAAAAAAGAACAAAACCCCTCAAATCATAATGATAATGTATCTTAATTTCAAACAATGTTGAACGATTTTTGTGTTTTCTGTAGATTTTCAGTAGTTGCTATCTAGTCTGGATCTGCAGATATAAATTGTAAGAAATATGCTGCAAAATATAGTAAAAGGACCTATAACTAATCTTGTATGGGTTTTTTTTAGAAGCAATTTTATTTAAAAGAAATATTTGAATATACAGAAATCCACAAAAACTTAGGGGTTTGATATGTGACAATTCTCTTTTCTTTATAAATTCCATGCTGAGTTTTCTTCAGGGACAGATACTCACATAGTGAGTCATAGCCATACATAATTTTAAATTTTGTTGTGAAATGCTATTTTTAAAAATTAAATTTGATGTTTTTATAAAATGCCATAAACTCAACATATCTGGTTATGATAAAGAGAACAGTTAATTATTTTGTAATTTATAATCAAAAGTAGAACAACAGCTACTGTAACATTCAAAACCTATACATTTACTAAAGGATCACAAGCATGTTCAAACAACAATTTTACAGCTTGTTCAAAGCCATGCTCTTTATTTTGCTGTATTTGTTTAATAAATCATACTTTATTATATCCACAAGAATTACACAACCACTCACTTTATCATCTAACTCTTTTTAAAATAGAAACAGAGATTTATGACATTAAATTTAACTTTGGGGAAGCACCAGTTACAGAAAAGTGAGGTATATCAGCAAGATCTTACAGGAAAAAAAATCGTCCATATTTTATGTCATGATGCTACAGTAACGTAACAGATGAAAATATAAAATAATTCAGTGTTGCTTAAGTTCCTTTGATTCCTCCTCCATAGCTATGGGAGTGGTAAAATATTTCATTAAAGGCAAAGACATTTGAGGAGGTAATTCTAGCAGGTATGGGAAAATAAATAAGCATTACTATCCAGCAAACCGTCTAAGAGACAACATAAAACTCTAAACTGCCACTTAAATGGGTCTGTTTCCTGTAATGGCTTGGAAAATCCATCTAGGTATTTCAACTGTGATCTGTTTATGATATAACTGATAAATGAGAAGAAGATAACACATTATCTAAAGTCCTTTGTGATCATCTATGCCAGTCAGAAACACCTTGTTGTTCACTACTTCTATAAGAGGACTCAGCAGGAGATTTTCACATGCTGAGATATGTAAATTTTCCACAGAATTTTGATGTTCATATAGTTTCTAGATGAGTGCAGATATATTTCCAAAGCAGTAGCCTATTAGTATGGAAGAGGAAATAAAAGATAAAGGTAGATGAAGAATAAACATGCTGTTTCGATGAGCTGTAGATGGGGGAGAAAGTATATCAGTAACCATTGTGCAAAAAGAAATTACATTTCTTCATATATTGATTACCTCTGTCATCCCTCAAAAAATAACATTAGATATTTTTTGAATATTATATCCATAAAATCCATAAAAATGTACAATATTGGGAAAACTGGTATATTAACTGTATGCAAGATATAGATATAGATGTTTCAAAATATCTAAAAATGTTCCAGAATAAACAAAGTTCATTCATACTGAGGCTCAAGTTCAAGAGCACACTGGTTATTTCCTGATATTCCTATGATTTTTTTTTAGCTATTGCAACAACAAAACCGATTAATTATTTGAGACCAAAGTCTACTAGTAGGTGTAACAGATGGTAAACAGGAAAACACAGTATGAGTTACTAAAGCATGAAAACATTAAATCTCAAAAAAAAAAAAAAGCTAGCATAAGATCCTTTCCAGACATTTCAATGCAAATTATATGAAATTCCTAAGGAGGAATTGTTTAGCTTCCATTCACAGATTACTTTTTTCACACACTACTACATGAGTTATTGCAAAGTCTTTTGCCCAGATATAGCCATATAAATCTCCTATATTTACAGAAATATGTTTAAATAAATAAGAGCTAGTTCAATGTGAGAAGTAGATGATGCAGATAAAGTGCCAGACTAGAACTTTGTAACACACTTTTGAATGCATATATATATATCTCCAGGGTGAGATTGGGTTTTTTAGTACTAGAGGAGGAAATACTGAAGAAACCAAGACACTAGGAACCTAAATGAGAGTTTTAATGTCATAGACCTCAGAAATATCCTCAAAAAGAAATGCAGAATACTTAAATGCAGCAATTAAATTAATTTTTTTTTTTTTTTTTTTGCTGACTTGGAAAATTAAGTTTAGCAATGGACAAAAGACGGAAAAGACTTTGGGTCAAGGGTAGAAAGTTCATGTCTGTTTCTATGTTTAACTGACAGATATTTTAATAAGAAAATGTCAAGAAAGATACTGAGATTTTAGTTTGAACATTGGTTAAATATTTAGAGTAGAGAAGTTGCTATGAAATTATCAGAGGCCTGCTACATTCATGCGTGAGATCTTTTACTGGGGAAGAAAATTAAGAAAAAAAAGACTGAGGTCAGGGTAAAGATACATGATAGAAAAAATGACATGAAGTATGAATGATGAAATGAGTGATAAATTCTTGTATCATTGAAACAGAAGTCCCTGCAAAATAAAAAGGGCAGAAAATTTATTTTAGAATATGATTAAATTCTACACAATTTAGAAGCTTCAGTTTTTACCCACATATTAATTTCCTTACAAAGTATTGCTATTGTGATTATTCTTGTTTGATCTACAGAAGTACCAAGTTTTACGTAAGGGTCATTTTCATCCTTTATGATTACTTCCAGAGAAAAAAAGTATAATGTTCTGTTTCCAGTTTTAATAATATTACCTAATTTATTTTAGTGGCACTTACATGGATTTAACTAAAAGAACAATCTCATCCAAAAAAAATGAAAACTATACCCTTGTAATCCCTGACAGTCATAGAGGACTGTCATCTCAAGCTTGTAAGTAATTTCTCTCTTCATAGTAAGTTAATGCTGACTCATTTCCATGACAATATCCAATTCAACAATGATTAATTCTGCATTTATATTTTCTCCTCTTGGCATTTTCAATAAATGCTTGGGACCTGCCAAATGTGTGTCAAGAGATAAAGGTCTTACCTCAGAGCTTCATAGGTACAAAACTGCTACTCTAGTATTTACATATGTGAAAGACTGTCTTACCACAACTGATTTATTCTGTGTCTCCTTCCTGGACTAAATTATTTTTTATATTTCAAGTAATTATAAAGTAACTCCCTAATTCCATTTTTCCTTTCCCCCCCCAATATTGGTTAAAGTAACTTCAATGTATTGTGCTGTTCTCTACAAATCCGTGTAGTTTACCTGAGTAGTGCTACACACCTCAGAAATATGCTACTATTTTGAAAATCAGGATTGAGTTTTTTGCCTATTTGCTTCTTGCTCGCAGAACCTGCTTTGTCTACAATTTGAAACCTTGTAAAGTCTCTTGTAAGAAATCAGTGGCAAAAATGTAATGAGCTCAACTAGCATTCTACCTTCAAATGTCATAGAGAATGAAATATGCCAGTTTCAGGGGTTCCTTCTTCAGTCCCATTTATGGCCTTAATGATGGAAGGACAATGGACAACCTTCCAAATTGTGCAAAATTTCATTTATTACAACATTATTCTTCATTCTCTTAAATCTGTAATAGGACAATCAAATTAAGATTACATAGTGCATAAAGCTCTGAGACACATATACCTCAGTTATATCTGAGTAGTCACACTTAACTTTTAATATTGCTTCAAAGATGTAGATATTTTAGAAATATCTGACTCATTTAAATGTATACCCTGGAGGACAAGGGGGTTAATTGTGCTCAGTAAGAGCCTCTGTCTCTCCATTACCGATAAAATAGTCTGACAGACTCATTCTCTCTCTGCAAAGTGAGACCAATGAGTCATTTGTTTACATGATACTCATCCATAAAAAACCTGGCAACACAAAAATGTTATTTGTTGGCTTCAGTCAAACAAATTAGGAAAGAGACCCAGTAATTAATAGTTCTGTCATGGTTTACATATTTCTTAAAAAAAAAAAAAATAAAAATAAAGCCTTTGAAATGACTTGGAGTGACAAGGAGTTGTCATGTTACTTTTCTTTTTCCTGCTCACTCATTTGTTACGATATGCTTAAACCAATCCATTAAAAGGCAATAAACAAATTGGGATCACTTGTAAGTTATGGGCAATAGTCAGAAGAAATGAACAGGAAGCTGCGGAAAAAAAGGGAAAAGAACCTTGGATAGAGTTTCTTGTCTGCTTCTGTTGCAAAAGGATAAGCTCCTTGTGAGCTGTAGCTGAGTGAGATGACATCACGGTTCTCAGTCCCACAAGTCACTGTGTTATCACAACAGCTTGCTTGCCAAACTGGTGTCAAGATTCAGACTGTGGGAGGTTGCTGGTAGAGCATTTATAACTCATTTGGACAAAGTCCAGCCGCACACCTTTTCATTATATTACTGGATAAATTGTCTCTTATTTCCTTGGTGTCAACGTAGAATGAGACTTGCTGGCTCAGGCTTCTAGTTTGCTGGACTGATGTAAAACAACATCTACCTATTACATTCCAATTGTTTGGTTTGTTTCTTGGGGTTTTTCTCTCTTCAAATTAGAATGAAAGATGAAACTGTAGATTATTGTCAGAGTAAAGGCATATTTGTTATAGTGTAAGAGCACTGTGTAACAGGATTTATGTGATCTTACAGGTATGTTGTTGAAACAGCCCAAGAAATATTTGTCAATTCCAAATTGAGACAGCTGGTGAGACAAGATAACTGGTGTTGGTGAAAAAAAAACCAGAAGCAAAAAGATATTTCTGAATTAAAATTAAGTATTCAAGTATATTGCTTTCTCCTTATCTTGAGAAATGAAAAGGCAGATTACCTCCTATCATTTGCACCACTGTGTCCACCCAGTATACAGTTTGCTTTGTTAGCATTGAGAATGCACTTTCAGCTCATATTCAGCCTGCTATCTACTGCAACCCACCCAGGTAATTTTCAGCAGAGCTGTTGTTCATCCGGTTAGTTTTCTTCCATCTCCTGTGCCATGCACATAGCCCTTGTTTTCTTGATCCTTATGATTATATAACAGCTTCCAAAATAGACTTCTCCTCCATAATCTCAGTCATCTATCTTTGTCCTTAGCTATGGCTTTTTACTCTTTCCTCCCTAATCCCATATTTCATATTTGTAAAAATATTATGGACAGAATTACCTCAACGATAATAATTGTTCTGATCAATTTTCTGTCTACACTTTGCCACTGGTATCACAGTGAAGTCTTCTCCTATCCATAACAAATACTATTAATTTTGCCTTGGTTAATCAAATCACTTAAATCTCAAAGTTCATGTTAATTCAATCTGAATTTCCTATGTGTTACTTCATCAAAGAACAAAATAATTGGCTTCAGGAAAAAATGTTTTATTCTCATCCTTTGCTGCTCTTGCACTATTTCTTCCACAGACTACCTCCATTCAAATAAAAGTTTTTGCTAATGTAGATACATAATTTTTTTTCATTTTTTCCTTGCTTTAAAATCCAGAATCTCCAACAAGTTTCTAACTCTTCTATTTTTTCATTTATAAGGCTTAAAAAATGTTTCAGTTTTCAGTAGTGTGAGGAATATCAGAAGTACTGTTCAGTTGTTTTCTCCAAAGTCAATATAGATGAGGCAATGATTAATTAGCAGACAGTATCTTATGCTGTAGTTCACTTTTTTTTCAGATAATCATAAATATTAACCCATAATAATGGGTAATGTAAAAATGTAACCCATATAATACATAATATTATTATCATAAATTAAACAACTTTACACTAGCCATCAACTGTATGGATGTGACATTCTGAGGGTTGTAACTATTTTCTCTATTTTCCAGTATAGACATAGGCATTGAAACCAGCCTCTCTCAGTAACAGACAAATGCAAAAAGGTCTTACATCAAAAGTCTACAGAACTGCTGTTGTATGTATCCTACTGAACACTAATTGCAGACTGCTTCCAACGGCCTGTAACAATCTAAATGTCTGAAGTACAAGCAAGTACAACTGCCAGCTAGTATTCTCCACAAAACAGATGACACCAAAATGAGGCCTGAAGTTTGTGATCTAGTGTGATTATCCTCAGAGGAGGACTACCTCACGGAACAGAAGACAGAAGAATGATCCGGGTATCTTTGCAGATATGAAAATTCCATCTTGATCCAAAATTTGATTTTACAACTGAGCTGACCTTCAGAAATCATTGACTAGACACCTGAAAGATCTTTTGCAACAGGCTGCAGTTCAGAACTACTACTCTCAGTGACCTTTGTTGGTTGTAAAAGATGCATGTCAGCTATTGCTTTAAACTGTAATAGATTGCTTCCTTAATCCGTTACAGGAAAAACGTACTTCTTTGTTTTAATGTAATGTAATGATTCTCTCATGAATATTCATCTTCACTCAAGGTCCCACCAACATTTCCTACTGTAACTGTGAAGTTGCTGTCTTAGAGGTGACAGTAGTTTTAGCCCATTGTTAAAAGAGACTTCTTGTTTGTCAGTAGTTAATATTGGATTTACCAACATAAGTCAATGATATCTCTTCCAATGTCTTATATCTTTCTGGGCATTTCCACATGTTAAGAAGCTTTATCCTAGCAGCAATAATTGTAGTTTTTTTTCTAACTAAACCTTTGAAAGTATTTTTAAAATCTGAAAATAAGTAGTTCACTCTCTTGAAAAACCAGTATCTTAGAAGAGTTTATTGCACTTATAAAGAAGTTCACCAGAGAAAAATCGTTGTGAGCACCCATGTTTAAACTTACTATACCGTTACAGAACAATTTGATCATAGTGGTAACTAAGCATTACATAATATGTTTTTAACACTCTGAGTAGATTGGTTAAGGAGAGGAAAAAAAAATAGGAACCAGTCATCTGCATTTCTCAGAGAAAGGCTAAACCATCCAGTTGGAGGATGAAGGCATAAAAAAGAATGTATGTCTATTAGAAGCAGCAGGTGGGGACAGACAGTGTTACAAAAGACATGTTTTTTGCAAAGAAACTTTTTTTATACGAGTGGGGATGATCTACAGGCATCTCATTGTAAATATGCACATTTCTACAGTATCCTATGGTCATTTGTCATCAATGAAAGAGATTCAGACATTCATCCTGTGCAATTTGTCGTGCAGTAAGTAGAAAAAATAGCAGTTCAGATAACTCACACCATAAGAGCAGAATATTGTCCATGCTGTAGACACTCCAAAAGCTTTAATTTCAAATGTTAAATTATAAGAAAAAATATTTCTTTTCTATAGGAAACAATTCAAAGAACCTTTGCAGATTTCAAGCAAATGTTTTCTGTGTTTTGCCCATAACATTGAGCTTTCATGGTTTGCTTTCACTTTTCAGTAGAAAATCTGTAACTTGCACCTGATTTAGAACAAGAGATCTTGAAAGCCTTAGATCCTATTTTACATGGATAGTTTTATTTTTTCTCTGTGTTGTGAGTTAACCCTGGTTATAACTTGGTATAATTCAAATTATATCCCAAAAGACAAACTGGCATTGTGTTGCTTTTGATGCATTTTTAAATAGTTTAGTTACATTTTAAGTGTTCAGAAACATTGGAAGAGAACTAAAGTAAGAGAATTCGTAGTGAATAGGTAGTGACCATGTTTTGGTGTAAGCCAGTTTTCATGTTGTCCAGCAAATTTATGACTAAAATACTTTCATAAATGGAAATTTGAAAATTCATGAATTTTGCTACTGTGAATGCAGATATAGCCAGAACTTAAAGGTTAGGCTTGCAATGAACAGGGACTTTCAAGTCCTTTTGATTAATTCCTTTTGATTTAAGAAGCTCCAAACCTTTCAAATTTAGGCACACAAATAATATGGTGGGAGTTTGATCTATGTCTCATATAATAAAAGTACTACACAAGTAAATGAAGCCATATTGACTTGGTCCAGACTATTTTAAAAATCATTTATTAGTGAATGAGTGGCTATCAGGTGTTCTTACATTTCTACCAAAAAAAAAAAAAAAAGAATCATCACCACACCACAATAGAGAGAAGAAAAAGTAGGAAAAAATATTGACATTTTTAACAATTAAACAATTGTTATCAAGGAAAGAATATTATCTGGTTGTTACAGCAATATTATACAAGACACAGGTTAATATGAAAAAAAGTAAAAAGTAAAATCTCTACAAGCAAAATTCTTATGGTAGTATAAAATACAGTGTGCAGTAAGCAGAAGGATTTGAATTAAAAAACTCAAGTCCTTCACACTTCAACTATTTCAGTGATAGAAGTACTTTGTGTCTGCTTTGCTCTACAAGTTCTAGGTAAATAAAACCCTGCAAAATTATTAAAACTGAGAGTATGTTTTTATTCTGATACATTTTCTATCTAAAAAAAACCCTCACTTAAGTTAAAACTTCATTTAGCACCACCCACACCATCACAGAATAAAAAAAAAAATAAATAAATAAATCAGCGTTTCTTCTCTCTTCTAGCAATGCAAACTTTTACAGTCTACTTTATTGACATGCTTCCATGCTCATAATCTTTGTTTGCCACTAAAACAAGACAACTTTGTTTTTCTGAAAGACTCACGCTGTGAGCAGGTGTGAATCCTGCTGGGTAAAGAATTAAATATCATTTATGACAGTCAGGCACATGAGCTGTTATTACCTTATTCTGTTGAAAGAAGGCAATAGAGACTTTTCTGACAGAGAAGCCAGAAACCCAGACAACTGGTTTGATAGCTCTGACAGAGAAACTCTTTGGATCAGTCAAATATCAGAACACAATTTCCCTGGATTTAATGTTGTTTAAGAGTGAAATCCAGGGTGAGATCTGCTGAGTATTCTATGTAAAGAATCTCTTGACAGCATCTCATAGGAAGTAGTAGATGTAGTCTGGGTATGGAGATGCGAACATAGGTATGAAGAGGGGAATATAGGGAATATGAATCTAGTTGCATGTTACTGCACAGGAGCGAGTTTTATGCAACTTGAGGTTAAGGTGACTGTAACAGTCTGCCTTTTGATTCACTTTCTTTGTTTGAAGGACCCAAATTTTGTTCAGCATCCATCCTTGTAAACAGACTTGGCAGAGTGGTCTCAGATTTGCTACATTCTACAGCTGACAGTATTACTTAGTATTTGATACACCTTTTGTATTGGTTTCTGCGTTGTGAAAATTAGATGAAAGGAAGTTGACTGTTCTCTGAAATGTTTGACAGAGGATTTAATATACAGTGATTGTAATGTCAGCTCAATCTTTTTTTTTGCTCTCAGAATTTTTTTGTTGGATGCTTTGAACCTTCTTATTGAGTCAATTTTAACTTTAGTGCTTTAAAATAGATAAATATTTGATTATCTAAAAGAACATTACCAAATTAAGGAAGTAGCACACATGTATAATTTCAATTATTAACTATAGCTTTCACAAGAACTTTGAAACAGAAACTGTGGTTACAAACTTGGAGAACAAGGTTACTTTCAGGTATAAAATGGAGTATTAATACTTACATTCCTCATACTGTATTAAAATATCTCATAATAGAAAGAATGGTTTACAGGAGACCATATAAATCTTGTCAAACCATTTCTTGTAAACAGCTTGACCCTATTGTTGGCAATAATTTTTGGAGGTCAAATGATATTTTGCCCAAATAAAATCTGTAGAATCATAGTGTCATATAATATCCTGAGTTGGAAGGGAAACAAGGATTATGCAAGTCCAACTCCCAGTCCTGCACAGGACAGTCCCAAGAACCACACCATGTGCCTGAGAGTATCATCAAACACTTTTTTAACTCTGTCAGACTTGGTGCTGTGACCACTTCCCTGGGGAGTCTGTTCCAGTGCCCAACCACCATGTGGGTGAAGGACTTTTTCCTAATATCCAATCTAAACCTCCCCTGACACAACTTCAGGCCATTCCCTTTGGTCCTGTCACTGGTGACCACAGAGAAAAGATCAGTGCTTGCCCCTTCGTTTCCCCTCATGAGGAAGTTGTAGACTGCAATGAGGTCTCTCCTCAGTCTCCTCTTCTCCAGACTGAACAAGACAAGTGATCTCAGCCACTCTTCTAGACCCTTTGCCATCTTTGTAGATTTCCTTTGGGTGATCTCTAATAGCTTTATATTTTTCTTATTTTGTGGCACCCAAAGCTGCACACAGGACTCAAGGTGAGGCGGCACCATAGAGCAGGACAATCACCTCCTTTGACCAGCTGTCGCTGCTGTGCCTGATGCACCCCAGGACAGAGTTGTCCCTCCTGGCTTCCAGGGCACACTGCTGATTCATATATAACTGCCATTGACACAGACCCCCAGGTCTCATTCTGCAGCACTGCTCTCCAACACCTCATTGCCCAGTCCATAAATACATTCAGGGCTGCCCCATCCAAGGTGCAGAATCAGGTACTTGCCTTTGTTAAACTTCCTAGAGTTGGTGTTTTCCCAGTCCTCTAATTTGTTGTGGTCTCTCTGCCTTCAAGGGAGTCAACAGCTCCACCTAATCAAGTACTGTCAGCAGACTTACTTAGTATGCATTCAAGTCCTACATCCAAGTCGTTTATGAAGATGTTGAACAGAACTGAGTCTAAGATGGAGCCCTGTGAAACCCCAGTGACTGTAAGCTTTTGTGCCAGATCCATGAACCAATTGCTCATCTACCATATATATGGTGTGTTTGTCCAGCTATGTGATGTGTTTATCAGACAGACAGTATGAGAGACAGCATTGAAAGCTTTACGGAAATCCAAAAATATTACATCAACTGGCTTCCCTTGGTCAACTTGGTGGGTTACCTTGTCATAATAGGGAATTATATTTGACAAGCAGGAGTTTCCTTTCATGAAACTGTGTTGGCTGTGACCAATGACAGTGTTGTCCTTCAATTTTTTTTCAATACCTCTCAGAATAATCTTCTCCATAATTTTACCAGTCACTGAAGTGAGACTGACAGGCCTGTGGTTTCCAGGGTCATCCTTGTCTTTCTTTTAAACTGGGACAACATTAGTCAGCTTCCAGTCTACTAGGTCCTCTCCAGATTCCCAAGACTGTTCAAAAATCTTTGAGGGGACCTTGCGATAATATCAGCTACCTCTTTGATTATTCTCTGATGAATCCCATCAGGGTCCACAGGTTTGTAGGGATCCAGACGGAACAGCAAATCCCATATAAGTTCCGGATCAACTGAGATTTTTCTCACAGTCAGGGTCCTCCAGCTCAAGGCACTGGGAAACCCTTAGTCCATCAGAAGTAAACCATAATAAGCTATACATTACCCTAAAACACAACCCTGGTTGTAGTTTTTTACTCAAATAAAAAAATGCATTGTGTTGTGTAAAAGGAAACTGGAATTTCTCTATCACAAAAACAAATGTTTCAACTTTCAAAAATGTGTATAGTGTATACTAACAGCCTTCTATCTGCTCATAATTTTTTGTATTTCCTAGGACTCTGTTTCTTGAGGATATCCCAAAGTTATTGCTCATGACTGCAACACAATAGTTTGCGGTTTCTCTTCCTTTCTGACAATAGAAATGTGACTCTGCACATTGTTCTTTGACTTGCTTTCATACATGTAATACTGTGGTGACAAGCCCTGGTCGAAGACACTTTTAGATTTGGTCTCATGGTTGTTCTCATTCAGTTGTCTTAGTGCATGATTAAAAAATACACAAAAAGTAATTTCTGTATGAATCTCTCAATCAAGATGTTTCCATCCTAAAAAATGCTGTGTGATTACGACCATTTCTAAAAGCATCCACAATTTTCTTGATCTAGAAAGCATCAGCTTTCAGTGTCCAACATTGAACTCCTCAGGGGTTTTTCAATTATTTTATTACTCTAGAATAAAAACCAGTCCTCTGAAAGGAACACTTTAGTTTTCTATTTCTCTCTTTATTCTTGCTAACCTATATATTTCAGATATCTCTGTTAGACACATAATTCAAATTTTGAAAACAGATGGGAAGTAATGAAAAAATAATCTTTTTTGAACACTTGATAGCGTTTTGATTTGCTGATCAAAGTAACCATCAGATAAAAAGATACTACCTAATATACTTTCCTCTGTATAAATCAATCCCACTATTTAACTGTCTGATCAATTTCTGATTTGATGTCCCAGCATTAATGTGTGGGTAATTAATCTATCATGCAATGAATTCAAACAAATTAGTAACTTTTATGTTTAATTTAATTATATTGTAGGTATTTTATAAAGTAAGGATGTTTCCATGTTAACATTTAATATTATAGAAGTATATACTAATTTTGGAAGGGATAGAACTAGTTTTCTTCCTGGTAGCAAGTATGGTGCTTTGATTCATGACTAATATAGTATCAACACCACAGGGATGTTTTAGCTATTTTTGAATAGCGCTGACACAGTGTCATATTTGTTGTTTGTTTTTTTCCAATGCTGCTCTGCCAGTGGAGCTGGTTGGGGGTTCACAAGAAGCTGTGAGAGGACACAGCCAGGAGAACTGACCCCAGCAGACCAAAGGGATATCCCGCACCATATGGTGTCATGCTCAGCAATAAAACTGGGGGAAGTGGAGACATTTGGAGTAGTGGTGTTTGTCTTTCCAAGTCACCCTTACGATGGGACCCTGCTATCCTGGAGAATACCTGCCTGCCCATGGTTAATTGGTAAAGGAATTCCTTGTTTTACATTGTTTCTGTGTGAGACTTTCTCTTTACCTATTAAACTGTCTTTATCTCAAGTAACACCCTGTCTAATTCTTACCCTTACAATTCACTCTCCCATTCCATTAAGACTGGAAGTGAGTGAGCAACAGGGTGTGGGCCTACCTGCCTATCAACACACCACTGAGCCGTCAAAATTCTGAATACTAACAGAAAACTCAATCACTCCTGGACAAGAGTCTATGCTCTTGAAATCCAATAATTCAAATTGTTTGCATTTGGCTAAGTCAGTAATTTCATGCAGATATTTGCATGGCCAAGAATAGCATTATTTTGGTTCCAGTTACATTTTATTTCTCTACTTGCCCTTTCAATGTGAAGCCAACATGAAGATCCAAAAAAATATACCCTAGATTTCATTAGATATCACACCTAATAGGCATTTACTTCACCTTCTGAAAAGTACTGAAGTAATACTCTAGCAATGCCAAAAGGGTGTCAGTGATGATGGTTTATGGTAGACCAGTTTTTATGTTCCACATAATTTAATTTTTTTTCTATACTTTGTTAAAAATCTAAACTGTGATCTTTCTTGGTGAAGTATATTTTTTCACATTTCACACTTTACAATAAAAAAAATGATAAAAGCTCATGATATGGATAAAAAAATAAAAGTAAGAATGGAGAAATATGTAGGTTAGATGCAATTTTCCTGTATTTTGTAAGGTTTTGCTTAATAATTAGGTAAGACCAGACCCCAAAACCCTATGATTAGATCATGTTCTACCTGGGAAAAATGTGTATATTTTTGTTTGTGATTTAACTTTCTGTCAATCTCTTGTGAGGAAAAGACTGCAAAAGTGGAAAGCAAATGGTTTTCTAATCACAAACCTCATGTTACCTGTAGATCTGTACCAACTGATATGATCTGAGCATTTTATAAGTCCAGGAATAGATCTTGTCTAGTCTCTGAGGTATAAAGTGCCAGCAGATAATGCACACAAAAAGCTGACCTATCCTTTGTTAATATTCTTGAGGTGAATATATAGTAAGATGATGCCCTTGAATAAAGTGTGTGTTAAATGGACAAAATAAAGCAGTTACAATGAAAAAACCATTTACATGTTTCTTGACCATGGTGGTTTTAAAATATCAGTCTTGTCTTTGAACAAAGTACACTTCTCCTGTGTCCTTGAAACAGGAATTTCCTATTCAAATCAAGAAAAAGATAATTTTGCTCCTGCTGAGAAAAATAATCTTTATCTCAGATAAACAAGACTGATTTGGATTTTTTTCATGTAAAAATGCTCATTGTAGCATATTAATATTCATAATAGTCTTTTAGTAAAATTATAAATTGTCTTGTAGCTGCTTTAATTCAACCAATAATTTCAAGTCTACATCCCTATACAAAATTGTCCTAAATAATTGCTTATTAAAACGTGTAAATTACCAAATAGAATGCAAAATATGTAACAAAATATATCAATGATGCATTGAACAAAATATGACTACATGATTAACGTATAAAAAATGCATTGCTTAGATCACAGAGTAAATGCTGTACCTGCTATAGAGAATGGACACAGAAAAATCTAATTATTTTTTCTTGTATTTTTTTTTTTCAGAATTTATGGTACAGACTTTTAAGGCACTTAATTCCAAACATATGACAACAGATATATATACAAATACATAAATTACTTTGCATGAATAAAATGAACATATTTTCAATTGTATTTTCCTTTGCCATCTTCAGGACAATGAAGCAAATTAACAAGAAAACCTTTCTTTTGCTAGTTCTGAAAGTTGCACAGATGTTATCAGAAGTTTTTATAAGAGGGTTCCTCTCTAGCATGATATACCTTTCCTAAAACTTAGGCTACTACTTGTCCTCCAGAAATTCCTTTTTTTTTTTGCGCTCACTTTTAACCTTATGCCCTTCAGCCTGCACTTATAGCCAAAGTCCTGTTACTTTGGAAGGATCCTGTGTGAAATGAGGTGAAGTTTGTCTTAATGCAAATGTTGGAATGTTCAGTTTAAAATTTGTTGGCCAAATAAGATACCATCTCAGTTTCCAGGATACCAGTTAAATAGTCAGTGCTTGTATAGGTCAGTGCTTGTATACATTTATGTGTGTGTGTGTTTGTGAGTGTAGGTGTATTTATATACAGGATGAGGAAATGCGATGTAAATATTCTTACTCGACAGAAAAATCTCCAGAAAGCCTCATTTCCCCCTGCCTTCCGGGGAATCTTGGAATTTTTCTCCATGTTGTAAAGAATTTAAGAAGATGAAACTATGCAATTTCCATTATTACAACTTTCATGTTTGTTTACAATGAATTTATGTTTGGGACACTCTTCAGCACATAAACTCTGTAAGGCAATGAAGAGTACTGAACTGGTATTGATTTTTATCCCCTGACAAGCCTATAAACAATGGGTTGTCTTAAAAAACGTACACAAAAGAAAGGGAATTTTAGTTCATGCTTTGCAAGAAATTGATTGTTGCCATATATTCTGTATGAATTCTCACCATTTTAGAAGGCCAAACACAGAGCTCCTAATGACAGGGGTATTTATTATGACTTTGTTGTATGTCTGCAAAATTTCCTATGACTTGTCTAAGTAGTGCATTTTTCTGTCTTTTAAAGTTTTATGTGGAAATTCAAAAACTCTGAAAATCTTTTTGCCTGAAACAACTCATGGTAAAGCCTTGATTTCTAATAATGGATTTGTTTTCAAAATCTTTGGGTGATTTAGTGTCTTTGTGATTAATTAAAACCAAGACAGTAAATTAAATGCCTCCAAACTTTCTAAAAGATATTTTGAATGCTACTTTTACAACATATTTTACTGTTGCTGCCTTTACAGGAACCACAGGCTAGGATATTTCAGCCATTTATGATAAAGAACAAATGAAAATGTTAATAATATTATGTAATTACAAAAAAAAAATTCAAAAAATGCACAAGTTTCACAATAAAAATTATGAATTTAGGAAATTCACTGTTTTAGGTAAAAAAAAAATAGTGTATCTGCAGGTAAATTAAAAAGAGAGAAAATTATAATGTACATATCCTTGTAGTCTGGCCACAGAAATATATACGTTTGTTTCAACAAAATCATTTTTAAAGTTGAAGCAAAATTATTGCTGCTGTATCTCCTATGAAATTTTTAAGCTTTTCCAGATTCTGATATTTCAGGAAATTTAGATGATTTTCTGTATATAAATATACAGATGACATATATTTACTCTTACAAGATTCAGCAGAAGTATACACAATTGTCATAAATAGCATTTGTAGACTATACAGCTTTTAAAATTTTTGAAGGGAAACATTTCCATATCACTAATATACCTACAGGGACTCAAGGAAATTAATTATTTGGCCTCATCTCCATTTAAACCAGGTATATAGGATTTTCTTTTCCTTTTTCTCCTTTTTCTCTCCATAGAACATATGGAGAGAATTTTCACCATTTGATACTATGACTCTACCACTCAAAAGTAGCCAGAAAGAGTGAGACAATTCAATTTCTGTTTTAATACCTTTACTGTCAAGATAAGATATATGAATGGTTTTAACAGTAATGTATGAATTACTATTGCTTAAATCTGTCTACTACAGCCCTCTCAGTGATAATGGGGTCCCATAGATGGGTCTCTTGAGGCTTTTTCCTGTCTGACTTCACAATGGTTAACACAATGAGTTTCTTAAATCATTTAATAACAAGGATACCCCACTCAGACTTTTTATTAAGTAGATCCATTTTATGCTCTTGTCTATTTTAATTAATAATATTAGGCTTTTTTTTTTTTTTAGCCTAAAACAGCTCTAGGCAAAGAACGTATGTCTTGTATTCAAATATATTTTTTTCATGTTTCCTAATACTTGTGAAAAAAACTAAGTACTAGAAGAGATCAGGTTTCTCCCAAAGTTCAGCTGCTCATTATATTAGCAGAGTATAGTGCTATACACCAAATGGTCTCAAATCCTGAATTCACTCCTATAGATTAGGGTCTTTACCAGCAGGACATTTTCGTAAGTAGCAGAAGAACTCAGTAAAAGAGTTAGAGATGTTTGCAGTTGGAAGGCTTGCTGAAAATAATGCCTCCTTTTGAAAAAGCACTCCCATGGGAACTTGCTCCCCTGCTCTTTAACCATAAAATTGATGTCTTATCACATAATTTGGCAGTGTTACAACACTGAAGCAGTATTGTTGTCTCCCATTGCCAGATGGAGTACAATTGTGAAAAGTTACTACTGAAATACATAAAATGTTATCCTGAAACACATATAATGAAAGTCCAAGCAGAGTAGATGGCTAATGTTGACTATATGGTGCTAAATGTGAAATATGTATTATATTAAGTAGTATGTATACTAAGCTTTAATAGATTCAACTCTATGCTATGTACATTCTACTTTATGTAGAAAATCAAGTGAAAATGCACAGTATTGAGCACTATGATGCATGACAATTCTCTTTCACTAACAGACATTATGCAGTTTCAGTAGTCTTTAAGGATTTTGCAATTATTTGAAAAAGAAACAAAGAAGATACTACCCAGAATGAAAATTTATTAAAACATAAGGCTCAATCCGCTGTAGCTGCAGGAGTCACTGACCCAGCCATGTCAGAGGCCTCCAGCCAGCCAGACCTTGCTGATGGCAGATGCACCTCTCTAGGTCACAAGTTGCCAGGAGCGCCTAAGGGCTCTTTGCGAGGCTGGGGCCAAGGAACAGCTATTTTGCAGCAGGTGTACCATGGCTGGACAGCTGTATCACCAGGTGAAGGACCCACGGGAAGAAGTGAACAGTTGCATAAAATTTGAGTGAATAAGCAAGAGCGAGAGAGATCATTTTCAGAGACATTACAGTCTCAAGACTCTAGAGTCTCGAACTGCCATTGTACTGGAGAAGCAAGTGGACACAAAACCCTGCAGAGTAATTACTCAAAAGACTGATTGTCAAAGGTCTGTTAAAGATGAAGGCTGGAAACTGGTCACTGCATACTCCAGGAGGAAGGTTCCCCCTCTTTTGCAAAATTTGACAGGTAGGACTGGTACCTTCTACAACAGGTATGAGGCCCTGAAACTAGAAGGTCAGACAACTCATGAAGTGGGCAAAGCTCCTTCTGGGATAGTGGGGCCTCCTAAAACAACACCATTTGTATACTGCATTAAGACCTCCTCTGTTAACAGGAAAATAAGGGTAGTTGTAATAGCAGACTCCCTTCTAAGGAGAACAGAGGGCCTGATATGGAGAGCAGACCCAACTTACAAGGAAGTCTGCTGTGTCTCAGAGTCTCAGGTAAGGGACATTACTGGAAGACTCTCTAGTCTAAAAAGGCCTTCTGATTACTATCTGTTATTTGTTGTTCAAACCGGCAGTCTGAGAGGAATCAAAAGAGACTTCAGGGCTCTGGGACTATTGGAAGAGCGACCAGGAGAACAGGTAGCAATTTTCTTGATCCTTCCTGTATCAAGGAATAATATTCATAGGAATAGTCATATCCATGAGGTCAATGAATGGCTCTGAGGTTGGTGTAATCTGAAAAGTTTTGGGGTTTTTGAACATTGGATGATCTACTCAGCATCTTGTCTACTGAACACCTGATGAGATGCACCTATCTCAGAGGGGAAAACCAGTTCTAGCATAGGTGCTAGTGGGACTAGTTGACAGAGTTTTAAACTAGCTTGGAAGGGGGAAAGGGACAAAGCCAGGCTTGTCAGTGATGAGCAATGGGGTGGTGTGTCAAAACTTGAAAAAATAATCACTAATGAGATCCCTCAATTTGCTTGGTGAGGTGTTGGTTACAATGTACCACACCTGAAATGTTTCTACACCAATGCATGCAGCATGAGGAACAAACAAGAGGAGCTTGAAACTTTGGCCCAGTCCCAGGGATTTGACATCACTGGCAAAAGTGAAACCTGGTGGGATGAGTCCTGCAACTGAAGCGCCCTGTTGGATGGTTAAAAGCTCTTCGGGCAGGATAGGCAGGGCAGAAGAGGTGGAGAGGTGGCAGTGTATGTAATAGAAGGGTTAGAATGTATGGAGCTCACAGTTGGCAATGGCACAGTTGAGAGTCTCTGGGTAAGAACCAAGGGAAAACAAATAATGCAGATGTCATTGTGGGGGTCTACTATAGACCTCCCAGCCAGGATAATGACGCCAACAAATTATTCTTTGAGGAGCTAAGGGACACTTACTTTCAAGTTTTGCCAGGGAAGGTTTAGGTTGAATATTAGAAAAAGGTTCTTCACCCAGAGGGTGGTTGGGCACTGGAAGAGGTTTACCAGGGAAGTGGTCACAGCACCAAGTCTGCCAGAGTTCAAGAAATGTTTGGATGATACTCTAAGGCACATGGTGTGACTCTTGAGCATGGTCCTGTGTAGAGCTGAGAGTTGAACTTGATGATCCTTGTGGAAACCTTTCAACTCAAAGTATTCTGTGATTCTATTTCAAAAGTGCAGCAGATCACCCCAATGTTGAGCAAACTAAAGGAACAACTGATATATTGATTTCAAAAGAATGCAAGAAGTCTCCCTGATAGAACAGGAGTGAGGAAGCTTCTAATGCACCTCACTCACATACAAGATATTACCTGATCTTTTGGTAGTGCATTCTATACAAAGTGAACACAGCTTTCAGAGACAAAATTCTGCATTTCAAATCATGAAGCCTGTTCTGGAGAAACTGAGAAAGACAGAGAAAAGTTGATGAACATCCTGGGGGACATCTTTCCACTACTAGGAAGGCTGCCTCAGTACTGCAGAGAAATGGGGGGGGAAAAAAGAAACAAGTTTGTCAGGGACATCTCATAATGCTTCAATTTACAAACCACAATCTTTAGCCTCATGTCAGCAAGAAACTAAGCTGAGAAACATGGAAATTATCTCCAGATTAAGAACTGATATAAACATATGAAAATTTTTGCATTGTTGAGATAAGAAATTAGAAATTACTATCTCATTGTCTCTTTAGTACTAGAACAAGGGGTAGTGAATGAAACTGAGGATGGCAAGCTCAAAATAGAAAACCGTACTAAATTTCTACTTATTTTTTTTCTTATGGTCTCATTTCTGCCGCATAAAATTAAACAGTGCTACATATAGTGTGTTCCTCTCCCTCTGTAAAGTGAATGTACAGAGAATTCCTCACTAGTTTTAGGAAAATAATCTGAAGTAATCATATTTGTATCTGATAAACTGCATTTACCATTTTTTTCTAAGACTCTTAATGCCACTATCAGATAAATAAAAATGTTTATGTTAATTAAAGCTGTGAGGAAAATGAGTCCCAGAGAGCCTTTGGATCAAAGAAATTTTATAAACAGCAGGGTATAATTTCCCCTTAAGTATTATACTTTTAAGCATTGAAACAGAAAATGTCTTTAACAATACGCACAAATTAACAGTAGAATTAAGTTACAGATATAAACCCCTGTTTTCCTTCACATGAATTCAGGAATTTAAACGAGATCTCAATTAGACAACGATTGATCAGTTTTCACATTGAACTCAATGGAAAGAGATAAGCATTCCCCAAATCATATCATGGTGTATGCTTCTCTCCTTTGACTTTATTAATAGCTGAAGGAAGGCTAAAAAGTACAGTTAAGTTTTCAAAATTATTTGGAATTAATCCAGACTTTAGCCTTATTTTACAGAAGGTGTTTTATTCTCCTGCAGTAAGCATGACTACTGACACATTTTCCAGATCAATGGCATAAAGTATAGTATCCATTTTTTCACTATTGTCATCATTAAGACAAAATGTTACACCAGACTTCTGAATTTCCCAGCTACCCATATATCAAACTACATAGATAAGGGAAACAGAATTCCAATGTGTAATTTACTTCCTAATGAGCAGAATGTTTGCCATCAGAACAGGAAATTACATAAGAATGTTTCTGTCAGGCATCTTGAATGTTATCGTAAGAGTACGGAACTGAAGGTGCTACAAAGTATGAGTAAATTGAATCATAGAATAGAATTTAAATTTTAGTTTACTTTTTAAACTTCTTTGGCATATTACTTACTACTTTGGGTTTTAAAATTTATTTTTAGATGAAGGCTGTGTGAAAAAAGTGCCATTTAGAACTAAGGAAAATATTACATGAGCTGTGTAAGTCTGTAAACAACAGTAAGAAAAACATAGTGTCTTGTCTCAAGTTCTTAGAGAAGCCAACTACAATAGAGTAAACATATCCGAACAGTACTCCATTTTTTTTCCCTGTAACTCTGAAGGAGCAGTCTTACTTGAAAATTTTGACAGATTTGTAATCACTTAGCACTCTGAATCATAAATATAAAGCAAGTACAATAACAGTTTACATCCACTGTTTGAAGAGTGGTATGAATATATATTTGTTTCTATTTTCCTTTATGTTTCTGTTTGATTTGTAAATTAGCCCTTTGTTTAAAAAAAAACAATCAGGAAGAGAAAAGTTATTTAAATATCCTGTAGTCTTCTTCCTGTTAATGGTATTTTTTGCCTTAGACTTTCTGAAAATAATAGTTTCATTGTTATTGCCAAGGGACAATTTTATTGGCATGGTAAAATAGGACACACGCACAGAAGTTATGTACTCGAGTATTTTCTTTTTTGATATTTTTTTCTCTTTTTCTATTGGCTTTGTGCCAATGGCAGACTTCTCTTGCATTTCAAATATTCAAATACAGAGTCTTGGTGGAAGCACATGCTATGTCAGTTTGCCTCTTTTTTGCCTTACTTAAGTCAGAAATATATTTGTGTTTGTTTCAGTTGTGCTTTTAGAAGTATATTATACTACGATAGGGAGTGAAAAATTTTATAAAAGAAGGGTCTTTCTGAATGTCATTTCTAATATGCCTTCCCACAAGTCTCTGACAGAGGTCACTTTTCAATAGAAATCAAGTATGTTAGCTTTAAAAAAAAATGAAGAAAGTAGATAATCTCAACAAAATAGTTACATTCTAAGGTTCGCTGAATGTCAGCTGGTGTCTTACACAGTTGCTTTACTGGAGACAGTGGGAGTATAAATAAGAGAGGCAAATTAAAAGTAGGTAAAATTTTCACATTGTGAGATATATGTCACAATTGTCCTTCCATTTGAGCTGGATTCTGAGCAAAACAGTGCATGAATTTGTAGAAAATTCTTGTTCTTTACATCAAATTACAGTAACTCAAAGGAAGAGAAAAAATACTGCATTGTGAAAAGATGATTCTGAAATGTATATAATGTATATATCCTGTAGTTTTTAAACTGAGAAAACTAATACTGGATATAATATTATGCTTCACTGAAGATAAGTAATTACATATTAAATCATACTGTTTCCAAAAAAAAAAAAAAAAGAGGAAAAAAAAAGAAAAAGAAAAAGAAAAAATCCTTCATAAAATTAGTTGCTTCCAAATAGCTGTTATACTATTTGGGGTTATTTCAAGTACTGCCAACTTCAGCTTTTGCTAGATATTGTTCATATAAATGACTGAAGAAGTGACTGATTATCAGTAATCAGTTTTCCAGACTATTTTTATTTCTTTTACAATTTTTTTTGCTTTTTATTATTATTATTATTATTATTATTATTGTAGTGTTGTCTTTTTTTACAGAATTATGACTGATAATAATTTTCTCTATTGAGAGAACTGTATTTGTGAAGATATTTGAGATTAATTCTAGTGGGACCTTATATGTCAAAGACTTGTCACAGAGTCTTCAGTGAGGGCAACAAAGTTCTGTATATTACCTACAGTTTTTGGACTTCACAACTTCTAAGTCTTCTTTCCTGATGATGCTTTTTAATTTGGATCACAATGTCTTGTCTGTGAAAATACTGAACTCTCCAAATATTTAGTAAGGAATAGTAACATTGTCAACAAAGTCTTTTCTCAGTATCAGCTGATCATTATTAGTTCTTTGAAGTATTTGGATATTGGTTCCAAGTTTAAACACAAGTAGTTTTGAAAGTGCTATGCACAGTACGGTGAGTTGCAAATGGCACAGTCATTTTCCAGGGAAGAATTCTTTTTGATGGGTATTTCACTATATCAGTTTTTTCTCCTTGTGCACTATTGTTTTCCTAGCTTTCCATATGATTTCATTAATTCTTTAGAAATACCATCTTCAGTTTGTTCTCTCATATTTTATACTGGGTACATATTATCTTAGTTCAAATTATTCTCTCTTTATGTAAAAAGAACACAGGAAACTTAGTTTGAGTACACTAATAATTGCCTTACAATGAGAGAAATAAATACACAGTAAGTAAATAAATAAATGAACCAATAAATAAGCTGACAAAACCCTAAGTGAAAGTAACCACATAAATCAAAACACTCTAAGCTTTTTGTAGGGAAAAAATCTAATAATAAGCAGTCTACATCAAGATTATATGTTACCTGTTGGAGTGGCCAAAGAATATCATATTTGTTATTATTGCTACACTGCATTACTCTCTCTCTTCTTTTCCAGAGATAGCATACACTTTTTTTTAATGAACATGAAAACAGATGAACTTAATCAAAATTAATGAATTAAATGCTGAAGCATTTTGTACAAAGCATAAACATAGGGTAACTAATACTAATTAATAATAAATATATACATGCACCCAAACAAACCTTTAAGCTACAGTTTAAGCCTTCTGATATTTTTTGTTATTTTAAGGACTGACAATTTTCACTGCTGTTTGCAGCCAACAGTGGCATATCTGGAGTTTATCATTCCTTCTCCTCTTTCAACAAGTCAATCTCTACACATTTTTCATTACCATTAATGTTTTGTATGTCACTAATCTTTCTGCACTTTTTCCAACTAACCCATTACAGTTAAACATTGAGTACTTGAGCAGACCAGTTCCACTATCCACTTTAATATTCCATGGAAACTCAGAAATCAATCAAGGCAGTAGAATTTAGGAACCTTAGGCTCACTTAGGGAGGTTTCAGAAACCAAATGATACCAAAAGCTTGCTAATCAGGATTTACTGAGTCAGAAGATGAAACACTGTGTATACTATTGTTACAAGATATCTACATGTTCCATGGTTTTCGTCTTGGAATAATGACTTTGAATAGTTTGTTCCTGAAGGTCATGACAGACAACCTTTTTTAACCTGCATTGTCAGTTTATTCTGTTAAACGTATAAAATATTATCTTTGTCTCTGTTAAAGATAGCATGACAAAAAAAAAATTCTAGAATTTTACAGTTAAAGAACCAGAATGAAAATAAGAATGTGTTAACAAAGAGCCAATAAACCAAGACTGGTATTTCAATATCTACCTTTTTTTCAGTCAGTGTCCTAGTAGGAATTCCTCCAGGCATTTTTCTTCCCTGAAATTGCTTGAGTAAGTTAGTGTTACTAAATCTGTAAGAAATATGCTGATTTTTAACAGTTTTGCTGCTTAGCACTAAGTGATTTTGATTTTTTAAAATGAAATTTGGCAAGTGAGTCACACACACATCCTGACAGCTTACAATCTGAGTTTGAAATAGGAATGTTTTTGATTTCAGAGAAAGTAAAAAATTTCTGAGAAAGTTTTGAGAAATTTTTTCAAGAAGATCTGTGAGTATTATTTCAATTTTTTTGTTAGGAAAAATGCTGAATAGTGTCCCTCTGCATATTATCTCATCATTCCAAGAAGGTAACAAAGACCTTCTGACCCCATATAAGTGTTTATTCTTCCAGTAATGTCAGTGCTGCCATATAGTGGGTGGTGGGTTTCCCCCTGGCACGGTTGCTGCGATCCTTACCAGGGGGCAAGCTCTCCATCCTTCCCCCCTCCACGTGGTTCCCAGGGGACCGGGAACAGCAGCACAGGACTCAAGGAGAGAGGGAGGCAAAGAGACTTTATTTCCGGTGCTACCAGCTTTTCAAGGGAGAGGGGTCTTTTTACTATGAAAGGGGACCCAGGTTAGGACCAATGGGGTAAGGTTTAACAGGGGCCAATGGGAAAAAGGGTTTTAC
>JAWWEU010000001.1:75253523-75281912 GCA_035583155.1 Acropternis orthonyx
CACAGTAAAAGTTTCATTCTCTGCATTAACATCCACATTCCATTTATGACAAGAATCTTTCCATACTTTCAATGGTGCATTGACTACTACACTGCCATTGATGGTGATGAGTTAAACTTACAGATAGGTACTGATGTAGATATAAAACCAGATAGTTCTTCTGAGATACTATGCAACTGAGGGTATACTCTTTGATCTTCTGGCATATATATCATTATGTGCTTGAACGGTGCAGTTGTAGAATGTGCTTATATTCCACATAAGTAATATATGATTAAATAGTTGTGCAACCCCATTTTGATCCTAATATTCATTTTACATTAAAGACTACACACAGTTCCAAGAGAAGTCTGTTGCAGAGAAAATATTTAGCACTCATGCAGAGCAACAGAACATTTTGTAGAATGGAGAATATTGAAGGTAAACTTGACAACCACAAGAAGATGGAATGGTCCCTGTTGAGAAGTTGATTCTATCCCTTTTTCTGCAGGCATCCTACATAACATTAAAAAAGCCAGTGGAACTAAATCTTTCCCATTAATCCCCTGTGAGAAGGCTCACCTTAGCCTAGTCTAATTTGAAGTTAAGAATTGTAACAGAACTCTAGAAGATCTTAATTATGAACAATGAATAGAGTATGAATTGCTGTGAAAAAAATCAGGTCTGCAACTTGAAAAACTGAATGCCAAGACTAGTGGAAATTAGCCCTATTCATTGTATAGGTTGTTCATTAAAATTCAAGTGGAATATCTTCATGAAGGCAATCCAATCTTAACACGATTCCTCTGATAATTAGTAAGAGTTCAGAAGAATCCTTCTTGCTTAGTAACAATAGATTTGTCTTTGGTAGGCCATGTCTTAGAATCACTGGAAACCTGTCTTCAATGTTCATATCTTCACATTAGTATGTGTTTTAAGAAGTTGTAGGAACCCTGGTTTCTTGGTGTAACTGTGGAGGTGTGTATATACTTTTACATAGAGCATTCAACTATCTATGGTATTGATTTAGAAGAGGAACAAAATTGAAGTGAGGCATGTTTAGGGAGAAGTCAGACGTCAAAATCCGTCATGAAACAAAATTACTTATGACTATTTGTCATTAAATTCTGGTGGAAACCATTTTACTTTCTAAGTGTCTCTATAAAACTGCTCATAGTGTCTCTTGGAGGACCTGCTATGCATATTAAGTCATCAATATTCCTAAAGCATTCAAATAGCATAGACATGATGTTGAGCACCAGAGATAAGTCCAATGAGAACATGAGTGTTTGGTTGTTCAGAACAGAGCTAGAATATTATGGGCCAAGCAAAGAAAACAAATGCAAGTATTGAATAGCTGCTTATGAGGGAAAACTCAACATCTTTTGTATTGGCTGAGGCAAAGCCCCAATAGGGAAAAACACTAATAATTAATAAGATAGTTCACAATAAGACTATTGTGACATGAATACTTAAAATGAGATTGTGTGATCCCAGATGTGCTGTTGAGATGAAACAATAAGACACTAGCTTCTCCAAGTGGTTTAGTTGAAAACAAACAAACAAAAAAATTGTCAAAAATATAAATAGAAAAAATATAAACAGAAAATAGAATCTCAAATGTCAAAATTCTTTCTAGATCTTTCTGAGTCTAAGAACTACACATATTTTACAGTAGATTCACAGGAACAACAAAAACTTTACCCCCCAATGAAAAAAAGGCACCTTGATAACATATTCTGGGAGTCTGTTGGAAAATACCAAGACAATGAAACATTATTTTTCATTTAAGTGTTTATTCCAGACAAGAGTTTCAACTCACAACACACCCAATTAAAAGTATGCAGTTTAAAGCTTATTAAGTCTGTCTTTGTATCGACTAACCAGAGGCTGGATAACCAAACCAGGTGATCTGTCAGTGAAGAATTAACACAAACCCAACACCAAAGCCTCAAAACCTGACTAAGAAGGAGACAAAAGCTCTCATTCAGCCTATTAAATTTCATAGTATATTTTTCCTACCAGTACTACTGAAAGCCACTCTTCCCTTTATTTTCCAGGAGAAAGAAACATCATTTCTTCAATCACAAAAGGAATTTTGCATGTCTTGTCCTCACTGACAATGGTCAATTTTAGTCTGACTAGAATTTGTAATACCAGTCAAGTTACATTCATTCCCTGTACAATTCAGGAGGATAACTTAATTCCTCTTGAACAACATTCATAAACCCATCACAAAGGTGACCTGAACCAGATAATAATGAAAAACTATGGACAGAAAGGATGCAAAATATTTTATTTAAAGAAAAGCAGAAAGTCATTGCCTCAATGGTCTGACCGTGCTAGATTTAGGTTATAAATAAAGTGGTTCTGGGCTCTGCTTTTTGTTCCCAGAATTAGTCATGGAATTTATACTGAGGAGTGAGTTCACACAAAGTACAAGAGTTTGGAAAGAAATGGAGTCTTGGAGTCTATTCCAGTTGCTGGAAGGTGTGATTAGGTCAAGCTAGAATATTTCAATAAGCTTCAGTTTTGTAGGGAATGTTCCAGGAAACAGTATTATAGTTCCAGCATATATTATGTGACCCTTTTCTCTGACATCATATTAATTTTTAGCCTGTTATTAAATGTTTTTGATGATCGACATAACTAACTGCTGCTAATTCCAGAGAACACAAAGAAATGTTTCAGTAGTATTCTCTTCCTTTGGTATTACATTACTTGCCTTCACTTTAGTTGATGAATACCATGACTGAGAAAAAAACTTTCTATTTTCCTTCTCTATAAGAAGACAGATTCTAAAATATATAATTCAAAACACAGATGTTCACCATAAAGACTCCAAAAGTTAGAAATGACACAAAGAAATGTATAGTTTTCATGTTGTATGGAATAAGCAGTCTTGCTGAAGTAAAAACTTCTAATGCTTTTGAGAACTGGTGTTATAAACTACTTCTTTTCATGTGAAATAACAATATCTAAATGTTTCATATTTGCCTAAGAAGTTAACACATTCTTGGGGAGGTCGCTGACCCAAACACTAAAAATAGTATTGCTTGCTATATAAGCACTGTTTTAAACTATAGATGCCACTATGCAGTGCTACAAATAATTATTAACTGAGTAAATACAAAGCATTTGTAGCACTTGTTTTTTTCTGCATCTCTTTTAGACACTCAAGCACAGTAGGAATATCAGCCTTCTGACTTGCTACATTTTTTTTTTCTTTTTTAAAGAAGATAATCATCAAGAAGAAAACCCTTGCAAAAGTAAAACTCCTTGTTTTCCTTCTGTAGGGACTGTTTCATAAACACGGAGATTGAATAACATCTTATCAAGACAGGACAGTGTGACATGAATATTCTTAGGAACTCATATCAGTTACACAAAATTGTGCCCATGTTGTCTTCACATGGCCACTTGTACCACTTTTCATGTCGCTTAAAATGATGTGAAAAGCAACACTATGAACGTACTTTGTAGATGAATCTATCCTTATGTGCTGTGATTTGGCTGTTGTAATTCCCCCATAGAAATAAGATAACTGCAAACAAAACAATGTGCATACTTTTGTTTCCTCCAAGCAGACAATTTCTTATTAATTTCCACTCAGGACTCTATTACGCATAATTTTATTCTGGATAGTCCAGGATTGGAAGAAGAAATTAATAAAAGGGGTTTTCTGTTTTCATGGTGAATGACACTGCCAGAACAGTCTCCAGGCACAAAATAAAACAACGATAGAGTGGGGTTAGAAACTTTCCTCAGAGGCATCCAGGAGAGAATTTGATACTGTGTTCATCCTTCCTTTAAGCAAGCAGCTTAACTTCTATTTTACAGTCTGATTTCATGAATGAACACTTCTCTCAAATTCCATAAAAAGGCAGACAATTTTCTAGTGTTCTTTTTGTAGTTTATGTAAATAAAAGTCACAGAATCTTAGCAGTCAATACATAGTGAAGAGACCTACTGTTATAGGGGGCAGGGAAAAAAAAAAAACACAACAAAACCAAATAATTGGCTCATGTATGTAGAAAGAATATCAATGAGGACAGAAGCAAGTACTGACAATTCTGCTTAATAGTCTTAGTTTCAATTATTTATATGCTGTTCTACTGTGCTTCTTATGGTAGTAACTGAAAGTTTAATATTAATCTATATTCTCCAAAACTTTTGAGAGGAATCAAAAAATATACTATTTTAAAACATAGTACTTCAAATTAAACTATCCTGGGTAGTTTGCTTGTTTGTTTGTTGTGGTTTTTACACAAAGTAGCTTAAAAATGTGGATGAACTTCATGCAGGCAACACAAGAGCCAGATATGTATATAAAGTGCCTGGAGAAGAGGGAATTTTTACTTACTGCATAGCTTGAGAAAAAAGGCAATAGAAGAGAAGTCATGGGATGCATGACTTCAGAGAAGATCCCTGAGCTAAACTATTGGCAACACAAATCAAGCAGCCTTGGTGTCATTTTAGGAAAACATTATGCAATGGTAAATTTTGTATTGCTGGAGGAGTTTTGACTTTTGGAAGTTATCCATGCATTTTGCAATGAGACCTTCTCACCTATGAATATCCAACAGTTTAGAAGCATTGGCACTTAGTACATCTGCATAGTGGAAGCATCCTATCATCCACTCAGCATAATTCAGGTACATTCAGAATTGTACAAATGTTGCTGATTTTTGAATATAAAATATCCAGATGCTTTTAACAACTTGACTCAAGAAGGTCCATAAAGAAGATACAGCTATATATTTATCAAATAAAAGTAGAAATACAGCTGAAAAAACAAACCCTTTAAAGTTTGTGCAGATTACTTCTCTCCCATTCTTGTGTTTTATTCATTTAAAGCACAGTCACATATCAAAGACACCATGGCCAATGTAATGTAATCTTTAATTGTGGATAACTTCGAAAAGTCAAAACTCCTCCAGCAATTTTTGAACAAGATCTTAGAGCTAAAGACAGGCTACAGTGCTGTGCCAAAGTAAAGTGTTTGGTGTCTTTACATTTAGAAAAGCCAGATACAAACCCCACTTCTCATCTGGATCATGTGAATTATTAAGGTTCTTCACCTATTACATGATCCAGCATGTTCCTCCATTGCTGCAGAATGCAACGGCCTAAAAGCAGTACCCAACCCTCACATAAACTCATACAGGATGCTGCATGCTTCAAGGAAAAAAGGGTACTTCCCTAATGTGGAAATGAAAGTGTTTCTTTCCATTTCCATGTTGTGTTTCCAAACTGAATGGAAGCAAATGTTAAACTGACCATTTTAACTCAGATTAGCACTGTTCAGTAGTCTCTTCACTGAAGGAAGACAGAAAACTGAAGTTTTATCTTGCACCTTTTGTTGAAAGACCAGCAGAAATTCTTAGAAAGTAAGTACTTGTCTTCTCTTGGATGGCATTTTAAAAACATTTCTTAAAAAAAAATTTAAAAACCTCTCTCTGACAAAAAAAACTGCCCTGTGGGTTGTGTTGCCCTTCATTGTCAGGAAACCTTATATTGTTTTAAGACAACAAAAATGCAACTCGATTAAACCATCTTAAAGTTCAACAGATTTTTGCTTTCCTGTACATGAAATTTTGAAAGAAAAAATGTTGAACAGCCATCTGGCATGCTGTCCATAAGGATATGCAAATTTAAGTGGAAAAAATGCCTGGTTTTGTGCTACATATAGTTACCAATATCCTGTGTTATTAACACATCAGAAGGATTAAAAAAAAAAAAAAGAGTCTTGTCCATTTTCCCCCCAGTATTTCTTTCTATTGCTTCTTCTTACAGTATTTTCTACATGCACTTTCATGTGAACAATCAGTAATGGGTTTTACCACTTGTTTTTTTGAAAATTGATTGGTCTGTCTTGGCTTGCAAATTCATTTCTTGTAAAATATCAAGTCTATCATACTTTTTTTGAACTGGAAGACACAAGTAACTCCTAAAATGTAATCTTTGCTATCCATGCTACCATAGGAAACATTTCAGAATTTAAATAAAAGGTAGGCAAATAAAAGAAATAAAAGTCTCAGAAAATTTCAGTGATACCTCTCAAGATAGAGGCTCAGATAGATCATATGTTTAATTTGTTGTTTCTGAAATCTGACCCAAGATCATGAAGGGATAAATTATATCTGTATGTTTTATTATTTTATTAATTGTATAAATACATAAAACTTTAAGGGACTAAATCTAAGGGACAACAAACTTTAAGGAACTTCAAACTTTAAGGGACAGCAGCAGAAACTTTAAGGGACAAACTTCAAGGAAGAGCAGAAGAAATAACAAGCATATATGTAAGAATCCAAAATGAAAGCCATCTAGAGTTTCTACTTATGTGGTTTGGTTTTTTCAGTTTTTTTGTTTGGTTTGTTTTAAACATGGTCCATTACAAAACCAAAATAGGGCAAATCAGAGTGCATGGAAATGTCCATTTAACCTTGAGTTTAAGCAGTCTTCTATCCACTGGGAGGCATTTTATAGAGGATGAAAATAACTATTTTCATCCCATTTTCCTAAAGAGATGAAGTTAGTGTCATCATCCTACATATAATCTGCCTGCTGCTATCTGTAGCATCCATTAGCAAACTTGACTAAAGGAAGGCTTTATGGTTACATTCTTTGTAAAAATGAGAAAGGAGTTAAAAAATGAGAAGAAAGAGTGCACACAAGTGCACATAAATGACTGATCAAGTGAAAAGCTTCAGAATGAGGTCACGTGTTCTTAAAAAGTGGAGAACCCAAACAGTAAAAAGACTTCACAAATGGGGTACAAGTTCTGTAGACCTATGCACAATATTAAAGAACAAAATCAGCCAATGACAGAGCCAGAATTAGACCTCCTTGGGTTGAAAGCTTAAGAAGTTTCTTGGTACTTATGAATACAGATTTTGAAAGTCAATCTTCAGTTCTTACTGACTAGAGTGTTGGAGAAATAAGTCCATGATGGTCACAGAAAATAATTTTTGTTGATAAGAATCATCACTTATTAAAAAAAATTCTTGATGTATTTCTTCCTTTACAGAAAATTGTCTTCAATTTTGAAAATCCAGAATTACAAAAATGGAGTATGGAATTTAATGTGGGTTTGTTTACTTTTTACCCCCCACCTTGATTTTAAACTGTGATCAGTGATGTAGTTGTTCCGAAACCAGTAATGAAATTTTGTTTGAATTACCTTTTTATCTTCCTTCTTTAGTCATACTCACCAGGAAAAATAATGTGAGTCAGTACTTTCCTAATCCACCTTCATGCTGGCAATGACCACATGTACAGTACAGGGTTTACTGACTTTGAAAAAGCCTCCAATCTGAGTTAGGACTAAAAATTTTCTTGAGTTGTCAAACAGACAGCTATGGTTAAGAAATTTATGTACCCAAATTAAACGTGGTGTTCTTTCTGACATCTTCAAAGACAGTTGCTTACTTTCCCTGACTCTGCAAAATAATTGACATTTCCTCTTCTAGTTCATTTTGGAGCTGGGCTTGGTGACGGCATGCATGCTGTTCATGTTTAGTGCAAGAGGAAAACAAGTCACACAAAAATACTGGGGGTCTTAAAACGATATTAAATTCTCTTGGGAATAGATCTCCCTATTCCCAAGGTAAGAGCTGCCCCTGGATATTACTAATTCATAGGTCTAGTTTTAAGATGTTGTAGCAGGCAAATTTACATTTGTCTTTGTGATTTAAACAGATACATCTTCCTTATACATGAGATCTGACCCGCATAATTCCCCTTTAGTGACAAACAAATAATAGGACATGTACAAACTAATCTCCATAGGGATATTTAGCTGCTAAAATAAGGTTATGGCTAAGTCATTCTTCTCTCTAGGCAATCAAAGTTTACCATTTTATGATTTATACTGTTTTCTTCTGCCTCATTTTGCCCCAATTAAAATGTAACAAGATTGTTTAATCTTATCAGTTGTCTCAAAGATTAGTTTTTTATGTCTTTTCCATTTTTCTTAAATACTTTTTCTTTATTAACTATTCATGCCTATCTTATGTGATCTTTTTGTCTATGCAGAACACCTTGACTTTGCTTCTAGAGGGAAATATTAATAAATTCATAATTCAACTAGAACCAGCACTAAAAGCTAGCAATTTTTTATTTTATTCCTTTTAGTATAAAACTCATTACTTATTTTGTGCCATTCTGTTTTCTGGCAAAAACTGAAATAACTGTATGGTGTGATCCATGAGTAGGTAAAAGGGAGATTTTCTGTATTGCCTTATGCCTGAACACAGTGATAACTGTCTGAGAGTTATGGAACAGGAAAAGAAAAAAAAAAAGCTACATTATTCCCTCATCTACTGTTTACCTGCTTAGACTCATGGTATTATACTACTATACCTCAAATTGGATGTGCATAGTATGTTCTGTGTTACTAGCCTGTGAAAGTATCTCATGAAATTTCAGAATCTGCAAACTGTGGTTTCCAGCAATTAATGAGGCTAAATATATTGACTTTACCACTTCCTCACCACACACAAAGCATAATTATGAAAATAAAACAAACAAAAAACCAAAAAAGGCAAAGCTCTGAACACAGGTATACAAACTTGTTTTGTTCTGAGATTTGAGAATAAATATATTACTTCACAGTCTACATACCTTTCAGAAAATTGCTGACAGTTTACTCTTAGTATCAAAAGGTATAGGTTAATCAATCCTAACTTAAGACATTTAGGAATAAAATTTGACTTCACAGTTTGTGTTCTAGACACTTAACAGTTCCTTGAATGATGCTTTCATAGGATAATTTTTGTTCACTCAAAAACAGGCAACAAAGGTTAGGTAAATTTCCCTTCAAAAATATTTTTGGATTTCAGCCATCTAAATTGACCATTTCAAATACAAACACACAGTCTTTGGACACCTAATGATAAACTAGATTATTCACTTCCTTGGACTGCAGGGACTGAATAAAAAATGCCATAAAATGAATGCAGCATGCCATTCTAAAATCCAATTGTAAGTAATCTTAGTATACACTATTTCATGATATTTAACTTTAGCAAGAATATTTATGTGTTGTATGCATTTATGTATACTCACAGTTACTGTGACCTCCTGATATAATGGGGACAGGAGAATAAAAACTATAGATAGTGTGATTCCAGTAGCTAGGGATTTATCTTTTCACTAGTTGGTAGACAAAAACTATAAATTACAGAATGTCATTCACTTTAGCTGACCACTGAGTATTTCTTGTAAAACTGAAAAATGTCACAAACATGACAGTGTTCCATTGCTCTGGAAATTATAAATATTGCTCTTTCTCATATATATGTTACATCATAGAACTATGAATAATAGCCAATTGGAATTTAGATAATTGCTGTTATATGGCCATTTTCTATGACTCTGTTTTCAATTTTCAGGTACTGCATTAGTTGTAAATGATGATAAATTTTATAATTATGTGAATTCTTGATTTCATATTTTTATGTTTTGTTTTCCCTTGAATATTTAGTACTACAAACCTCTTAGATTTCCTTCATGTGAGTTATTTGCTTCAGTGTCTTGAGACTTATATCTTAGAAGAAACCAAATTGTACTGTGAAAATCCTTATTTCCACTGGGATTTTTATTTTTAGATTTTCTTTTTTCCTTCCCTCCATCTGCCTTTGAGCAATTTTCTGTGCTTCAAGCATGAACAAGCAATATTAATCCAATTTCTAGTTTCTGTGAGGCACTTTAAGTTAGATCAAATGCACCTCAGCTCACCTCCTTAGGAACTATGCATTTATTTAACTGTTTCATCATCTCACTGCCATCAAATCTGTCCAAAACCCAGACATATATACTATGAAAAATATGGATTTGTCTGAAGTAGATGTGGAGATGAAAAGAAAAACAGAAAAAGTAGGCACCATAATGCTTTTTGACAAAGGAAGGATTCTACTCAGATTTCCAAACTAGCAATTACTCAAACCCATTACCTGTTAGGTTTGTAATTCAGTCAGCATTCATTTTACTCACCAGGTAAGGTACAACAGCAATAGAGTTAGTACTTGCTCTCAAAAACACTTCAAAGACTAGGAAGGAAAAAAGGCGTACAATCAGTTTCTTCTTTTCCCTTACCTAGTTTTCAGTCAGTTACAGCAGAAACATATGGGAGTGTTGGCCATTTCCTCCACCCCATTCATGGAGGAAGGTATTATTTTCTGTACTCAGAAGGAGAACCAAGGCTGACCAGAACATTATTCACTTTAACTTATTTAACTTAAATGAGATTATATTAACTGCCCTTTGTGTTATATTGCTGTTCTTTAGATAGTTTGCATCAGTTTTCATTTACAGGTAGCAAATATTAGGTAGAAATAGCTTGAGATACCACTGTAATTTACATGAAAATAACCCTTCCACATACTTGCATTTTATAGCTAAATCTCATTACTAATTATTTTTTATTATTGTTAAATGTCTATATTGCATATATATCTATAGTATATGTAGACAGACACACAGTTTTAAAGTTATAAATTCAAACCAGGAGGGACTAATTTGTAGGTCACTACAAGAGAGCAGTTGTCCTGGTACTATTTCTTGTCACATTTGCTATTACACTTGATAGTATTTCTTATTATTTTCTTCTTTAATTCACAAGTATGTTATTAGGTTACACACATACTCAGGGCGGGGGCAGGGGGAGGGCATGGGGTTGGGGAAAGCAACTACAATATCTCGTTGGAAAAAGCCAAAAATCCCATATTGGATTGTTATCTGGGTATAGACTTAGGTATGTGAAGATTCTCTTTCCCTTCTCTTCTGGAAAAGTAACATGCAGAAAAATACTCTTATAAAATAAATTGTAGTTTGGGGTTTTCCCTTATTTCTTTTTTTCCTTACAAGTTCTTCTAAGGAAGCCTCTATTACAATTTCATGTCTTTCTGTCCTCATCCTATGACTCTTCCTGCAGAAAATTACAATAGCACATAATGAATAGGAATTCTTATCCACAGATCAAATAGCTTTTCTGTTTATATTCCTTCACTGAGACATCAAGTAGTTTTAGTGGTGAATTATAAAAAATGCAATAAGATATTTAACACATAGAAGAGGTCACTTGTTTAGTATATAAAAAAAACAGAGCTTCTCATGTATCAAAAATAGTGAGGCCAGTAGGACAAGGATGGTGATTGTCACACTGTATGCAGCACTGGTGGGGCCACACCTCAAATCTGTGTTCAGTTTTGGGCCTCTCACTACAGCTAAGACACTGAGGTGCTGAAGCAAGTTCAGAGAAGGGCAATGAAGTTGTTGAAAAGACTAGACAACAAGCCTTATGAGGAGCTGCTGAGGCAACTGGGGTTGTTTAACCCAAAGAAAACAAGACTGAGGGGAGACCTTACTGCTCTCTAGAGATATGTGAAAGGAGGTTGTAGCAAGGTGTTGGTTGGTCTCTTCTCCAGAAGAACAAACAATAGGACAAGAGGAAATTCCCTCAAGTTGCATCAGGGGAGGTATAAGTTCAATATCTGGAAAAAATTGTTCACCAAGAAGGTTGTGACACATTGGAACAGGCTGTCCAGGGAAGTGGCTGAGTCATCATGCCTGAAAGTATTTAAAAGAGGCATGGGTTATTTGTGGCAGTGTGATGTTGGACTGAAATATATTAAGAGTCTTTTCCAACGTAAATAATTCTATGATTATATGCTATCCAGGGTTTTTAATGGAGCACTGACATTATTTTCTTGGACACACATAAAAATAACAGAAGTGAATGATAGAAGACATTTAGTGAAACATTCTGAATATTTTTCCTATTCTTACAGTGCATTTCTTAGAAATTGTGATGATGCCAAAATCTCTGCATTTTAAATACTAGAGAAAAAGACAGAACATTCTCACAACTTTAAAAATTGTAGTAAAGAAAACACACAGGTAACAAAAGTATTCAAGAAGTCTGTTTTTTTTTAAAGGAACATAAATATACTTTTAATATATATTTCTAATACAATATTCTTATCAATGAGCTAAGGTTTGCTTTAGGTTTTTTAGTGGAATTTTCAGTAAATTAATGGAACCATCATTAGAAAATTTATCATCATACATTTTACAAATACTATTTTCTACATTATAATAGGTACAAAATTGTTTCAAAACCAAAAACATATATAAGAAAATAGTTAAAGAAGAACTGCATGTTTCTGGAAATCAAATTCTATACTCTGTTACTCTCAGTATGAAACTCAACTGTCAAAAATCAAAAGGAAGGAGACTCTACTAATATATTTGCTTGTTAAGTGGAAGAAGGCAGAAACTAAACCTGCCTGGTTTCTCTCCACTTCATAGTTCCCTTGAGAAGAAAAAAGTCAAAATTATAACTTGACATAATATACAATTGGTGGAAAATCAGTTTATGGAATGTTCCTTGTCTAGCTGCAGACAGATATGTATAAAAACCCTCCCCAAGCAAGCTGCTTCCGTAATGTTAACATTGAAGACATTGATTATTAAATCTTGAAAGAAGAAACTGCTATTTCTCCTTTCCTTTATATGACTGAAATTTCAAGGTCCTCTTAATTTGTCATTTTATTTTCTATATTGTGTAAAAGGTGTAATAGTTTTTTAGACTAGGTCAGGTGTTCTATATGCCAAACACACAGAGATATTAAAGGACATTTATTAGAAATGTCCTAGAAAAGGAATAACTTGGAAAAACAGGCAAGAGTTTTCAGCTCACCCTTTCTGCTGTTGCTGTCACTGGAAAGCTCAAGAACCTGCCTCTCAGAGAAAGTGACAACGTCCATATCTAGAAACTGCAAGAGGTGGGAAAAGGCATTACTAAAAGGCAGAAAAAATCTGGATGAACTTCTGTAAGGAGTGGTATTACTTGTTGTCACTGCAACTTTGGTACTTGTATAACCTCTGAAATGTGCTGCCTCCTATTTTACTGAAATGAAGGTGTGTCTGCTCTTCAGATTTCCTACACACAACAAGCACATCTCTCAAATCCTGTGAATGGCTGTAATGAAGTGAATAGAATCACTTACAAAGGCAGTTTCTAGGCTGTAATAAAGTATCATCTCTGGATCAACTGTCAGCATAATTTCTTTTTAAAAACTTGATCAGTCTTCAGTACTAGAATACCATGTTATAAGGAATTAACCTTCACAACAGTCATGTCTAGAAAGTATATATTGCTTGCACTCCACTCAAGTGTTTTGATTGTCTCCTCCAACTGGTAAAGGAAAAGCTATATTTACATTATCAAACAGTTTTTCTCAGTAGAAGTGGATAACCACATCACCTGCTTTCTGAAGAGGGGAAGAGGTCATTAGGACTAGCTCTAGTAAGACCCATGGGCTAAGTGCTGTTAGTAGATGAACAGATTCTAATTTGTGCTCCTGTAGCATATCTCCCACTTCAGTTTCATCTGAGAGACATTTTGTCAGCTTCTCTCTGTGAATCACAGCATAGTGGGAGAGCACAAATAGAAGATTCGTTTTAAAGATGCATTTCTGATACAAGCTAACATGCTAATATGAATGCAGCTTATGTCAACGAAACCATGGTTTGAGGTAAATGGGTAATTCAGGCCCCACTATACAAAAAAAGTGGAATGTCATTTCAAGCAACTTCAATAATGTGGAGAAGAGACCATGAGGGAATTAATATGCCTACTTTTCACCAGACTTTCATAGCTTTGATTTGAGAAGAATATCACATACTGACTGAGAGGAATACATGATAAAGTGCCAACAGTACTTATTCCAAAATTATGGTACTTTTTTCTTCTACGTTATTCTAAGTTTAATGTTATTAATTCAGTGTTTAATTCTATGCATTAAAATAGAAATAGTTAGTTTACATACAAAGATGAAGCAAAAAGGAAATAATTTAAACTGTTGAGAATGGAATTGGTTTATGTATTCATGGTATTGTGATATCTTGTCAAGCTACAAAATGACAATTTTTTGGTAGCTGTGAATCAAGATATTTTAAAAAAAATCTTTGAATGTATATCTCAGAAAATGAACAAAAACTCACCAGTGGGTAACTTACTGGAGTTCTGAAGAATAGCTAGGGATTAAGTTCTAAGTTTTTTTGATCTCTAATTCTATTATCCGTTGAAAGAGCATTTCAACTACCTAAATTTCCCCTCAATGTGCTTGGTTTCATATCTATTCCAGTCAATGACAGAACTCCCATTGGAGAGTCAGAATCAGCTTAGAAAAGAATAGAAACACATTTTTTTGAGAAATTCTACCTCTGTGAGTAATTCTGATGTTTGATGCCTTTCTTCAGTTATTTGATAAAAATGAGATATTCACAGTGAACTTCAGAAAATATTTTATATTAGATTAGAGGATATCTATCTGATTTCTACTTCTTACTGTGAAAAGAAAGGGTAAATAAAATATACTGTGGCAAAGAAAATTTCTTGTATTCTAAGGCTGACAACAATCAACAAGTTGGACTGTGCCTTATCTCTAAATATGAACTGTTTCTTATTTTAAGTAATTAAACAGCCAAAAGTGTTTTCTGTAGTCAAAACCGTGTTACATTCCATTAGCAAAAATTATCCAGCAGGCTGAGTAAAAATTTATATGTTGTTTTACATTTTAATTCATTTATTTTTATCTGATACATGTATATGCCTTGGCAGTTTTTCTATACAATTGTCAATACCATAATCTTTATGTTAAGCACTTGACAAAATGTCTGAATTATTTACTATATTGAATATTTAACTATTTAACTAGTTCTCTGAAAAGCTAAAAATTGTAATACATATTTTCTCATGATATGGACTGAAGCTTTCAAAAAATGACTGATGATTGTGATCTTAAATTATAAGGACATTTTCTTGTTGGTTTTCACCTATGGTAAACAAATTTCTGATTATACACTAATTCTTTCATGGTTCTATATAAAACTAAAGGAGGTTCATTTTCTTGTTTGTTTCGTGAGCAGCAAATACCATTGAATGGAACTGTTTATAGCATTAACATCACAGGTGAACTCCCAGGTCTTCAAGCAATCAACATGAACACAACCAAATCACTCACCAACATAAAATTAAACATTTTTTTAGTGAGCAGGATGACTGTTGGAGATGGATAGCAAGTTCTGTTCAACACAAACATACATGCATGCTCATGCCTGTTTCGGACAAAAAATACCTCACACCAGTCACGGTCTCCAACCCAGCTGTGACTGGTAGCATGGACTCAAAAGAATAGGACACTCCCTTGCCAAACTGGTCAAGGAATCCAAGTCCTAGCTGTCAGACTGGCTTACTGTGTAATAATTCTACCTTGGACTCAGTCTTCAGCCTTTGGTACAGTGTTAAAGCTCAGTTATATGTTTCTGTCAGCCTCTGTAGGATTATTATTTTCTGTTTCAATTTTCCATTTATTGCCCTCAAAGAATTTTTGCAACAAAGGAAATTGCTCTCAGGCAACTTTTCCAAGTGTTGCTTTTCAATTTTCTGTTTATTGCGTTCAAACTTCAATGCTCTACCTAAGCTGCCACAAGCCTCTCTGAGCAGTCAGGTCAGGGCCAAACCATCTGACCTGCTCTACATCCAAGGTCAGTCAGTGATTACTACTTGGGTCACTATCACCTTCTGGCATTCTACCTTAAAAGCCTTGCAAGGACATAAAGCTTTTATGAGTTCACCGCTGTTTCTCTCTTTCTTTGACAGAAAGAAGGAATTTCATTGCTTTGTCTGAGCTTTCAGTAAGGCTGTGTGTTGGTTTCAGCTGGGATAGAGTAAATTTTCTTCATAGGACTGTGTTTTAGATTTGTGCTGAACACAGGGTTAATAATACAGAGAAACTTTTGTTATTGCTGAGCCAGCCTTACACAGAGCCAAGGCCTTTTCTGCTTTTCACACTGCCACTAGGGGCCTGGGGGTACAGGGGAGGTTGGGAGGAGACACAGCCAGGACAAGTGACCCTAGCTGACCAAACAGATATTCCATAACACATGACATCATTCTCATGTATAAAGTGGGTGGAAAAAGGAACAGGAAAGAAGTTTGAAGTTATGGTGCTTGTCTTCCCAAGTAACCATTATATATGATGGGGCCCTGCTCTCCTGGGAATGGTTGAAAACCTGCCTGCCCATGGGAAGCAGTGAATCAGTTCTTTGTTTTGCTTTGCTTGTGTGCACAGCTTTTGTTCTCCCTATTAAACTATCTTGATCTCAACCCACGAGTTTTCTCCCTTTTACCCTTCCAATTCTCTCACAGATCCTGCTGGGGGAGGAGCGAGTGAGCATCTGTGGGGGGGCCTGGTTGACAGCTGACAACACCAGGGCATACAAAATTAATCTGTTGACTTAGAGTTGAGCAATATAGTCAGGGTCTTACACACTTCAGTGTTTCTTTTGAGTAGGTTTCACTCCTGAAAATATTAATGGCTTTCTGACAGAAAACATTTTCAAACACTTGCAGAAAATTACAGTCAGATCTCTGACCATTGAAAAAGGTAAATAAATATAGAAATAATATTGTTTATTAGTATTCCAGTCAAAAAAGCTGTGCAAACTCTTTAATTAACTGATTAAACTAAAAAATAAAAAAAAAAAACCACAAACCAACCACTCCAAACCACAACACTTCCTTCCAAAACCCCTGTCTTTTTGCTGATGCTTTTCTAATGAATAAGCTGTTTGTGAACTACATTGCTGTAAAACCGGTGTTTATATACATTTTGTTTGTTTTGTGTATGTAGACAATAATTATTTTTATTCATATTAGAATCATAGTATAATTCAGATTGGGACCTGAGGACTTTAGACTCCAGCCCTCTGCTCCAAGTAGGGCAATCTCTGAGATCAGACCAGGATATTCCAGGCCTTGCCCACTCTGCTTTCAAAAACATCTAAAGATGCAATGACAGAGACTACACAAGTTCTCCAGGCAACCTGCTCCACTTTCCTAAAGGGGAAAAGGCTTTTCTCCTTATAACCAGTCTGAACGTCTCTGATTTTAGCCTCAGATGTCTGTAACATCTCAGTTGACAATTTGCCTAATTTTCCTATTTTCTGATTTTTATTTTTATCTATTATGGGCCCCAAATTGGATGTAGTAGCTAGATGAGATCTAAGGAATGTTGGATAGAGGGGGATAATCACTTCCCTTGATCTACTGGTTGCACCCCAGTTAATACAGCCCAGGATTCTGCTGACCATATTTGCTCTCAAGGCATAATGTTGGTTGATGTTCAGTGTGTTCCAAGATCAATAAAATATTATATAAAATAATTTCTTTAGTCAATCACTGTGGAACTTTGTTCCTCAGACACTCACTTTCTATAAGAATGAAAACTCGTATTTCTCTAGAGTGCTTCTTACATATTGTGCTAATCAGTAGTTTGTTGGAACAGATCATACTTGTAATAAACTTTCAAAGAGTTACTTAAAATAATTTTTCAAAAATTCAGGAGTGAATGACACTACAAATGAAAAATAAGAGTAGAGGGCAAATATATTAAAGTCACAGACAAACATTTTCTGAAACACTTTTTTTATTTTTTCTTTTTGGCTGTGTACAACAATATTCAGCACAGATTTTTACAGTCAGGTAATTATTAACATCTTTTAAAATGTGGTAGTAGTGGTTTGTTTTGCATGTTGTTTCATGTTTCATGATATTGTAGAGTTCCAAAAACCAGATATTTTCGGTTCTGTGAAATCATGAAGTCCAGAAAAACCTCCTTAACAGTACTGATAACAATAAAAAGTTGCAAATTTTGATTGTTTCTGCACTGAAATAACATCTATTTAAATTTGCACTGAGTGCAACCATGCTTTAGCTGTCATAATTAGTTACCCACATTCAGCAGTTCTTTGCTTTTACACTGCTCCTCTTCTCAAAAATTATTTGTTCAGATTCATTGAGATAAATTGAAATCATTTTGTTGAAATTATTCCCCTTATTAAGTACTTTTTAATGAAGACACTATATGTTCTATGGGGGATTAAAAAGAAAAAAACATAGATTAACGTATGATGCTAACACAAAGATAAGATAACAAATTGAGGTCATCCCATGATAAGTCTCAATAATCAATCTTAAGTATTCCAATGGTCTATTAATGTAACTTGTGCTATCACCTGTGATCAAATGCTACTTAGTTTTCCTCGGCAGTCTTTTATGAGTCCTTTGCTGTTTTTTTAAAAGGATGAATCTAAGATTGCCTACAGATGAAGTGGCTACTTTACTAAAACAATGATCTGGGAGAGGTAAAAAGAGAGAGCAAATTTATAAGAGAGATTCTGTTTTCAGTGAAATATATTGCATTGTGACTCCCTCTGGGACTTGCAACCCTACTGTTATCTTAAAACTCTTCCTGGAAGCTGTGCATTAGAGTCAAATACAGCTTGATCTTTACCCATTCACAGACACTTTTCATGGCCTACTTGAGTCAGCTAACAAAATCTTTAAATCACCCTGGGAAGTACTATGGATACATTTGGTGCTCTACTCTGCTGTCGTTAACTCACCATATAACTATAGCTTTAGATATAACAATTTAAGATAATACAGGCTTCCCAGCTATGACTTTTGTCTTTTGTGTGTCTAAATGATTGATGGGAAAGTTATTAAAAGTCAGGCACATCAAATGCCTTTAGATTAGACCTTTGTCTCCGAGACAGAAGTAAATACCGATTACCAAACTCTGATTTCCTAAGAGAGTACTCTAACATCAGGAGATTCTTGTAAAAGGAGTAACACCATTTCCTCTGTAGTCAGACATTCCTAAGCTTCTTTGCAGCTGAGCATAATTTGCAATGTGCTTTACATAACCAGGGGAAGACATGATTATATAAATATTGAATAAACCATAACCATAGTAGTTACATAGCCATTCTATGATTCTAACCCCCATGTTAGATTATTGACACACAGGGAAATAACAAAAAGGTAGTTTTTTTTTTTTTTTAAATACAAAATGTATCAGTTGTTTTTAATCCAACTCTGTGTTACCACAAATTGTTAAGGCAGTTATAAGTTTGAAGGAAGTAGAAAGAAATATTGAGTGTTGACTTGGCATGTCAGGCACAGATGTGAGGAAGAAATTAGTTCTGCATATCACCTGTAATCCTAGAGACTGGCCTGATGGACAAGGCTTACAGTGTCACAGAATAATACATACAAATGGACTTCTTTGTGGTGAAAGTTAAGCTCTGGTCAAGCTTTCTTTCATTGTGACTTTGTTTATTTATTGTAGATGTTGAGTAATTTATCTTGTAAAATTAGATTATGAAGGAAATACTTACCAAGGAACTTGGAGTAGTAAAAGACACAGAGCACCAAATGAAAAATTTGGCATTTAGTGAAATAAGAATAAGCTCAAATTCTAAGATTTTTTTTCAAGAAACATCTACAAAAAATGAAATATGTAAAAGAATCATAAATATCCTAGAATCATAGAAAATGTCTTAATATATATATTGTGTATACAGATATAGATGTGTATACATAGATATACATTGACAACTGATACACTGTTATAGCTCAAATAATAGTTTGAACAAGCTCAAAAAACATAACATCCTATATTTCCCTCTTTTGCATTGTCACATGACAACAAAATTGCTCTATTTTGACATCTTTTGTTCTTGAGAAAGGAAACAGGAGAACTAAGTTGTGGGAAGGGCTACTAAACGAAGTGAAACCTCTTAAAGCTGTGTGTATTACTTAGCTGAGTATTTGTATACTTGGAATTACTGAAGAGAATATTAAAAAGCTAGATGAATAGCTTTAACTCAGTGTTTTGGGAAAAATACTTATGTGAAATATCTGTGGAATAAAATACCATATTCTTCAGCTATAGCTTTTCTTCACTAGAATTCAATGTAAGGAAAAGTGCTATGACGTATATTCTTAACTTCCGTCTCTAATTCTGACTTTTTCTTAATTTAATCAGCTTATAGAAAGTAGATAGAAGAAATGTAAGTAATAGAAGAGAAAGAGGAAGTTCAAAGGTTTTTTATTGTTTTTGATGCAGCCATTTTTAAGTCTGAGAATGTTAATATGATTTAAAAGGTATGAACTGTACAATGCAATAAATAAAAGGCATTTTATGGATATTAATAACTTAGTTTCTAATAAAAGAAAAATTAAATCAATAAGATATTAAATTACTTCAGCTAATAAGTATTCTGATGTGCTCACGTATTTTAATGGTTCCTAGCATTAATTCCTGATGAACCAGAATATGTCACTCTATCTTTTTAGCTACTTATTTATATTCTCCAAAATATAAGTTTCAGACACACTTCATCTTTACTAATTAAGCTATCTAAATATTCAGGCATATAGGCTAAAAAAACCCCAAAATCTGGACTTCGTCCACACTCATTGAAAAATAAGGTCCTTAAAAGGCTGCTTCACCCTAAGATTTTTATTCAGCTATCTTAAAATAAGTTAAAGTACCTTCTGCAGGTTCAACTATCTCCACTGATTGGAGAGTTAGAACTAAATGGCTGTATTTGAATGCCTGGAAGAGATAAAGATGGATTGCAGCTTTAATGTCTTGTACTCTCATTTATAGTTCTCATCCGTTTGTTTCAAACAATTCTTTTACTGTCTACTTTTTATTAGAGCCAAGTCCATAAATTCAAGGTAGTATTTTCATACTTTAAGCCATATTTGCATAAAGTATTGATTCCTCAAAGGCCTGGAGTAAAGGAACTGCTTAGAGACAGTTTTATCTTTAAGCAGCACAGGTAGTTATTCTGATGTCAGGGAGCCAGCCAGCTCATGCTGGACAAACTAGCTCAAAGACATCAGTAAGAGCTAGGTAATTTTATACGGTCTACATACATGATTGCAACATTTCCACATGCATATTCATACAATTACAGCATCTAATCATCATATTCATAAGAGGTGGAGTTCAGGCGGGGCCCAGGCAGAGCTCAGGGCGGAGTCTTCTCTTGGCACAACTTTTGGGTGGTCGGTTCTGCTCTTCAGCCTCACTCTGAGGGGTGACTGCTCTTCTTCCTTGCTGTGACCTTCCTTCTTTCTATTGAGTTACCTGCTAACTGATGCTTGCAGAAATCCTTGGCTCAAAGCCCTTCTAGCCTATTCAAATGTCCACCTGGTCCTGATATATAACCCCTAGATTCACTGTATAGTGGTTCTAGTATTCTTCCTGTGATTAGGTTTGGGTACAGTGAGCAGAACAGAACAAGTTACAGATGTTCTTAACACAGGCAGAACAGATCAAGATACTTCAGTTAACTCTTTTAGGCTCCACTGTCATTTCAGTATTGGTATTTTAATATTTACTATAAGGATATTATCGTTTCTTCCTATTTTTTCTACATCTGTACTTACTCCATAGTAGCACTATTGATAAGTGAGTACATTAATATCTATTTCAGTATATCATTAAGAACTGAATGAGTCAAAAATTTTTTTTTTATCCTAATCTAGTACATTTTAATGACATTAATTTAAGGCTTCTTAACTAGCTCTTTTACAACTTTATAGATAGATTCTTTCTCATCTTGGCAGGTGAACAATAAAACAGAACTTTTTCTGGTTATTTTATGTCCACAGGAATTAATTATGAAAATTTTATTAGAATAGAAAACATGATACTTATTTTATGATTTCCTATATTACATGTTAATAAGTAATCTGATAATCATCACTGATCTGTACAGTACAGTAAAGGAGTTTTATGACTTTATTACTCTCCTCTGGAGAAAGATATAAGTTCTTATTTTCTTATTTTTTTAATAAAACTATAGAACACTGTTCTTAGACATAAGATATAATTGATTTTATGATACTGCTTTCACGTACTTACTTCATTCCATCTGTTACTAGGCTAGCCAGGCATATCAAACTACCTGAAATGTTTGAAAATGATTGAGCTATCATGATGTATTTAATTCTATATCCTAGAGCTGGTGTTCAAGAATTTACCAAAATGAGACTGAACTGTCAGAACTGCAAAGCAGATATAGCTTGAAACATAGTGTTTTCAGGTTTTTCTTCTTTTTGATTGTAAGAAAAAATTAAGTATTAGTCTCAACTATAGTACAAGATAGTCTTTGTAATGCACATTGTTTCCAATTCAGTAACTGATGTTAATTAAAATTAAAAGGCTTATTGCACACAGTATATAAAAGGGAGACAGGAGCTCATTAACCTAAATTATTATGTCTTAGGTAATAGACCTTCAAATCCTTAAGTAGCTATCATCTGTCTGATTAAAGGAAGTACATTTCTAGTGTATTGTTTTCTGCATCTAGAGACTGTGTCTTATAAGAATCCCAGTGACCAAGGTTTTCCTAAAACTACAATCCATTATACTTTTGATTTTAGAGGTCTTGGTTTAACTTTGAAAATGGAACATTTTCTTCTTTAAGAAAGTGTGGACTTTTACTTCAGCCAATATCACAGAATCACAGAAACACAGAATATGCCAAGCTGGAAAGGACCCACGAGGATCTCTAAGTCCAACTCCTAGCCCTGCACCCAATTCCCAGGAGTCACACCATGTGCCCGAGAGTATCATCTGCAAGGGAAGATTACATGCAGGTACACTCAAAATACCAGGAAGTGGAATGACTTAGGAGAATGTATTTCCAAAAGCCAAGAACAGTGAACTTTTCATCACAAACTGCATTGGGCCTAGGAAAGACATACCCCTGTTTTTCTCAGGGCTTTTATTGTTCCTGGGCTACCCCATTGCAGGGGCTTTCAGACATGTCTGCAAGAACTTCTCTTATACAAGGGAGTCAGTTTCTCTGGAATGCAGGAGGAGAAAACATCTAAAACTGTCTCTGGGAAAGATGTCTCTTCCAGGAAAGCTTTCTTAAGTGACATAAATGCTCATCTCCTTATAATAAATATTCCAGAAGGTTTTTCTATACTTACACATCCAAAAGCTTCTTGAACTCTATCAGGCTTGGTGCTATGATCACTTCCCTGGGGAGCCTGTTCCAGTGCCCAACCACCCTCTGGGGGAAGAACTTTTTCTTGATATCCAATCTAAATCTCTCCTGACACAACTTCAGGCCATTCTCTCAGGTTTTATCACTGATTATCACAGAGAAGAGATTGGTGCCTGCCACTCCTCTTCACCTGATGAGGTCTTCCCTCAGTTTCCTCTTCTCCAGGCTGAACAGACCAAGTGACCTCAGCTGCTCCTCATACAGCTTCCCCTCAAGACCCTTCACTATCTTTGTTACACTCCTTTGGACATTCTCTATGAGCTTAATATCTTTCTTATATTGTGGTACACAAAACTGCACACAGTATTAAAGGTGAGGTCACCCCAGTGCAGAGCAGAGCGGGACAATCCTCTCCCTTGACTGGCTGGCTATGCTGTGCCTGATGCCCCCCAGGACCTGGTTGGCCCTCCTGCCTGCCAGGGCACTGCTGACTCATATTCAGCTTTCTATCAACCAGGACCCCCAGGTCCCTTTCTGTGGCACTGCTTTCCAGCATCTCATTTCCCAGTCTGTACAAACATCCAGGACTGTCCCATTCCAGGTGTAAAATCTGGCACTGTCTCTTGTTGAACTTCATATGGTCGGTGATTGCCCAGCTCTGTAATTTGTTGAGGTCTCTCTGTAGGGCCTCCCTGCCTTTGAGGAAGGCAACAGCTTCTCCCAGTTTTGTGTCATCTGCAAACTTGCTTGGTATCCCTTCCAATCCTGTGTCTGTCATTTATGAAGATGTTGAAGCGCACAGGGCCTAAGATAGAGCCCTGTGGAATCCCGCTAGTGACAGGTTGCCAGTCTGATGTTACCCCATTCACTATTACCCTCTGTGCTCAACCCATGAGCTGATTGTTCACCCACCACATGATGTATTTATCCACCTGTGTGATAGATATTTTGTCTAGAAGGACAAGGTGAGAGACAGTATCAAGAACTTTACTGAAATCCCAAAAGATTACATCAGCTGGCTTCCCTTGATCAACTAGGTGAGGTACCTTGTCATATAAGGAAATCAGGTTTGATAAGCAGGACTTTCATCTTATGAAGCCATGCTGGCTGTGATCCATGATTCTGCTGTCTTTCAGGTGTTTTTAAATATTTCCCAGGATAATCTTCTCCATAACTTTAGCAGGCACTGAAGTGAGACTGATAGGCCTGTAGTTTCATCAGCTTCAACTTGGGTTTTTCCAGGTGTTGAACTTCTCTTAAGCTAACTTTGATTGAGGTTCATTAATGGTTATGTGCAGACATGAAATACAGCCCTCCCCTGCAGCTGGCTCCAGTCACTCATTCTTTCCAGTAGCTAGATCTAGACACTTGTTCTCCTCTGGTAGCTCTCCTCTGGTAGCTCTCCTCTGGTAGCTGGTGTTCAACCCTTCAAACTACTCAGCCCCACTGAGGCCTCTTTTGCTACTTGTTGGGTAACCTGATTGTGAGTTCTCTGATAGCTCATATGCCCAGGCTGAAAATTGAGAGCTCATGCTTGTAGATGATAGTTGGAATTAGGATTTATTAAGAAGCTGAGTTAGATCATGGTGATAAGGTGTGAGCCTTAGTCCGGCACTCACTTCTGCAATGAGAATAGGTCTATGAAATTTTACAAAATGCCACAAATGGATAAAGTAAGGGCTTAGTGTCAGAATGTGACATGGTTTTGAAAGGAACTGAAGCTATTATTTGACAAATCAAAAATATCATGCATCAATCTGGTTATTAGAAGTTTGTCTTAGAAAGATATTATTACTTTAATGTACAAAGAAAAAGCACTCAAATTAAGAACAACAATAAAAAAGAGAAAAAATAAAATCTTGCTAAAATCATTATCAATGGTATTCTTAGCTTTGTTAACTTACTGAATCACAGTTGACAATTATATCCAAGTCAGGGAAGTGGCAAGAACATAAACACTGTTAAATACACAAGGGAAGAGAGCAGATACCTGGAAAAAAACATTTGCTATTAGCCTAAGTAAAATCTAAATAAATCAGTCTCATCAGAATTCTACACTTGTCATTTATCCTGTTACATTAGTACTGACACTTGTCAATGATGAAAGGTCTTAGTATCAAACCCAAAACTTTTGTATAAAAAGTCTTATAAGTGTCAGCTCCATGTTTTTTGTGTTATGCTTCCCCTTCCAAGGTAATTTTGTGTGCTAAATTTAATGGCAACAGTCTCTTGCAAGCAGGGAGCTGGTGGGTGTCACTGAGTTCTCAGAATCCTGGTTTGTTCAATGGGGAGAATGGAGAGCTAATAAAGTCCCTGTCCATTACTCTTAGGTACATGTGGCCTTGCATTTATACAATAAGTGATCACAGTTTCCTCACCTCTCTGAGGTTCCTGACTGAATTTTGAAAGCCAAGACTTTTTCTGGGATTCTGTAGTACAAAGCCTTTAGATTTTACCAATAAATGGGGAAAAAATATATCTGATTTAGTGGGTGACAGTATTAAGGTTTCTTTTATCAAAATTGCCATCAGAATACTAACTTTATATTACTCATTATGAAGGATGCAGCTGCGCTGGGCAGGGCACGTCTCCAGGATGGAGGATCACCCTCTCCCCAAGATTGTGTTCTGTGGTGAGCTTACCACCAGCTGCCGCAAGAGAGAAGCCCTGAAGAGGAGATTAAAGGACTGCCTGAAATAATACCTCAGCCTTGACCATATCGACCACCATCAGTGGTCCACTCTGGCCTCCAATCAGGAGGCATGGAGACACACCTTTCATAATGCTGCTGCTTCCCTTGAGAGCACACGCAAGATGTGTTGAAATAAAAAGACAACGCAGAAAGAACCGTGACTCACCAACACCACCTGTGGAGACTTTCCACTGTGCCATTTGCAACCGGACTTGCCTATCTCGCATTGGCCTTTTTAGCCATCAGCGCACTTGCAGCAAGCGTGGGTAGAGCCCTTCCCAAATCTTCGTTCGTGAAGCCTAGCCATGATGAAGGACATAATAATTCAGGTGAGAAATGTGTAGATTTTTAAAATCTTTTCATAAAAGATGCTTTTTTTCAATTTTAAAATTAAAAGAAATATATTCTCTCTTTAATAAAAGTGTTTCGGCATATTCATCATTGTCCATAGTTCCCAGAAGTCAAATCCCTCTGGTAGATAAAACCTTCAGGATGTAGCACATTAGTGCAGCTGATATACAGGGCACTGTTGTTAAGAGTTCAGTCTAACAGTGGGAGAATTGTATGATTCAGCCTGAGAGGATAAAAAGGCAAAGAGACTGACATTTGAGAAGCATAATCAGTGAGACTGGGAAGTGGGAAGAATTGCAGCCACACTGTAACTGTGATCTGTCTCTAAAATGTTTAAGAATCCTTTGTCTATAGAAAATCATTCCTTCTGTCACGTCTTCTGGGATTAATGTGCCAAATTAAATTTGCTTTTTTTTTAACAAAAAGATTTCAACCTTTGCTTCATGTCTGAACACTTAAATGTCAGCATGGCACTAAATGTTCTTTTTGTATTACAAAGTGAATTGGAGCTCTTTAAAGAAGCTGCTAGAGTTTGAGTTTGGTTTGACAGAATAGTTATGTCATTAAATGAACTGGGAGGATTTTATAGCTACTAAATTTAATTTTAAGTTGCTACTTGCTAGCTTGCACCTCATCTACCTTAGACACATTTTTGTGATTTTTCAATCCATTCATTAGTATTGGCATATTTTTCACATCATCTTTCAATAATTCCTGTTTACACAAAATCACAAAATAAAGGTTCCTTCAAAAGCAGTGAAGCCAGAACACGCTGTAGCATTCAGTTATTCAGACCCCCAGTGCAGCACAACTCACAATGTTTCATTATTTGATATCTGTTCAGGTTAAAACATTATATTTTAGGAACACACACACACACAAGAAAAAAACTTTTCTTTTTTAAATAGCTGTAATGTCAGAGTCATTATAGACCTAGCTGGATTTTTCATATGGTCAAACATTTTTATACAAAAACTAAAAATATACTACCCCCATTTTCATTTTTATTTTCTTCTTCAGTGTTTAAACCCTCTGCTGAGAGCTCTCAACAAGATTGCTTCTTCTAGCAGGTGCCTACTGTTCAGTGGTCATTCTTGCTTAGCATTTATGCAAGAGACAAGTTTTTCTTTGCTTCTGGGTCTAACTGATAGTGCATGACAAATGAGATTCACAGTTTTTTTGGGTTTTTGGTTGGTTTTTTTTTTGCTTAAACTGACTGGGAAATCTCTGCTTTTGACCTCTTCCTTCTCCCATGCACATGCAATCCTTCATAAGCTAAAACAGAGCAATGCTTCCCTGATACGTGTTTATATATATATAGAAATAGAGTGTAAAATTAAACCAGAATGTAATGTTCATATTTAATTTACTTTATTTTCTATGAACTATCTTAATGCCTAGGTGGTTATAAGCAAAAATATAATTTTTTCTCTGAAGAAACAACAAATTCTGCTTGTCTACTTATTGCATCCAAATCTCTTTTCACTTCTTTCCTCTGTCCTATTTCTTAGAGAAGATACAACTTGTTCTGTCACAGAACATTTCAATATTATAGCACTGTCTTGTAGTTATACAATAGTACTTCTGTAATTAAAAGATGACTTCAGTTATCACATTATCTGCTTTGTAACTTGGCATATTGCATTTCTTCATGAATTGCATACCTTTACTCAGACTTATAGATACCTATGTTTTCATTCTATCTAAAGAACTCTTCTTTCAAAAATGCTTAAAGGGCTTGGAAATGGCCCTCTACAGTTTGAGATTTTTTTTTCCCACTCAAGTGTTCTCTTATATGCTGTGTACCAAAGATAAGTGATGTATACTTTTTAAAGAAAAAAGGACAGAGATGCCAGACAAAAACAAGGGGTATTACATTATGTGCTCCATTCTCTAAGACTTTGTTGATACACGATGAATAGAAACATATTTATCATTGCCATTTCCATGAGTGTTTTAGTATTTTCTTAAGGTCCTGTACATCATTTATGTTCTGCTGTATAGTTATTTCTTGATCCTGTAAATCTAAAGTAATTGCACATAATCTGTTGAATGCATATGGTCTATATGAAGATTCTCACAAGGTGATGGAGTCCATTTCAATTTTTTCTTTTTTTCTTATATGACCAGCATTATATCAGTTTGTCTCAGTGGTCAGTGATGCAACTCTATGTATTGCTTCTACTGATTATTTAGCTTCCCAATTTCCTTTTATAGACTAGGGTACTCCAGTCAACAAGGTTGTCTAGGATGTTTTTTTCTCATTTTGCTTTCTTTTTAACTCAATGAATTTTTTCTAACTTGGAAAATTATTTATCCATTATATATGTTCTCATAGGTTTTTGATTTATAATATGCTCTGTCTTCTTGGTTTGCAGAAAAATGACACTGAATTAGCTTGAACAGAAAAATTATTTCCTCTCCTCTCCTCTCCTCTCCTCTCCTCTCCTCTCCTCTCCTCTCCTCTCCTCTCC
>JAWWEU010000001.1:75282012-75293001 GCA_035583155.1 Acropternis orthonyx
TCTCCTCTCCTCTCCTCTCCTCTCCTCTCCTCTCCTCTCCTCTCCTCTCCTCAATATTCCTTTCTATTCCATGCTAATATAACATAGAAACAAATAAATCATAGTGATCATATTACAAATACATTTGTTCAGTAAAGGTTTTGTTCAGTTGGTGTGTGTATTTTTTGGTTTGTTTGTGGGTGTTTTGTTTTTTTTTCTTCTATTAACAGTATCTTCCATCTTTGATCAGTTTGCAATTGACATTTATATTTTCCCATTTTCTTTATCAAAATGTCATGTGGTATCCACAAAAACATGTCATAAAAGTTTATATATTATCAAACTGACATTGAATAAATTTTTTGTTATCTTCTGCTGTTCCCACATAACATGGGGCAGGGGGAGGAGGGGGGAGGGGAAGCTTTCTTTTTGCAATTTTCATAATTTAAGATCAGAATCTTTTTATGGCAAAAAAAATGCAAAAGTCGTTTTTTTCTCATTTTGGATTATTATATAAAATTTCATTTCACAGATTACTTGATATCAGTTCATTGTTTAATTTTGAATTTTAATACAAAGATGGACTAAGCCACTATTCCTTGCTGAAGAAGGCAACTGTAGGGGGCCTTCAATGACACATCAGAACAGCAGTTGATCAGGCAGTCACAATGTATCCCTACAGGCAATTATAACGGTTTATTGATTTCTGAATATTCAAATCCTTAGCACTGGTGCTTCTATTTCTCCCAAAAGTACTTATAAAGCACAAATCTTATTCATTTGAATAGGAATTCTTAATCCAGCACAATATTATGCATAACATTTGTAGAACATTATAGCTGGATAATTTTCTGAAGAATTATGTATTATGTTCAAGAATATCTAAATGCCAAAAAAATAAGTCATGCAAACAGCTCACAGAAATAGTGACAAAAAAAATGCAATATTTTACAGTGAATTTTCAATGAAATGTACTGCATTTGATTATTTTAGGTTTCAAAAATCTCATCAACATTATGTGCTACTGTGGAATGAAAGATTGGCACAAAATCAATAAGCATTCAGAGAATGTAAAGACCTCAACAGTATTCTAAAAAGAAAACATTTGGGCTGCTTAGCATATACATGATTTGAATACCCATCTAAAACAAGACATTTGAATCATGTGGATTTTGGAATTCACACTTTGTCTGGGCTTCTCAGGTTTGACTGGTCACATAGTGGGTACTCAGCTCACTGCTAAATAAGACTTTAGGAAAGAACAGAGGTTTTTTTGATTGTAAGATCCCTTGTTGTGAGAGATGCCAAAAACCAGTATCACAACACTTTCAGCCTCCAGTATCTCCAGTCATGATTTATTTTCAGAAAAATAGGTTGTCCCAAACTGTTACATCTAACACAGACTACCAAAAACCAAGAGGACATGGTGCAGTGTATCATAATTGAATAAGATTCAAGTGTAGACAGGAAAGGAAAAGGAAGGGATAAGTGAGATACATCAATCTTATGTTTGATATGTTCAAAGTAACATGGTATTTTTGGGCTGTTGGTTGCGGCTGTACTATGTTCAGTCTGAGGCAGAGATTTAGATCAGCAAAGCTGAGCTTATTTAAGTTAGCTAGATAAATTTTATCTCTGAGGGTTTCATTGCACAGAAAAATGTTACTCCATTTATGTCCTCATAAATAATCTCTATAAGGATTACTCACTGAAGGGGTGTAGAAGCGGTAAAAAACTGAGGACTTCAGACAGAGAAATTTGATCATTACATCCCTGACTTTCCTGCAATATAGAATTCCCCCTTGAGGCCTGGAGTAGAGTGCTTCTACTACATAGGGACAGACCTGAAGTTACAAAACAGTCAAGTTTCTGTGCTGTCTGCCTTACCAGTTGAAAATATGGTTTCCCTAAAATTGCATTTATAGTCTTCTTAAAAATCTGATAATTCTTTTTATATATATGTATGATACCAGACTGTAATGACAAAAACTATATTCACATGGTGTGTCGGGTTTGGGTGGCCAGGTTTTTGTAGTGGGAGGCTTCTATGAGAAGCTCCCATGTCTGGCCGAGCCACTGCCAGATGGCTGCAGGACAGATCTGTCACTGGCCTAAGTCAAGCAATCAGGAACGACAGCAATGCCTCTGTGATAACATATTTAAGCAGGAATCAAAACCAGTTATTGCCAGATGTAATTGCGGCCAGAGAAGAGCGGAGTGAGAATATGTAAGATGAACAATTCTGCAGACAGAAAGGTCTCTGGAGAAGGAGGGGCGGGAGGTGCTCCAGGTGCTGGAGCTGAGGTTCCCCTGCACCACGTGGTGGAGACCATGATGAGACAGGATGTCCCCCTGCAGCACATGGAGGTCCACAGGGGTGCAGAGATCTACCTGCAGCTCCATGCTGGAGCAGGCTCCTGGGAGGGACCTGTGGACCTTCAGGAGAAACCCGTGCAGAAGCATGTTTCCCGGTAGGACTTGTCACCCTGTGGGGGGCCCAAGCTGGAGCAGCCAGTGGCCTAAAGGACTGCACCCTATAGGAAATTGACCCATGTTGTAGCAGTTTGTTGAGAACTGTTGCTATGGGATGTACTTAGGCTGGAGAAGTTCAAGACTCTCCTGTGGGAGGGCCCCACACTGGAGCAGGGGAAGGATTCCTCTCCCCAAGCAGCAGAAGGAACAACCTGTGATGACCGTAATCTCTGTTTCCCATCTCTCTTGACCATTGGGGTGCAGAAGGTAGATCTGTGAAGGAGGGATCGATGGATGGATGGAAGGTGTTCTGTTAGATTTATTTTACTTCTCATTATCCTGCTCTGATTTTGTTGGTGATAAATTCAATTAATATCCCCAAGCTGAGTCTGTTTTGTCTCTGACGGTAATTGATGAGTGATCTCTCCCAGTTTTTTTCTCCATCCATAAACTTTTTGTTATATTTTCTTACCCTTGTCCAGTTGTGGAGGGGAGTGATAGAATGACTTTGGTGGGTGACTGTTGTTCAGCCAGGGTCAACACACAATGCATGGCAAAATATTTTTTAATCATTCTGCTGTTATAGTTTGACATTCCAAAATTACTTGCTTCTAGTAAAATAGTGATAAGAAAAATATCACAGAAGTTATGTATATATGTATATAAAAATACTACAGTTAGTATGTATTCTTTAGAAAATTCTTGCTTAAAACACACTAAATTGCTAAGAAAATTTTTTCCCATTGTTGGTAACATTTCTTCAGACTTGTCTGCTAGGGGGTCTGTAAGCCATAAAGATTTTTACCACCTAATCCATCCTGCAATGAATCTGTAGATAACATTCAGTGTTCTAAACTGTCTTTCTGTATGTAAGGCTTATCAATTCAAATGGAACTTAAACCTCTAACATATTTTTGAGTTTGCAACCTTAACATATTCTGAATATTATCAAACCCCAAGATGAATGCTCTTGTTCTTTTGGAGATGACTTACCACAGTAAACAATTCATGGCCATATCAGCATAATGAACAAGGTGGACAGGAATTGTTTGTTTACAGGAATTTTTCTTTATGTTTAAACACAATAGTCAGGGAACATCAGAAGGCATAATATGGGAAAAGGAATACTCTTTTTTGCCCTTCAAAAAAGTTTGCATAATTCAAAGGAATGTTGTTCTACCATGTAGAATAGAAGCAATTATGGACTATACAGGCATTTAATTAGATGACTTCCAATTTTTTGAAAGTTGAAGATTATTAGAGTGAAATATGTGTTTTCCCTTTTCCTTATGCCCTTTCTGATAGATTGACATTAGGCTGCTATCAGAGGTAAGATGTTGATCTAACCCAGTACTTTGGACGTTATGTTTTTATGTTCAAGAAAAAATGTGCAGGACAAGAACTGGAAATATCACAGGCATTATTAGGATCTGAAGACCTATGCAGAGTGTCAGAGGAGAATGTTTGCTGAACAGGCTAGGAGTCCTAGTGAGGTGATGAAGGCAAAATCTATGAAATTTTAGGTTTTACACCAAAAGTTTGGAGACCTCTGTAAACAGTAATGGCTTAGAGTTTCCTTCCTTCATACAAGACAAAAATAGCTGAAATATTATAACGCCCAAGATTTTATTTGAAAATGTTCTATTTCTGACTGAAATATTGGCACATTGAGTGACAAGATCTCTAGCAAAAAAGCATTGATATGTATTATCTCAAAATTAATCTTGTGCATGTACTTAGGACAAAAGCACCATGTTGCCTAAACATAATATTAGTTTTTATGTTTATATCTTCTAAAGTTTCAGTATTTTTTAACCTATGAAGATAAATTTAGCATTTTCTGAAAACTTGCAAGGACAAGTTCATTTTTCATTCCCTGTAAGTGCCTCATACATGCAAAAACATAGCTCAGAATTCATTGCCTATCTTCAAGGTTTGAAAATTCTTATTATTATTCTGTATTATTTTTCCATTTCTATTTCTATATTGGGAAAATTTGGTTTGATTCTATGTCTTATACAAAATCTTATGGGAACTGGTTCTCCTTTATGAAGTTCCTAAGAAGAGTTTCAGTGTTCAAAGGAAGAAAGAAAAAAATTGTTTTCTTCAAAATACAGTTCAACAGATCTAAGAACTTACCCTTAATCTAAATGATATTTGGAATGAACCTTATTTTTATATCTGTCTTTTGAGTAACTACTAAAATTTCATCTAGCAGACAGTCTCAATTTGATTTTATCCATCCCTTCTCCTGTCCCTACTTCCCTCCCTCTCGTCTTCCTTCCTTTCCTCTGTCCTTCCCTCCCTTTGTCTGTATATCACTCCATCCCACCTGTACTTCCTTTCCAGAGATTCAAACAGCAGATATTCATAGGAATAACCATAAGTTTGTGTAACAAAAATATCTTATAGAAATTCTAAACACCATGCTCCTTCTCCTTTTTCAGTTCAGCCAAAGCAGAATGTTACAAGTGCTAAGAATATTATTTATCAAAACAATCTGCAGTTGATGTATTTTTATATCCTTTACTGTTTGATCTCAGCCAAGGAGTAGGCTTTACTCAGAAAATAGTAAAGTCCAATAAATCAAGTTAGACTCTTTTGCAATGTATTTCGGTATTTACTCCACTATCAGCAAGCTTATACACCATAAAAGTTTCTCCTCCCTGACTGCTCCAACAAGCAGAATTTGCACAAAGCAGAGAGCTTTTACTATATCGACATTCTCGAGAAGATTATGTGTTCAGGAGTTTTCAATCTGATAAAACAAAGGAGTTCACAGAGAAAACATTTCCTGTAAAGAATACAGAAACTGCCAATATAATAATTTTAATCATCAAAATAATTATTTTATTTTATTGGTTGTATTAGTTAATAAACCACCATTATAAAATCTGCGTGTGTATTTACATATATGTGAACAGAAGTTCTAGCTCTGTTTTCAGCAACATGGGGAAAAATAATAAACTTTCATGAGCACATAAAAGAGGTACAAGGACTACAACTATGAAAAGTCTTTGGCATCTATGTCAGTTTATAAATGCAGTCAAGAAGACCTTCTTTGGAGCAGATTATAAGAGACTATTTACAAAACATGTTTAATATGCTCTAATAGGATAAAATAGGTGAAAAAATAGACCATTACTAATAGTCCCAAATAATGGTACCATGCACATTACAGCTTGAAAAGATGCAAAGGGTTCTCAGAAACGGTTATTAATTATATTGACGGCATTTTGGCATCCATAAAAAACAGCCAAACTTATGTACTGGACAGCATTTTGGATTAAACTACACATGCAGAGCTGTAAAATCACAACTAAGTAACTGAACAACTTTTTTGTTGCCTTTGTTATAAAGGATATATCTCTCATAGGATGCATTGACTGATGCTCATGAGGAACAGAGAATAATTGGATGCTGTTACATTCTTATTTGTATCAGAAAAAGTGTTCTGATTTTTTAAATTTTTTTTAAGCAGCCATTTCTTTACATTCTATGAGGAAAGAAGCTAAACTCAAGAGCAGTCAGATTGTAGAACGTTTCACATTTTTCTTTGGTTCTTTCATGATCCTGAAGAAGACCAATATGCTTACTAGACTCTAGCTTCTGTTGTTCTCATAAAGCATGAGTGGGAAAAAAAACAGTGATATTCAGTTTGGTGCCTTAATTTAAAAAAAATAATAATAAAAAACAAACTACAACCACAAGAAAAACAAAACATACAAACAAAAACCCAAAACAAACTTGGTGTTTTCAATGAAGTTTCTGGAGGTTCTGAGACACTACACAATGCAACTGGTGATAAGAGAGTTCTAGCATACATCCCTGCTGTTAATTTTAGTTTCCACCAGGGATACATTTAGATGTCTGTCTTATTTGTGCTGTTTTATGCAATGGTGCATTTTGCAATATTTAAATACATAGTTGGATTGGTTCCTGAAAAGCTCTTAAAACTTCTGGTTTTTTTCACTGTTATAGTATAAGTGCATTACTGTCTTTCCCTGTTCAGATATTAGATTTACTTACTGTGAACATTTTGATTTTTCATAAGACAAATGCCCTATACTATTGTTCTCTCCAAGCTTTATAATTCTGCACAGGCACTACATAAGTTTTCTCAGTACTTGAAATGGGCAGTGGAGTTATATTAGTATTTAAGTAAAGTATCCTGTGTTTTTGCCAGAAATGATTAGCATATCAATGTGATAATTAATAATTAAAAATTCATATTGTCATATTTAATGCCTTTCATGTATTTGTAATTGTCATTGACTGTTTCACAACCTTAGTTTTAATTAAAAATAAACAACAATGAAAGTATGTAGCATTTTGAGATAAAATAATAATTAGCTTGTTGTGAGTTACAATGTCCAGTGGGAAATAAAGAATTTGCTAAGCGGCCCTAATTGCCCAAAGTTCCTGTAAAAAAAAATTGAGTTTCATAAAAAATATTCCAGGTATTTGACAAAAAAATCAGCATGTGTTGAATTAGTTTATTCAGTGTAGCAATTTTTAGCAGTCTAGCAGAAAGTAATGGGATCATTAACACTAAATTCTCCTCTCTGTCTGCACAATAGAGCACTTATTATCTATTGTCCTCTTCTTCCTTGCAGAGAACTCTTATTGCTGGCACTGGTGTTTCTACACATGCAGAAAGATCAGAATAGCCCTACAAATCTGTTCTGTTCACATGAAAGAGGGAAATTTAGTCAGAAGACTCCTACAAAAGCTTAGGACAGAATTTTTCTTTTAGCCACTGAATGGAGTGCTAACTGATACCTGTGGGAAATTCACATAAGGATTGAGAATAAACAGTTGGGACTACATGTCTATAATTTCCATGAAAAAAAAATAAATCATTTTTGTCTGCCTCAGAGCTTTTTAACATAGCACACCGTTACAATAACTTAAGGTTTGCCTGATTCTACTTTTCCTAGATGCTTTGTGATGCTATACCCTTGGCTCAGCTTATTACCATAAAACACTAAGCCAGTGTGGACCCCATGACAGGAAATACTATCCTAATTTCTCAGACAATGTGAGTACATCTACATTAAGGGTGTCAGATATACTCCTGTTCTAAGGGACACCACTGACAAGCTTCTCTGCATATGAAACCTGGAAGCACATTTTCTCCATTTTTTGCTCACATTTTTATGGAGAGAAAACATGGCATGGGAGCAGGGAAGAACATGTGATGCTTAGCCATATTGCAGTGTAATTTAAACAGAGACCATGTTTCCTGTTAGAAGGATCAAAACAAGCATACACAAAAGTCTTACAAATCAATCTTCTTACCGTAAAAATATACTCACATACAGAGACAAATATCTTGTCTTCCTGGTTATCTAGGAATGTTTTAGTCTTAAGAAGTCATATTCTGTAACTGGTTTGGGCCCTGAGAAATTAATAAGATTTTAAAATGAGGAACATTCTGTTCTGAACACTTCCTATACAATCCACTCTCACAAGTCTGTACAACTAGGGAGTTCCCCTAAGAATTACTTTTTTTGTCTGTTTCAACTTTCTAGTTTAGGGGGATTGTTTGTTTTCTAAAATCCTAAGTAGAACTCATGGAACAAAAAAAAAAATGTATGTAGCAAATCCTATAGTGGAGAAAACAGTCCTGTTCTATTTTAACAGCTGACCTCCTAGAGATGCTGAATCTGTCCTGGTAGAAATCGTTCCAGGAATTTCCCACAGGCTGCAAAAAGGAGTAAAGTAGTATAGTCATTCCCACTTACTATTCACTGGCTGTAACTGTACGTATATACTGTCATGATGGCAATGAGTTTAAAAAACAAAAATTGGAAATAATACAAGGGAATTGAGAAATTCATGTATGTTGTGTGTAAAGGTTACAATATTATTTTACTTAATAACTGGTTATAAGCTGAAAACTTCAAATATACAATGATCAGTGTTACTTATCACAGAGGAAGGATAAACTTCAGTGAGAGAGTCTACAGTGGCAAAGAATCTGTGAATCAGAAAAGCTGTCATTATCATAGCTATTGCACAGTCAAATACAATAAGCAAGGATTTTACATGAAAATAAGTGCAGGGAAAATGTCTTGTAAGTTGAAGAAAAAGAGACTGATATTTTTTTCAGAACTGAAATTAGCCTTGTAATACTTCATTTTTTAAATTGCAATCAATATGGATGATGGGAGCTATTCATTCAAGATAACTGGATGTCTAATTTAAGTGTTCAGAATTTGTCGTGTACACTCCATTCCAGTTTGGTCTCACACTTAGTGTGATATTTGCTATAAATTTGGTGTTCAAAACATCATTTTCTAGTAATTCAGAATCTGTTTCTTCTTTTACTCTGTATATATACTCTGAATATATAATATATACATAATGATTTCAAGTGGGACATATAGGAATAAGTCCTCTCTTGTTCTCCATCTAACATGAGATATTTGTAACTATTTCTACTATTTACAATTTTCTCTATTGATTTGTTAATACATTGGCCATGACAATTCATTGTTTTGCCCTTTCCTCTCTCTCTCTCTCTCTCAAAACCCCCAAAACCCAAAAAACCATAACCACCATCAATCTCCACCAGCCTAGGGGAAAAAAAATGCACAAAAAGAGAATTCTCTGAAAAAACATAGACATATTTATAGATTTGGTTCTCACAGACATTAATATAAAGGATTTTGCATAAAAAGAAAACACATGAAAAGAAAAACAGAATTATGCATAGGATGATGCCTCAAGCATTCTCTGTGTAATATGGAAAGAAACAATATATGCAGTAATTTTCTATGGGTTAAAATTTAAAAAAAAAAAAAGAGAGAGAGAGAGAGAGTTTGCCTGAATCTCCTTCAAACCAGTACTTATTTAAGTGAGCTGGAATATCAGTTTATGAAACATCAATTTAAAACATAAAGCTTGTAGGTGTGTGATTTTAGATGCACTGATGACCAATATTTCAGCAATCAGATCCCTATCCCTAACTCAAATGCATCCATTTATGTATACAACTTTAATGTGCTGTCTGACTCTAGATTCCGTCTAAGAATTTTGTCACCACCACCACTGTGTTACTTAATGGATATTTAGAAGGTTGAATGAAAATTTTGAGTAATAGAACTAAGCAGCACATTAGACAAGGTGAATGAAATGTGACTTTTTTCTTTTCTTCTCCTTTTTTTTATGGCAATCCTGAAATACACAATACGATCATATAATTAAGGACTATATTATAAAGCACAAGCACAAGATCCCCAAATTAACATATCTTCTAACCTTAATGCTAGTATTTCCTACTTGCATGTGCTTAACTATTTAACGGTCTCAGAGAATCTGAATGGATGAACTAAGATATACGGGAAATTTTTGTAGATTATGACCAAAAAATTTGGGTCTTCTCTAATTGAATTCAATTTACAACTAAGTCCCAAAGGCCAGATACCAAAATAAAGACACCAAGCAGCTTACCTTGGATAAGGAAGCACAGCTAATATGTACACACAATAATTTGTTATTAATGTAAATAAATCATTTGGAATCTAACCATGAATCCAGTTGCCATGATAGTAACACATGCCCTCTCAAGTATTCTATTAGTGCTACTTCCCAGTAATAATAGTTTAAACTGATATGCACAAGCTTTCCTGTATCTTTCCTTATTTCTCCTTTGCTAACCCCTATTGTGTTATGCTGGGTCCTTAATAAGTCAGGTTGAAAGGACTGCAGAAAATTTTCAACATGACAAATTCTCTGTCAGAAGTCCAAGGCTGATGGTTCAGGTTTCTTCCTCCTTCCCCTAGAATTCACTGAGGACTACTCTAAAAACACTTTCTAATACACAGTATTCCCTACTCTTTCTTCATACATGATCTGCATACATACAGCACACAGATGGCTTGTGTCTTTCAGAAATCCATCCATCCAGAAAGAAAAAAATAACAAATTCCAGTAAACACCTCTCAAATATTATCTGACCCTTTAAGTACTAGTAAACCAAGTTGCCTTGCTCATGTGAAAATCCCTACAAATAGACTTCAAAATTTAGATGTCTTAATGTGGAGTTTATTCATACCTCATAGGTGTAGTTTTTTTTTTTTTCTATTCAGAATTGATGAGGAATTTTTCCTGTAAGATACTTGCTGAGGAAAGCTTTTTTTCTTTTTTTAGAAATACAGTGTAATATACCATAATTTATACATTCTTAGTTATCATAATACATTCCAAGAAACTGTTCTAGAGTTTGGTGAGCCAATCTTCAAACATATTACACTAAAGTTGTTGTCCTTATCCAGAAATAGCTCTAAGATAAATATCCAAATTCCAGTGAAATGAAGGTATCTGGTGAGCATTGCACACATAAAAACCTCTTGGGAACAGAAATTATCTTCATTTTTGTTGTGATTTTGTTTGTTTGTTTGTCTGTTTGTTTGTTTTGCTATGTTTAGCACATGTAGCTTTGTAACATATGGGGCTTCGTGGTTGGGGCCTTTGCATGTTAACACAGTACAAATAAAAATGCCTATGCTACAAAGCAGCAGAGGGGGAGAG